>NNCF01125907.1:121813-211390 GCA_002313205.1 Laupala kohalensis | reverse complement strand
ACTCGTACCCCCCCCTCCACAAACACACGTAATCACACTCTCCTCCTCTCACTTCCATGCGTCCATGTATCCACCTGCTGCAGCTTCAGTCTACAAAACTACGATATTCGACAAGGACAAATATCTTATCTTCGAAGTTATGATCCACGTTTACAAAAACTTATCAATTGTTCTAAATTGGTTTAACTTAGTGATTACTCCACCCCAAAATTTGTCATTTCAGATCTCATTATTTTGTATCTCAATTACATACTTTTATCTCCATCCTCAATTCGGATTCGACAAAGTGTTCTTTAAACAAATTTACATTCCATCTGTATACTAGTGAATAAAGAATATTAATTATTGTAATATTCGTGGACTTCGAATCCGATATCACGTGAGCGAAATATGGAGTCACACGATTTTTCGGTACTGTGATATTGTGAGGTGTAGGTAATTGAAATCGGAATTTCCAGTGTTTTACTCATACACTAAGTTTCCGATCACACCTCACGTAAACGAAAAGGCAGAAGAAGGAGGTTGAAACATTTTTCCCACTCACAAACTATATTTTTCTTGTTGGGACACCTGTCCTTGAATACGAAATTACGAATGTTCATGAATTATTTTCGAAATAACAATGAAAATTAACTCAAATAACTTAAATCGCCGAGATTATATGCTGAATACAACGTTTCTAATCAGAATTAACTTTAACATAAGGAAATTTTATTTTTCTAAGTAACTTGAATTTCAATTAATCATTTTTCTGCAATAGGTGAGGAAAAACTGATTCCCCCAAGTACGGAATAAAAATCCATATTGTCCCGTCGTGAGGCTAAAGACACAGCCACTACACAGTCGTGGTCAGTTCAGCCTGTCAATCAGTTGGGATCAGCAGACAAAATATTTTCTAGGAGAAACGAAAAAGGTTGCACATTGCATACTTGTCTGTTTTAGCAGAAAATTACTATAAACAGGTATGGTTCTATGCTTTCCATAAATTTAATTCGTCAAATTGCGGTAAATTCCGTGTTCTGTTGTAATTTCCGAAACAATTCTTATTGATCGAATTGATTCAATTATTTCCTATCCGAATACGTTTTCAAACGAAAAATAATCTCAACACTTCAGATATATAGATTGTCACCGCTTCAATAACCAAATACAAAATTGGCGGCGCAGTAAATTCGTCGCTCCATAACTTCTATGTTTTAAAATGTATCAGATTGAAATTTGGGATGAGAAAGCTCCTATGTTTTATCAAGACACTCCCTTATTCAGTCGGACTTGGAAGACGGAGATTGTAAAACAATGTTCTTATAATATATGTGTGTTACACGCCATATAGAATATGATTTAACAAATTAATTGTTATGTTGAATGAGGATGGAAGACGGGCCCGGGACGCGAACGGGATGGCGCAGTCGGCGCATGAGCGCGCTAAACTCAAGGTCCCGAGTTCGAATCTCGGTCCCGTCTCCCATTTTCATTAAACATAACATAATTAATATGTTACCTGGCGGTGAGGTTCACCGCAATCTAAGAGATTTCTATATGATTTAACAAGATAAGACGATGGATAATATTCATAAAAGTTGTAATAACAATGATAATTCAACATTTTCAAGAAAGTAGTGTGATGACGTTGTTTTGGCGTCGAATAAGCGTTTTTTTACGACGTTGTGAAGACGCCGTTCTCCGACGTTGATTCGACGTTACATGCGTATGCTTTGGCATCGTCTTCACGACGTCGTTTTTTGACGTCATCACGACTTTGACGATATTGTAACGACATCGTTACGACTCGAAATTTCTACGTGGGAGCTAATAATCGCTTTTGAGACTACTATTAATATTTATTTGGATAATGTTTAAATTCTTTGTGTCCACCCTTTTCTTGAATTTTTTCTAGCACGCTTTCCTTGGAATATTTCTGCAAGTTACCAATAAAACGTGAGAGTAAATTCACTGGGTACATGAGTTTGTGTAGTAAGGTTGCCTATTTCGTCTTTAATAGTTCCCATTCTATTGAATAAGATCTTCCCGAATTACTTCGGTTAGCTTCATGCTTCGTAAGTAAAAGATGTAGTGGGACGCTTTAACCTCACATTATCAGCTGGTAAGAATGACATTGTGGACAGCTACCTGCACGCGAGTGAGTTTCAAGAATTTGTTTCGTAGAGGATGGCAATTTGAGTAAGGCAGTCATATTGAATGACTTGAGACACAGTTTCATGACTTTGAGTATAGGGTATAGTGTGGCTACATGATTCGTGCATCACAATAATTTCCAATAGTATGGTGGCAACTCTGTGTAACAATTGAATCGTTCATGTGTACCACTACAAATCCAGCAAGTGACAAAAAAGCTCCCTGCTTTCCTCATTAAGTTTGTGTCTGTCAGGGTGGCCTGTGGCTTCCCACTTAAACATGAATCGTAGTATAAGAGAATGCTTTCTAGAGAGATGAACGAGTGTTATCACCGCGTTGACTGAACTCAAATCGCCTACTATTCTCGAAACTTGGAAATATTCACCAAAGTAGTTCTTATTAATTAATAATTCATTCTACTGATTTTTTTGTATTCGTCGAGGACAATTATTTTGTGATTTTAAAACTAGATAGTTGATTTAGTTTGTCGTTTGACTCTTTCTTTGACAAGTCGCATTGTCTTTAGTCGCGCATTGTCATATCCGTTAGAACAGTATTTTCCACAGCTTTTTGTGAATTATTCTTGTAAATGCCCCGTAAGGTATGCAAATCTTAACGTCATTGCATTCCTATTTGCATTTGTTATGGTATAGTAGGTTTTATACGTTATGTTAAGCCGGTACTTTTGCCAGAATATTGAAGAAGAAAAATATAAGCCCACGAAAGTTTCTCCATGTAAACCCTTAATAATTTAGAGTCAAATAATTTTACGTCATATGGGTAGGAAAATTCATCGTAACCGGATAGAGACTAGTTCAAACTATCATTTAAAACATTTTAGGGAGGTACTTAAGCCTAGTCGCTCTGACGCACGTAATACCTTAAGAAAGATTCGAGAAGATCCTTCAGATCCGAGTGACGGTGGTTCAATGTGATTCAAGAGAAGGCATCAAAGGAATGGAAGTGAAGAGTCTTTCAGGTGGTGCACATAAAGAGTTTAGTAATGAAAATGATGGGAGAAGAAGAATGTGCAGAAACCATCTCGAGGGGATTTACAAGCGCACTTACTGTGTGAAATCCCACAAATGCCATTACGTGCTAAAGCGTTTATGCCGAACAGAATTGCTATTTCATTTCAACAAATCACGCAGAAATGATTGAATGGATGACAAAGTATTCACATAAGGTAAGACAATAAAAATATGTAAAAAAATGCTGTATTTATTCACGACACTCACTTTTTTAAGTTTTTTATATCGCTTATCCAAAAGTATTATTACAAATCTAATATTCGATGTTGAAACAACGTAGTTTATTATCCTTGTCTTGACGTCGAATAACGACGTTGTCTCGACTTCAAATTCCAGGAAATTTGACGTCGGGACGGCATTGTTTAAAAGTTTCAATAGTGACTTCACTCATCGCAAGTTACTCCTAGACCCCCAAGTTTGAATACATTTGTCACAACTGTTTCATTTTATTACTGTAAAGAACTTTCAAGAATATCTACTCATAACAGATGACTTGTACAGTTAACGTGTATCTCAATCTCGACGAATTCTTAGAAGATAAACCGTTTTTACATAATAGAGTCATTACCGTGATTTTACAACTCTTACAATTTAATTGCCTCTTTTTCATAACGTATTAAAATTGCTATTGTTTCTGACGTTCAAATGAACTTTCTCTTTCGATAAACTCATTTCATCTCTTTCAATCTTGCCTATACAACTCTCATTCCCACGTAATATTATCACCAACCAGCCACCAAGTTTTCCGCAGAGTATAAATTCCCCCCTTCGTGCTGTCATGCACTCCAACGAATGACTTAACTTCTTCAATGAGCTGATTTCAATTTAATATAAAATTTAAAAAATCAATGTTAATAGTGGAGTATCTCTTATGTATAAATTTATTTTCATCTAAAATAATATCCAACCTCCACCAAATTTAACGTTCCAGGTTCAATTCTGTATAACAAGGTTTAGAAAGTATCGTAGCTTTTGGGTCATATCTTTACGACACACAGACATACAAACTCTGTTTATATAGTATATGTGCACAGATATATCATGGAAAAAGTCAATATCATAATACAACTGAAAAGAAATTGAATTAAGTATTTAAAAATTCATATTTATTTCTTGAGTTCACATTATCTTTCTTTTTTTTCTATAAATCTGGCAGAACGGGATTGAAAATTTTAGCGCTCGAATAAAAAAGTTCGGGGCGTGTTATAATATTAACAGAATACCAACTCAACATACAAATTTAATACAACAAGTTTGTATTGAATAAAAACAGAAACGTTATTTCACAATTACATGTCGTAATAAACTAAACATTATTGAGACTATAATAAACTAATTTTTTCTTGAAATCTTGTACAACTAACTTAGCCGCATAATACGATGTCCAACCGCCTCCGAATATAAACTCGAGTATCTCCCTCCATCGTTGCCACCTCCACCTCCTCCATCGTTGCCTAGCATGTCACCGCCTCCGCGGTCGGTCGTCCTCGTCTGCAACCGCGCCGCCCGCCGCAATCATCATCCATCATCCTCTATCCGCCAGGTGTGCGGCGACGGCGATGGTGGTGGCAGCGTTAGTGCCCTCCTGTTCCTTCTCCTCTCTTCTTCGTCACGCTTTATATCGTCCTCTTATCCTCCTCTTCTTCTACCCCTCACGCGTTTACGCACCTCCACAACCTCACGTCTCGCTTAGCTCCCGTCTCTTGGTTCATCCTATAAATTAGTCTCCGGAATTCATTGACCAAAAGTGATCATCTAAAAGACGTTTTCTCCTTGAATCACGGCTCCATAAGACATTCGAGAGCCAATAGACCAATAAGGATCTCATAAATTAGCATCGGACACTCATCACTCGAAAGTGAGCATTTAGATCACTGGTGACAAACTCGAGATGAAGGATATTGAATCGATCAAAAGAATTCTGTCGCGCGTATTTTCTTTAGTATGAAATGTACGAACGTGGTGACGATTAAAAAACTGAATTTTTTTGAAAGTAAAATGTTTGATATGTCTTCTCGAACCAATGAGTAATCTTATTTTGAAAATAACACATATTAAAAAAATGTGGAGGAATATTTCTGAAATTAGTTCTATCATATTATATATATAATATGATAATATGCGGAAACCGAAACTGTTTCTTCAAATATGTGAGTTTCTTTTATCCGATTTTAAATATTTTTTTTTTCCTTTACTCTAAATCTTTTAAATGTATAGAAGATTGTAGTGTCGCTTTATTTTCAGGAATATATATATTGGTTTCCGCCTTCGTCAGTCTCGTAGATACTGAACGGATTCTTCTCTCCACTATATATTATATTAAACCAATTTATAAATATCTTTCGTATGTGGGAGATATAGTAGGGGGGTTATAATAGGTTTAGGGAGATTCCGGATGTATAATAGCTTGAAGTATGTTCAGTTTTTAGTAACGTTGTATGTAAATTAGGAGTGTCTTACATAATCTCCCAGTGAGTTATTATTTTCTAATTTTATACTGCAAATCATTTCGGTGCAATTTTATTATTATTTCTTCATGCAAATCCAAAGGAAAAGATTTCTTATGGCTTAAGTGTAATTGAAAGAAGTAATAGTAAAGAAATGAATGTTATGAAGTTTCAATGTAAATAGCAGTGCAGTCCCATATCCTCTGACTGTTCTTCTTCATATATTCTTATTTAACAAATATAACATTTCTATTGATTTAAGTGTTGGCGCAATGCCTTTTGATCAGGCATTTGCAAGACATTAATATTGAAATGACACTTGTGTGTGGAATTTGTCATTTCAGTTAATTCTATTTGTCAGGAAGTGGAATAAATTTGCTAATTTTTTAAGTGGTTACGGGAGACTTAGGTCATTTAGTCAGTTTACGCTGTCGATAATGGTGGTTAGGCTTACTTACGACTTGAATAAATCTGAAGATAATAAGAGGATTGTTGGCATCGATTTCGCATGGGTAGATGAACATGCAAAATGGAACATAACTTGACCAAAACTTCCCATATTTGATGTATCAAAGAAATCAATAAAATTTACTTTATAAACAATTTTGTTATATTTTTACTACTTCAAAACATAATTTATTGTAAATTAAAAAAAACTATGTTTATTCTTACCTTCTTTCACCTATATTTAGTCATTCCTTTCTCTTTGTACATTTTACATGAATAAATAATTAAATGTTTTAGAAGGTCTAATAGGTTTTAACCCTATAAAGCTAACATTAGTCATTTTGACAAACTCGACGGAAATTCGCATGTTTCTGTTCATCTGACACGCCTATCTGTATCAGGACCTTCTCTACTAGGAGAGACGTAAACATTTTCGTTACTATTGTTCAGCTTCCAGCAAGTTTTCGTGAACTTGTATTTTTAGTTAGGAATAAATATTCATTTTTTGTTTTATTATAGTGATCATAATTTCATTATAATAAACATTTTGTTCAGAAAATTTTTCCTTGTTATTCCCCGTATTACGTACTTTATAAACTTAAAAATAGAGATGTCTTTGCTGCTTATCAAAAATAAATATTTGCACGCATTGTTGACGTATTTGTTATAAAGGACTGCGTACAAATTATGTTATTACAAGTAAAGTATAAAACAATTTCCATTAAAGACTGTAAATTTTAATGTGCTCGTTAAATTGGCAGTGTTATCTCTTGCGGGGTATTGTACCACGTTAACTTTCCTGGGTTATAAAATAAAAAGGATTAAATCCAATAAAATACATAACCTCAAATGCGAGAAGTCACGCAACGTCTGGTAGGTGATAAAGTGAACATCGTCGACCGTAGCGATTCTTCTTTTGTTTTGTCTTTTTGTTGTTGTATTTTTTGAATTCTTTTTTTCACTCCACGCAGAACTGCGTGTCTCGTTCGTGCATGATGTATCGTGCAGATTCTTCTCTATCACCACGAACAGAATCCTCGTCGACCATTAAACGTCCATGTACAACAAACGGGGGAACTCAAACAGCAATTCACACGCTGACAATGGCGTATAATTTCTATTACGCAATACTTATTGTGTTTGGTCATCACTCGTCTGGCGAATGCGTGTTGCGTCTGCGTAAACGGTGAATGCTCCCGCGTCCAGATGACAGATGGACCGAGACAAGAGGGAGTGATAGATATAGATGGATATTCTTTGAAGATGGAAGAATATAAATATTGAAGGTTAAAGGGTGTAGGAAAGAAAGGAAAGAAATATAATTTACGCTGAACAGGAAAATGAAATATATTACACAAGAGTAAAATGAGAATTTTTCGCGAATATTTTCAATAAAATAAATACTAACTAACTCAGGTCATACTTGACATATCAATACGATATTTATACAACAGCTTCTTTTGTATATAAATAAATAATTCATAAATATTTTGTTTTCAGTATTTAAATAGTCATAAAAATGTATTATAAGGAAAAAATTATCGTTATTACTTTAAACAAATCAAATGTTTCAGTAGATTTTAGAAAGGTTTTTTAAAATTAAAATATTCCTAAAATAAGAAATTTTCTACCGAGTTACAAACCTCAAACAATATTGGGTTCATTAAGTTTTAGCGAGGAAAACCTTTTCATTTTTAAATATTGCACAGGTGTGCGAGAAACTGTGGAAAATTTAGTTTCCACCAGGTTGCACAAAACAAGTATTTTTTTTCAGTCAGTTTATCTCACTAAGTCGTATGTTAACAAGGCTTAATCCCAAGAACTTGTTGTAATCTTATCGGGGTTTTACTTGGAATCCATCATGCAGTAGCTGGGGAAGTTTAAATCTCTGAGTTGTCCTCCCATGATTCCTGAATGTTTATAGACACGTACGGATAATTAACAAAAACGATAACCACAAAATTCTATAAATAATGGAGTGATTGATCAATAATCATCTATAATTAGTATAATCATAAATAATTATAATGAAAGTAACCATTTTTTGGACATATCAAATTATTTTTTGACATGTTTTTAATTTGCTCCCATATTTGCGATATCAATTTCAAACATGTCTCTTGCTTGCTTCTTCAGAGTGAATTATCTGATTTCTCTCCACATAATTAAACATAATTATCATATTTTTAATAAACAAAATGTTATATCACAGTAAATAAAATACTTGACGAAATAAAAATAATTGAAAATTGTTACAATAAATATTTTTGTATGATTGTTTGTGAATAGTGTGTCTCATCGTATTATTGAACTCAACTCTGTTGGTTCATGAGGGTTTCTCATTATTCACGGATTATTCAAAATTGTTACGAAATTAAACTTATATCAAGCATTTCAGTCGTAAGGGACTTTACGTCCATCATTTTCTTCTTTCGTAAAAATCTATACTACTCGATGGATCTTCATCAAACTTGCTGAAATATTTTAAAACTGTCTAGAGTTAGAACACGGTTAAATTTTTATCTGTTACTTGCTAATGGAAATTAACCTGCTTCCGCCGAAACCTTATGCGAGTAATAGCAGTTCATCGTGTCCAGGCTTCACCATGAGTAGGACGTTGGTAGGGGGACTGTTTCTGTGAAAATACATATTCATCATACGACATGAAATTGTGTAAAGCGGTGAGGAAGAGAATTATTGGAACCCGAGACGAAAATGGAATCGTTTTCCCTGTAAAGGTATAAGAGCACAAATACAACCAGAAGTACTTCTTTTATGTTCAAAGAAACAAAATGTTACCTTATTAACTTGCAGGGTAGGAATTCTTGAGGTTTGATCTTATAAATCTTCCATCAGATTGCGTACAGTTTAACCTGTATTACGTTTTCATCGGAGTTATACATACATCAATGTATTTTATGACATCATCATACATGAAAAACTGGAGTACCTTCATAATTGGAAACATAATATACACAAACTAAACAAACATACCTTAAAACGGCATAAAATTAGTTACAAAAGAATCATAAAATGTTAATATCGATACAAGACGTACTACATACACATAAGAACACATACAATACATATAAATTTCACGGGTAATTTATATGACCAAACCTTGAGAGTTCCTATCTCTGTTATAACGCGGGGTCAAAAATTTCTATTGAAATATTACCATTAGTAACACCGAGTAATTTAAAAAAAGGCAAATTACACTCACACTTTGTAAACTCTAAAATAACAATAAAATTGATATAGAAATTGGTGATATTTACAAGTATTTCTTTTTCCCTTGACATATTCTATAATGCAACCTCCCGATGCTGTCTCCTAAAACTTAAAAGAGGAGATTAATTTCCCTGTGCCCTGAAAATTCAAGATAATTATTTCAAGCATGTTCTCGGCGTTTAGTCCTTAGTGTGAAGGATGGCTGACGTGTGTGAGCGCTGAGAAGGCATCACCGAAGTGCCCGCACTCTTTTCACGCAGCGGGTGATACAAAGCGCTCAAGCAAAGCCGGTCTTAAGCTTTGCGTCGTAGCTGACAGTAGCAGATACGTGTTTGCGCAACATGCAAAGCGAGGGAATCGTTGAGCCAAAGACACCGTTCTCTCAGGAAGCAGGTCCATGGGAACGAGAAGTTTAAATCTATTACTCACTCGAGTTTCACTTATTTTGGAAGGAATGTGCAAAAGAAAAGGAAATTGAACTCAGCCGCAAAGAAAAGAAGACAATGATAAAATATATACTATCATTGTTGTTCATTCTTTGTTGTAAGTTGTATCTTCATGAGCACTGAGTATTGAGAAAATATTACGTATTATATTCAAATTATAATGGCTAATTTTTTTAAAAACATCAATTGACTTAAAATATAAAAAAATTGAACACTTACAAAATTCAATAAAAAATAAATAAATAAAATAAAGAATACAAATACCGCAAATGTACATTTTTATTTTATGCCACTAATTTTAGAAATACCAAATAGAAATCATGTGCTTACATGTAAATGTTACTCTCTCATCGTAAGTCTTTCATCACCCACGTTCATATAGATAGTACGGACAATAATTCGGAAATCAAAATCCTTTGACTGGTTCAAAAGTTATGGGGTCGAGTATAAGACCAATAGGTGACCAGCAAGAAATATATCCCAGGTTAATCGTATCATCAAAATTTGGAAGCAAATAATTGGACATATGATAGTTTTAATTGGTATAAATCGCTCAACTTATAGCACTGGTAAAAAAGAAAATCAACGAATTTTTAAAAAACATCACACTCATACAAACTTTAATGTCAGAAAA
This sequence comes from Laupala kohalensis, assembly GCA_002313205.1. Classification (NCBI taxonomy): domain Eukaryota; kingdom Metazoa; phylum Arthropoda; class Insecta; order Orthoptera; family Trigonidiidae; genus Laupala; species Laupala kohalensis. The sequence goes on along the minus strand of NNCF01125907.1, from coordinate 201,018 downwards.
GAGCTTAAATTCTAGCATAAATGTTTGTTAAAATATATTATTTATAGAAAATGCTACTATTTCTCCCTCAGATAGATTTGAAGTAGAGGATAATGAAAATTCTTTACTTTCTCTCATGATATGAACTTACATCCTATATCATTCAGACCGTTATGTTGTTGAAAATTTTGCCTATTTTTTTGCTTACATGTAGTAATAATTGTGGTAGCAAGTGAAAAATTTAGAGGTAATTTTAAGTGGTTTTTCTATTTTAAGGTAATAGATAGTATCACAATTAGTTTTGAGATGTTAGTTGGATAATGGACTTTTTCGTTCACATTTTTTACTCTTCAATTCTTTAATAGTGTGGAATTTATTTCATTAAATAATTGTTTGATCCATCTCAGAAAATGTTTTGGACCAACTTAACTATATGGTCCAACGCCGTAGAAAAATATCCAGGTGATATATCGAAAAATGGCTTTTTTTGCCATGATTCTGGAAGGGACTTGGTTCTCGGAAATTACAAATTGAATCATTTATGTGAAAAAAAAATCCCTTTTTCGATGGCAAATTTAACATTATTGTCCTATCCAAACCTTATTCTTCGTATATCCTTCTGTGAGTGCTGCTACCTCCACCATCGCCTCCATCTTCACACTTACAACAGATTTTCTTAAAACGGAATCGCCGGGTCTAACAAACCTAACATCGTCGACTGTGACCGAACAATTGTTTATAATTATCATACCCTAACATACTAACATAAACGGTGGCGGAGTGAAGAAAATAGTTCGGAACAATATTTCTTTATAACTATCGTAAATATGAAAAGCGAAGAATACGGCTTATATTTTCGGAACCGCAATAATATTTGTAGTATTATGATATAAATTATTTTTTCGAACACTTGTGGGACCATATTCTTAAGTTTGGCCAATGTTTTTTATTTCAATTCATTCCTTCGTTCTTTTGTCCCGATAATACTCCTTTTGTTTTTATTTGTGAAAACTTTCTTTGTTTATAGTCATAACAGAAGAGCATCGGTAAACAAAAGTGCGCCGGAAAACAAACAAACGCGTGTTTACCAATCTCCTTCACATGACCCCGTAGAAGCAGCACTTGTGTCACGTGGCTACAACCACAACCTCCTCGCTCGCCTTCTGACATCACTTCAGCTCGTCAGTCTGCAGCAGCCGCACGCATGAAATATTCTGGCTGCTGCTGTTCGTGTCGTACACCGTCGTTCAAGTCTCCACCTATTTTCCTCGCTTCACAGCGCTCCAGATTAAATCTCATGTTAGCGTCCCGCTGTCTTGAGGATAAAATCAACCTGTAAGTGCGGAGATAGATCCTTTACATCCAGACAAAGAGAAATGTTTCAAGATATCTCTCAAATAATGTTATTCATAATGCTAAACCCGAAGATTCAATCGAATAATATTTTGAAATTAGTTATTTAAGAAAATTTCTCTCTCTCCATTTAAATGCGCGTAAGGTATTATTTTACTTTTGCGGTGCAGTTTTACAGACCCTTATACAAAAGCAATTGTAAAGGTTTAAGAAAATGGTTAAATTAACTGATACGTGAAATTGTCGAAACTAAATTAATGTGATCCGGATCATCAGAAATGCTAAGAGAAAATACGTCTCGACATGCACTTGAAACATTACCTTTTACGTAAAGAACTCAAACGTCAATTAACCATAGTTTTCGATACTTATTATNTAAGAGACAGTTATATTACTAATTTAAAATGAGTTTATTAACAGGTTTTTTCATAAACAAACTAGAAACAGTTTCATCAATTCTAAAGAAATCCCCAAAGAACCGAGGTTAGAACAAAGTAACAGAAGTAATGTACACAATTGTAACAAACTGAATTACATTTTTTTGTGGGGCTGGTTTTAACTGTATTACAGATAAGATATATCACTACAATCCATACTAACACACAAATCCGTAACGCGTGTATGTTTCCTACCTGAACACGACTAAACTGCTGAACCAATCGTGATGAATTTTGGCAAGGAGATGGTTTAGATGTCCAGTATGAGCATAAGATTTATTTTTTGTTTTTCCAATTTGTGATAAGAATGGTAGAAATGGTTTTCGACAATGAATGTCGATAAAATCGAAAAAAAAGGTATATTTGCTCACGTTGTATAAACGGTTAAAGATAGGTGACAACTATGAATGGCAATATTGTTTGCCTTAAAGAGATCAACAGAACAGTCCGGGAAAGCATATGTCTGTGTAAAAAAAATTACCCTTAATTCTCGATAGAACATTAAAAATAGAAATGTTAAAATACTTCAATTTAAGAGAGTAATTTAAGAAGGAAAAATTAATCATCAACAAATTTAATGGATTATTTGTTTTGTTCATTTAACAAACATAAAGAAGCGCTTTTAAGTCGTAAAATTTCGATGAATAGTTCAGATTTTACTAGAATTTTAATGAAATGGTGCAGCTGCGTCATGCCTCGGAAGCGGAAATTCGACCCGCGCGGTTCTCACGAGATGGTGTAATGTGTACAGTCAAGTTTTGCATTAATTTCGTATTATTATGAATTTGAAAAATTATGATGCTGTACACGTTCAAAGAAACGGTGAGTAAAAGTTTATTGATTTTACAATATAGATAGATTTTATTTTTTCCTGAGTAAAAGAAGATTAGTTCAAGAACAATCCCGGGCAACACCGGGTATTCAGTTAGAACATAATAAAAAATAATAATTAACATATGTTAAATAAGTATTTGTGTTATAATAGTGTGTGATAAGTAACACACGCTATTCTAAAGCAACGAATACACATTACTTATACACTTGATTGTATGAATACAAAATATAGTATGTAATACGATAAATAAGACATATAAATGAAAACTTGAATAAATATATTCTATTTTCTGCATTTTTTTGCAATTGTTTCATTTCTTACAACCCACTCTCAGTCTGCTCTAAAATGAGTACCCGGCCTATCCCGGGGATCAAAATAGCCAGAGCGTGATGAAGAACCCATCTCATGTGTGAGACAAGTTAAAAAAATTGTTTAGATGCAGTAATCAGAACTCCAAGTTAATTTCTATACAGCTTTCAAATCAGCAACATAAGAAAGATGACAGACAGTACTTCCAAAACTGTTGTCAGAATAATGCCTCACATTGATGCATCTGGAGTAGATATAGGGACTGTAGATGAATATTTCATAACGCAGTCGAGAATATTATTTCTCATTTTGCATCGTTTTGAACGTGTAGATATATAGATACAGATGAAATAAGAAACACGAATTGGTGAAGGAGAAATGCATGAGTTTAAATGGTTAACATTTCATTAAATTCAGGAAGTATTTCATGTGAGTATTTAAATGAATATTAAATTTTAACATGATTTGTTCATAAGGGTTAATCAAGATATTTAATGACTATTTGTTATATTTAAAATGACTTCTTATCCTCAACACATAAAAGAAATTTTGAATTATTTCGTTTGAAAGAAGTACATCCATTACATCACCAATAACTTTGCTGAAATGTGGTTATATACTGTCGATCTGAGGAAATAAAACTATTTCTTCGTCAACTCTTTCCCAGTAAGAAGTCAAGAAGAACATACATAACCCAACAGAGGTTCTGAAATTTTTTAAATGGAAATATATTTATTTATGCCTCATCACTCATGTTCACTATCATTTATCTACTACGTTTATCTCGTCTTAAGATATAAAGATAATTCATAGCATAGGACATACACGTGTCAATATTATAAAACAATTAAAATCAAGTATAGATGTTATAACAATAATAATTATGAGCTCACTTTATATTTGGAACACTACTAGTAGTACTACACCCAAAAAATTAAGTTCTTAGTAGAAGAGGAATCCTCTCACTTTGACGCAAGTTTTCATCTTCTATACGGCATCAAGAGGATTCCACTCACTATGAGAGTATTTTCATCTCGCATGGGGTGAGAGGATTCCTCTCCTAAAGAAAATTTGTTCGGCAAAAATAAGGAAGTGGCGTGAATCTATCCGGAGTGCTTACCATCCCCAAGTCCGTACGCTTCCCACTGCGCTATGGGGTTGCTTGAGAAAGCCGGGAATGGGTGTAAACCACTAAGTATCTTGTGGCTAAAACTTGTGGTTGAAATTAATTTTTTTTTAATGCGCAAAATAATACTGTGCTGCACATTTTATAATGTTTGCTATGAACTATATCTAAAAACGCTTGAGATACAGAGTCGCCCGAACTGTGATTAGCACTTAACAGAAATTAGGTTATGTAGTCATTCGTATGCACTAATCTTTCTGGACACGATGTTTTCATCCATTAATCAATGGATGAATGAAAGAAATAAGGGAAATAAGAACAATAAGTAAATATTCTCTTGCAATCTTGAAAAATTGGGCTAAACGCGAGATTTCGTTGTTATTTGTAAATCTTGGCCTACGCTTCAACGGTGTTTCGCCATCTTGTTTGGAATATCCGTCTGTCGTCACGACTATTACCTATTAGAAGCGAGGGAGCGATCTACCCTCAGACGACACTCACTCGTTGTAATCATGTGTTTTTTTTTAATTTGACGTATTATAGTGAATTTAATTACACGATTTCATCGAGTTGATTTATATATCCGCGTCCTCTAAGATGAGAACAAAAATGTTCTTATTTCGAGATGAAATTTCCTCTTATTGCAAGAAAAATAATCTTACTCTGAGAGAAAATTGTGAGATGATGGGATAAATGGAAATTATAGAGGATAGTGAGAAAAAGTTTTTCAGTGTAATATATAAATGAGGAACGCCAAAGTGTCTGTCCGTTTCCTACTTGATCACGACTAAACCACTGGACGAAATTTGGCAAGGAGATAGTACAGATGTCCACGATGAACATGATCTCTATTTTAAAAATATGTGGTAAGAAACATAGAAATGTTTTTGGCAATGACATCGGGAGAAAGAGTTATTCGGTTATGCTGCCTAAATGGTTAGAGATAAGTGACAATAATGAATGGCGATATCGTTTAACTCAAAGAGTTCTTCAAAAATGTCCGCGACAGCAAATATGTATTTACAAAAAATTAATCCAAATTGGCGATAGAACATTATTAAAAAGGGAAGTGTAACTTACTTCAAGAAAGTAATTTAAGTAGAAGAAAATGAATCATAATCCAATTTAGTGTGTTATTTATTTTGTGTGTTTGTCAAAGATTAAAAAAGAAGTCTTTCAGTCGTAAAATTTCGACGAATAGTTTACATTTTGCAATGAAGTATTGTAATGAAATGGTGCAGTCACGGCATGCGCCTCGGAAGTGAAATTCGACGGACGCAGATCTCGCGGAACGGTGTCATGATAAATAATAATCATAATAATATTTTATTGAACCCATAACATAGATCATAACAATAATGTACGTCGAGTCTTAGTGTTAACAACAATAACAATAATATTTACATGTAAGAATAACAAAAATATAATAATTTTGATACATTGAACAATATTCATTTAACTTAGGCTAAGTAGGAGTTAACATAAAAACTAAAATTATTTTCTACGATTATATTAATATCTACTTAGGCTAGGGTTATTAGATATCTATGGTAGGAATTCTTTTTTTTTTTTTGCTTTTATTTTATTAATTTATGTCAAGGTCTATATTTATGCTAAAACAGTGTGATTTAATGTTGTTAGATCTTTTCCTGGTAACGGATCTCCTTCTACACCTTATGTCACCTTGTGTATAGAGTCAAGTTTTATATTGTTATGAATTTGAAGAATTAGGATGTTGTTCGTATATTTAAAAAAAAAAGTATTTTGATCTAAAAAATATTGTATTTTTTTCTGATTAAAAGTTCAAGAAAACGCTGGGTAATCATCTAGTAAATTATATGATCTCTTAAGTCGTAGTATGATTCTGTAATTTCCGTGTTCCGTATTTGCTTATGCATCCCGTCCGTCGTAGTCTCCAATTCAACATTCCGAGTGCCATACAGTGCTGGCGAAGGACGTGGAAATGGGTGGTGAGTTCTAGTGAGTGGGTGGGTGGTGGAGCAGCCGCTGTGCAGATGATACGTATCGCTATGCGGCCACTGCCTTCGTCTGATTACTCGGTCGTGCAGCGCACACCCAGTCGTTCTCTGACCCTGCGCTGCCCACCGTCCACTCGCATCACAGCCACTACACGCACCTCCTCTTGACCGCCCTGAGATACGACTATCTCCTCAGCATACATTCTCGTAACAGTAATGAAAATGTGGACGAGTTGCGCTTCTCTCGGATGAGAATTATATACACTCTGCGAGTCCTGTAAGTTGACTCGCAGAATGGGTAACCCAACAAAAAATAACATGAAGGGGGAAGCACTGTGTTGATAATTTTTCTTTTGCAAAGAAGTAGCAGTAAATACGTTTATTGTCCCCGACGTGTTCAAAGGCAGTTTAAAACCTCTTTCTTCACAATATATTATTAATTAATAATTTATTAACTGGCATGATGTTGGTGCAATGATGTAGGTGATGTTCATACACGGTGTAGCAAACGCTTTTACTTTGTAAATCGTCGATAAGGTAATAATAAGTGTACCCCGCGGAATGTTGGCAGTACTTTCGAATTTCTTTAAACTTAAGCCTATCGCCAACATCGACCATCAATTCAATCCACTCGTTCTTGTGGCGCTTTTCTTCTCTCTCTGCATTGAGCACGTGGAAGAAACATTACCTTCTGTCTTAGTTTGTTGTGTTATTAACTTTTACCTTTTTACAGCAAATAGTCGCTTTTGTGAATACTATTAATATTTATTTTCAGGTATTACTTTAATTTGCAGAAGTTGGCAATACGTGTTAGGAGGCCATATTGCATTACTTTCGGTAAAGTTACTTGACTTGGAGTATACGTAGATATTTCAGTGATTTAGTGACGGTGTTTTAAATATCGCCCATACCTATTTCTGAAATAACATTCTTTTTGTTTTTCATTAAATACAAATTGGTATTTAATTAATATTATAACATGTACCAACTGTTACATGGACATTATGCCTCTGCATCAGGGCCCTTGATTGGAATTGACGGGATGGTCCCTTGCTTGCTTTTGAAGAGTAAATTAATTTATTGTCGTCCACGTGATCATACGCAGTTTGTAACTGCTTTTTGACGATAAATTTATTTATTTATTATTATTATCGAAGAGAAATCATAGTTAGAAATTCTTTGGAATCCATTATGAACAATTTTATTTTCAAAAATTAAAAAATATACGAAAACGATCCTATTCGGAAAAGACACAGTATTAGAATGCTTTTACTAAAATATTTCTTTTCTGATAAATTCATCATAATCGCATCTAAGTTGTTCCTCGTTTCGTATAAAATTTGCCTCAGATTTCATACGCTAATAGGAGTGCCACAAATAGTTCTGATTTTTATTTCGAGAACCAGAGTTACGATTATGTTCGTGAGTGATAGCCAAGAAATCTGATTTTGAAAGCAATACGTAGATGACGAAAAGATACCGGCTCAACGAAAGTTGTCCGAAAAATTCGTCAAATTAACATTTAACTTACAAAATGTTAACCTTTACGAAACGGCAAACGTAATTAATCAATTAATTAATTAGAGTTCCAATATCCGCAACAAAGATAATCATTAATTAATTAATGTTCCTTTTATGAAACTTAATATCTAACAAACATTTTTTTTTGTCTTGTGTTGGAAGAAAACTGTAGGCATCAAACATATTATTACAAGAGATGAATTGAAAAGGCACAACTCGAAGTAACATGAAGAATAACCTATTTAACAGTCGTATGTATATGGGGAGACATTACACTGAAATGTGTTCAACTCTTTCTCTTACAGTTAAATGATTTTGTTTTTATATTATACGTAAAATTATTGTTAAATATGTCAAAATTAACGCATTGGAATAATAAAATCTCAAATTTTAATACAGGTGAAATTTTTGTGACTTAAGTTTTCTTTTTTTCGTTAACAAGATTTCAAAAAGTCGCGAAAGAAATGAGTCATTCCTAGAACTTCTCTCATTAATTAGTTGATAGAACTCAACCTAAAAAAAGTAGTATAAAAAAGCGAGAAATAACATTATATTCATAATACGATAAACATGTAAAATAAATTAAATATGGCAGTGTTGATGGAAAGTGCAGTATGGGTGTTGAATGAATTTCCCGTCAGTCTCCGTTGAACCAGTCAGTGCCAGCGATAGTCTTCTTGTGCTCCTACGTCATCAGTCTCACCACCTCGTCTTCGCTCTCTCTTCCTCCCGCTCCTCTGTACCCCGACAGTCGAATCGAATTGGATTCAAATCGTGTCACGAGAACGTGAGTGTCCGTCACAAGTCGATAATCGAAACACACGTTGTGTGTTGGATCGATACCGTGTGACACGTGTTTGTCAGAAGGCATCAGGGAATCGAATCGAGCCCTGTTCACACTTGTCATTCGGAGAATTGCGAGTGACGTACACTTGAGTAATTGCGTTGTTGCTTTTGGAACAATATGAAAGCGGAGGTCGTGCTTTACGGAGGAATCGTAAAATGTACACGAAGAGGAGATAATCCGTACTATTAAATAAAAGCGTAACGCGAAAGTATGTGTGGCTGTTAGCTACTTAATCACACTAAACCACTGATCGTAAAGAAATTTGTTTAAAAAAAATAGTTTACATGTCCAGGGCGAACATGGGCTAACGTTTATTTTCAAAATGCGTGAAAAGAAAGAGAGAAATTTAATTTTTACCATAAATGCCGATGAAATGCCGAGAATAAAGAGGTATATTTGCTTAGGCTGCCTAAACGGTTAGAGATAGGTGTCAACTATGAATGGCAATATTATTAGCCTCAAAGAAGTCTGCAAAAGCACATTTAATAATAATTTATTAGTCTGATAGTGAGCAATGTTCGGTGCCAGATAGAAAAGAATACATACATAATAAAATAATACAAAGTTAAAAAAACAAATCATCAATATCTATATAATCCTGGTCCGGGTTTTGCTCCGGTTTTCCTTATACTTCTTACACAGGTTCTCTAGGTTTTGTCTAGGGGCGTGTTTATAGTAATAATAAATAGTGAATTTAGTGTTAATTCAATTCTTATGAACACTATACTCAGAATAATATATAGTTCGATAATAATTTGTACATGTAAGTTTTTTGCGTTAAATTACAAACATATTGACATTTTATTAGTATTATATCCGCCTCTGCCTTAGGGCCCTTGATCGGAATTGATGGAATGGTCCCTTGCTTGCATCCTGAGAGTAAACTAGTTTATGGTCCTCCAAGTGGTCATATGCAGTTTGTACTGTTTTTTGACAACAAATTTATTTTAAAAATACCTAGTAAATACCCACATTAACGGAATAAAATATTTAGAAAACTGGGTTCGTTGGACTAGCAATTAAATATAATCCAGGCAACACCGGGTAATCATTACTGTATTTAAAATTTACGAGACTGTTGTTACCTTGATTGTAATGGCTACACCCACCACAGTATTATAACAGGTATACTGTTATACCGGCGGTTATCAAATGAAGTGAGTTACATTATCTACTCATGTGTTTCACTTTAATATTGCCTAAATTAAATCGTACGCCATTTTAATATTTAAAATAGGAAATAAAACACCAAAATTAGGTTAAAGTCAACTCACATTAGAAAGTACTTTAAATATGAATGCTTGGGTGTAATATTCACAAAGGGACTACAATTCTGACGCACAATGAAATCATCCTGTGCTCTGCTCACAGTGATTAAAACTGACTAAAATAAAAAGTAAACTGGAGTAGAAATGAAAATCCTTCTTTACTGTCGTGGATTTATTATTCAAATTACTGTATCACAAGAACACCAACTTAATAAAATTTAACAATCCAAAAAGTAAAAATATTAACCACTTGACTTGGAACGTTGTTTCGAACCAACGGACTGGAAACCAAATCCTAAGATTTATTCCAAACTTAGGTCATTAAAACATTATTAATATTTTAAATTTTGAGAAACGATTTTTTGGGGGTAAATTTGGACTTATCCTTTATAGTCAATAGGATCTAAAAAATCTAGGAATATTGGTTTCAGTCACCCGTATTTACTGTACTGGGACACCGTGTAGAGGAACCTTAACAAGAAGAACTGTAGTGTCTTCCATCTCAGGGACTCTAGTGAGGACTGAAAATGAGATTCGTATCTGTGACAAGTAAGCACGGTCGATTGGATTCAGGAATTGACTTTACAGTCACAAAGAAATAATGGACACGAATGGTCTGATTCAGAGAGTCAGTGATTATTGTAATGGGACTCGGATATTCAACTTCCTCTACTCTACTAGACTTACCTTAGAAATATAAAAAGGTTCATTACGTATCAAAAAATGGTACATCTGCCTTAATATCAAATCAATAATTGAAATATAATATATACAAACGTTCTCACAAATCAAGTGTTTCGATGGAAGAAAAAGTCTGGTGACTGGAATAGCACCATAGCAACAATGTCATAAACTAAAAAGACGTATGGAATAATTGCAATAGTTAAAGTGGAAGTGTAGAAATGTAATTCTCTTTTCCACTGTTGTTTAACAGAAACGATTTAACTTGCAACGAGTACCAGATATCATTATTTATTTATTTACATTATTGTTTAAAAAAGTTTATTTCGTTTCAAAGAAAAACGTAAATGTCTCTTTGAATTTTTATATTGTTTTAATACAAATTATTATTATTATTATTATTATTATTATTATTATTATTATTATTATGTTGCATACGAATATTTCCACTCTCTTTAAAAAAATTCTAAATGTTGTTTAATGTAAATTGTTTATTGGTTTGTCCGGAACTTGCTTATTTTGTTATTTTTGTGTGTTCCATCCCGAGTAATAGCGAATAATTTTCTGTCTTCAAAGTAGATTTGATATTATAAAGAAAGAACTCTCGTCTAGTATCCAACAATGGAAACAAATAACGTCGCTGTAATTTAGTTACAGAAAGAAAAAAGTGTGACGTACTTGATTTTTGGTATGAAGGTCGTTCGTCGTTTTTTCACCTACATTTGCCCCCCCCCCGCCCTTCTCTCTCTCTCTCAACATAAGGGTCAAAAAACTAAAAAGGAAAAGAGAGGGTAAAAGGAGTCTGATTCAAAAGCAGAGCCCCGGGCAATATCAGTGGATGAAGAGTCGACATCGCGAAGAAAGAAGGGGTTGTGGCAGGTTGGTGCAGGGGTTGTAGAGACGAGTGCGGGAGCGTTGGACTCAGGAAATAAATCCCGGCGCCGCTTCGCCGCCACCGCAGCCGCCGCGAGCGCCTCGGCCCCCCACCACCTCCGCCGCCGCTGTTCGGTAGGAATGAAATAAAAACACCGGCTGCCAACAACGCGCCCTGCTCGTCTTTTGTTTCTCGTTTTTCTTCTGTTCGACGACGTCGGCGGCGGCGGAGGAGGAGGCGGCGGAGGCGGCGACGGCGGCCGGCGCGGCGTCTGCCGCGAAGTGTACAGTCGTGTACTGGCAAACAAGGATCGCAGTGGAAAACCACGTGGAATCCACGGAGTTGACTAGTTTCTTCAGAAGATGTATTCCAATTACTATTCCTGTGATACTTTTTTCATTCATTTAGTATTTAAGCACGTGTTCATGATTGCATAAATCTGCATCAATACGAATTTGAAATGAGACGTTTTCATAGGGTTTATGTTCGTGTAATTTTAAATTTCTTTCATATTAATATTCGAGTTCATTTCAATAATTTATCTCCTTCGCACCATAAATAAAGCGCATTTCAAAATGTATTAATACATTTGAATATTGTTGTATTCGTGCAGGATTTCTGCAATTTAAAAAAAACGTGTTAACAAAGACATGTTGGAATGCAATCTTTTATGAGTGGAGAGAGAACACTGATCTTTCAGGAATGTAATTCGAATATATATGAGCAATAAATTATTTTTGAAGTGCATCATACGCATGGAGTTTTATGTGTTTGCAAAGCTATATGAATTATGTTCCAATGATAAATCAAACACGATTTAAACATTTCGTACACTTATAAAATGTTATTCAAAATACCTTACTCTGAAGATTAAAACGCTAATCAAGATATTTAATTACTCAAAGAGAGTATCCTGAAGAACATCTTATTATTAATGAGAGTTTGTTCAATATCCTACTTGAGACTTAAAATATTATTAGAATATAAAAATGTTTCTATTTTCAACATTAAATATTCAATTATATTTCTCTTAAGAATAAAGCTTCTTCATGAAGAATACACATCAAAAAATTCACTCCTTATTTTCTTTAAAATGTTTCCAAATTAATTGGATCCTACGGATTTAAAAACTTCAAGTTACCGTCGGTGGGGGAGATTTCTGAAGGAAAGATACTTCAAATTTATCTTTTTAGGGAAATTTTTTTTTTCAATTCTGTTTGAAAATTATCTTGCTGTAAAACATTTTGTAAAAAATGACTTGAATAAACTTTAATTGCAAAAGAAAAAAATGTGTATCTCAAGTTTTTAACTTGACGTCGTATTTCGATACATCTTATGTAATTTTGTAGTAGTTCGCGTAAGTTTGTCTAAAAGNCTCAAGTTTTTAACTTGACGTCGTATTTCGATACATCTTATGTAATTTTGTAGTAGTTCGCGTAAGTTTGTCTAAAAGTCTGCCACAAATGCTGAATAATATATCCGAGTATCCTGAAATCCAATATTTTTTTAAAATTTGTGTACATTTGACGTGACGTAATAAATTCTTAGTTTTCATCTTGTATTCAGATACGTAAAAACTACACCACCGGTAATGCGAAAACCAAAACACGTCTTTAAGGATTCGTTCTATGAGGAGAAATACAAAAAATCGATAAGTAATTTGTCAAAGTATAAACTACATCAACACAAAATTAAGTCGTATTGCAAACAAGGACAGAGGTCTCACGCCGTTTTCAACTCTTCTTCCACAAATTTCTACAACACGAAAAGTGACCACTACATAATTTTATTTCTCATCCTAGTCACTACGAACATACCATGAATATTAGGTGGAAGTAACGTTTGTTTGGCAAGAAAATAGCTATATTCGAAGCCACGTTTTTTTGTTTCGAAAAAACAAATTAAGAAACACAAAATGAACGGTAACGCAATGAGATTATTGGTTTATTATATATTAATTGACGTAAATAACTTGATTTTCCTCTGCGTGGTCATAGGCAGTTTGTAACAGATCTCTTGACGATTAACTTTTTTTTTCTGTCTAACTGGTTTGAAGTTGGTACAGAGCTTGTACTCAAAGTAGCCAACGCTTTTACTTCGCAAGAGTAACAATACTTGTAACTCGCGTTATGTTGGCAGGTCATTGTAATTTCGCGTGCTCTTGTAGCGCTATTGTGTTTTTTCTATATCGAACATGGGGAACGAATATTCACCTTGTGCCTTAGTTTGTTGTGATTTTAACTTGTATTTCTTTACAGCAAAAAATTTCTTCGCTTTTGTTACTACTATTTGTTTGCATATAACTTAAATTCGCAGAAGTTGGCAATTCGCGATAGGCAGACATATTGAATAATTTTCGGAAGAGTTACATGACTTCGATTATACGTTGTCGCCTATATCTGACGGACTGGATGGTCAACGTTAAAGGAATGATATAAAAAGAAGTGAAGGCTTATTCAGCGAAGGTCTCTACTCGATCTAGTTAGTTCATCACAAATATCACGTGGATCACACGTTTTTTGAATTGTTGTCCTAAAACGTAAGAGAAGAGCACATAAATCACCATATCGTGATGGCCCAAATTATACNGCCGAAAATTATGCAATATGGTTGCCTATCACGAATTGCCAACTTCTGCGGATTCAAGTTTTATGCAAATAAATAGTAGACACAAAAGTGAAGAAATATTTTGCTGTAAAGAAATACAAAAAATACTGCAACTATTATACAATAAACTAATAAATTCAAAGCGTGACCGTTCATATTGTGTTTCTTAATTTAAGTTTTTTCGAAGCAAAGAAACGTGACTTCGAGGTATGTTTGTAGTGACCAGGATAAGAAATAAAATTATGTAGTGGTCACATTTCGTGTTGTAGAAATTTATGGAAGGGGAGATTAAAAATGCGTGAAACCTTTGTCTTTGTTACCAATGTATAATTTTTTTGTGTTGAAGCAATTTATACTTTGACAAGTTACTTATGATTTTTGAATCTTTCCTCGTAGAACAGCTCCTTAAAGACGTGTTTTGGTTTTGGCGTGGCCAGTGATGGAAAAACCATGCGATCAAACGTAACAAAAATGTTGCTAAAAACGGTTTGGGGGGAGGAAAAAGTAAATGAAATAATCTCTAACAAAAACTTGTATTTTACTTTTATTCAAAATGTTTATATTACTCTAAATAGCTCCCTCTCTCACGAGACATCACTTTAACGTAGTATTGTCCGTTCGGGTGATGGTTTGTGCGCTTCAATGAAGACGAGAGCGGTAGATATGCCGACGGTAGCGTAGTTACGGGTAGGGCCACCCGACTCGAACAGTTCTCATAGGAGTGGGTCTTACAACAACCTATCTTCCTAACTCCTATCCTTAAATTCCTTTAACTGCAACATTGTAGGAAGGGGAGGGAAACCTAAAGGCTAAGGGAAGGAAAATCCCGACAGGAAACCAACTAGTCTTCCAGGTTAGACGTTGGACGTAAGGTTACTGGTGCGACTCAAAAAATAAAAAATAAAAAGGAAAAAGGACATTCGGATAGGAACAAGGCATGTTAGGAGCATCAATAAGTCGGGATCAATCAATTTCGCCCATCTTTTGCACAATTTTGAAGCATCACAAGTCTCTCCCCTTAAGAGGTGTTTAACTATTTTTATTAATGATTTGCAAAATTATGACAATAATAAAAATGGACGATTTTCATGGTTTTTTTGCAATAATTTTTGTATTTGTTGACCGATTGTAATTTAAACAGTCTCAAATTGAAGGTATTTTTATTGTGCACAAGTCGCCTGTGCTTTACTTTTATCTACGACCGATATTTTTTCTAATACATTGAAGAAAAAAACTACTTTTCCGATTTTTTTTTTGCTTATATAAAAGCATGGAGTATGCAATTTTGGATGAGACTAATGATGAGAGGACTTTTCTATCATCTTGTCCTGAAGACATTTCTGCAATAAAATCGTTTCTTAACCTCTTTCGATTTCACAACTATGTATGGCCTGGGTTATTTGTGTAATTTGCATTTTTTTTTCTAATGCAGTTTCTGTTGAATGAATGAGGTCGTTTCAATTTTACTATTATTAAATTATGTGCCCTTAAAAAAAGTAACTTTGGAAAAAAATGGTATAATGAACTGAATTTAAAAAATCTACAGAATCATTACTTTCTTTCGATCAAAAGAGATCACAGAGTCATTTCTAAGTCAGATCGAAATAAGAAGCGCTGATTAAAGAATGAACCATATCAATGTGCCAACCGTAATTGAATGACAAAATTATGAAATTCAAATTCAATACGACAAAGGCTTCTCATATCGGCATGACCATACACCGGGTCATGAGGTTACAAGTGGACGTCATTTAACTCCTGACTCATCGTGCATGCAACAAGCAGTAGACGCATACATTTCGTAATTAGAGGGTATTGTGTACACGGAAAGGTGTCAACCCCACTTGAAAAAGGTTCTTTCAGATTCTACAAAAATAAAAAGATTTGCAAAAGAAGCATCATTTCGTGTGTCACAAAAGTTAATGTGTTCATAGATCCTCTTTAGCAGCATATTCTGTGTTCAATAATACTGGCTGCGTTCCCACGATTTAAGATGGGACAGGTTTCGATTCTTGGCGAAAATAATGGTTCTTTAATAACTATTGATATCTATTTAAAGTGTTTGTTATATTCAGTATACATATCATAAAAACTGAAAATCTAAAAGATAACAAAATTCTTCATTGTCAAACAATTGTAAATCAATCTATGCATGATGAACAAAACAAACTTCAACATAGAAGGAACTGGCCAACAATGAATAAGAATGTTGTTCATTAGTTCTACCTGAAAAACAGGGAAATGAAGGAAAACATTTGAGAATTTGTTTGCCGAAAATCTACATACTGATAATTTAATATCATTTTCATAATCCTTGTTTTCAATCTAGCCAATATTTCAATACGGAAGAACATTATAATTCTCACTCAAGTGTTTCCTCGAACCAATTCAAATAACAATTCAAATTTCTTTGTTGTGTAGGAGTAGTATGAAATATAATTTTATTCAGATTTAATTAAAACATCTTCTTAAAAACAAAGCTGTATATAATAGCAATTGCGCTTTCTAATGCACAACTCCTTCCATAATATTAAAGAGTTTCTTGATTTGATACAACAAACTTTTCGTTCGGGAAAAATGGATGGAAAAGATGAGAGGAAGATATTTCAGAAAGAACGAGTATTAAAGAAGAGAATATAAAGTTTAAAGGTCAAAACCCCGTTAATGGATATATGCTACGGTACAGGGTAAAAAAGAAAATTAATTAAAATTCAAAAAGTAACAAATAATAATAAACTTTATAGTCAAAATAGTCGTTAGTAACTGCGTACGACAACGTGGAGGACAATAAACTAATATTCTCTCCGGAAGCAAGCAAGGGACCATCCCATCAATTCCAAGCATGGGTCCAAAAGCAGAGGCGGAATTAACATTTCCAAGCTCCTAACAATAAAAATAGTTCGGCACGTGTTATAGCGTTAAAATAATACCATTAAATTTGTATTTAATAAAACGCAAAAAAAAAAAATCATCATGTACGTAATATTATCAAACTATAGATCATTCGGAAACTATTGTTGATAAATCGTAACTATTAAATAACACTAGATTCGCGAATAATGCCGCGACTGGGCAAGAGTCTAGCGAGTCTATAAAATATCCGCCTCTTCCCGAAGGAAAACCGGAGAAAAACTCTGTCCAGAAAATTAATATGAGTTTCAAGTATATATTGTTTTGTTTAAAATAACTCTATATAATGTTAAGTGATGTTCTCCTTTTACTTAGACTCCATCAGTATAGTATTTAGTGAACTATTTAAATGACCATTTTCTCACAAGTACTCTTATTCTTTCCTATTATTCATAAAAGTTCATTTCGGTCTGCATGCAACCTTAGCACGTTTGTGAGCATTATTCATAGCCTCGTCCTTTTCCTGGAAACTCCTATCCTGTTTTCCTTCGGATAAAGGGGGTTTTATATACACGCCCACTAGTCTCGGGCCTTCGGGTGGTATTGTGATTCATTCTTGTTGATAATACTCTCGAATTTTCATTAATCTGAATGCTACGATTATTTTGGGAAAAATAAATAGATAACAGGTCGTATATGTTAAATAACTTCTTTTAGAAATATTAAATCAGTTGCAGTCCTTGGTTCTTGATCTGAATTGTTGGGATGGTACCTTACTTCAGGAGAGTATATTAGTTTGTTACCTCCAACACGTTTATACAAAATTTGTAACTGCTTTTCTGACAATGAATTTATTTATTTAATATAAACTCCGCAACGAGCTGAGCACATCAATCCTCATTTCTAGTTTGCACTTTTGTTTAAAATATTCGTTGCAGAGTACACTTTTTACAGAACATTAATAAGTGAAATGTATTTACTATTTTTTTTAAACCGAGTATACATTATGACATGTGGCACAGTTATAAGTTACAGTACAAAATTTCGAGAAATCTCTCATGGTAAAGAACCTTACAAAATGATAGGAAAATTGGACTGTCGACAACAGATGTTGTAAGTTCAGAAAAGCATTGGAATTTGTTTAAAAAAAAGTATTTATATGTTTCCTCTCATATCAAAGAGTTTGTGAATGGCAGTTCTTGATGTTTGTTCATACAGAAAACACGCTCATTTTTGCTTGTCGGAGCGAAGGTAACTAGTCACGTTGACAAATCGTTGACTAGCATTCAACAGCAGCTGCTGTGTCACTCTCATTAGAGATTATTGTGATGAGTGATGGGAAAATGACATCGAAATTGATACAAATTTTCACTGAATTATTCATTCTCACATATCCAGACTATAATGATGGTAGATAAAAACCAACCAGAATTTCAAGAATTTAAAATTCTTCGCCTTAGACGATTTTGTGCAGGATGACATACAGAATACGTAATACATAGTATATTGTATTACTTTATCTCAAAACAAAAAGAATCTTAAACCTTTATTTTAAATGAAAAGACTCTTAAAATAGTCCTATTACATTCACTGTTTTAAATTTGTTGAAAATCGTCAATCTTGTTGTCAAAACCGAGTACAGTAAAAATCCCTATTGTAGCATATCCGTACATCAGCATGTTACCCACCTGCACAGTCGTGATGACTCGGGTATATTAATGTTTCTTTTCAAGTTATACACTTACATTGCCACTCAATTTACAATTCCAAGGGAAAATTAACTCAGCGAATGGGAATAAACATGCAACAATTTTCGTTGTGGTAGCCACGGATATGAGCTAAAAAAACTTGATATAATTGTTTGCATTAGCTTCGTAAACTTTATAGTAACTCTTTTGGACTAACATAAGAAGTAAATGGTAATTTTATCAACACTAATTATCTGGTACAGCAATTACTAATCAACTGGTACATCTTGGAAAATCATGTTCAACACTTCAATGGTGTGCCACCACTTTTTCTCGGTATATTTTCTCCACGATATGTTAGCAAGAAGATTTCAACATCGTCACGAATGTCGTACGGAGATGGACTAAAAACTATTTATCCATAGTAATATAGTGACGAGAAATTGTACCTGTAATAATAATGCGTAATGCGGAAGTGTGTGCCTGTCTGTTTGCTACCTGATCATGACTAAACCAACAAAACGATCGTGATAAAATTTGGCAAGGACATGGTTTTATTTTTCCAATGAATGATAAGAAAGATAGAAATGTTTTTTTTGACAATAAATGTTGATGAAACCCGGAAAAAAGAAAGTTATAATTGCTTTCGCTGCCGAAACGGTCAAAGATAGGTGACAACTATGAATTGCAATATTGTGTGTCCTAAAAAACTTCTACAAAAAAGATCGAGACAGCATATGTCTATCAACAAAAATTAACCTTAATTATCGATAAAGCGTTATTAAAAATAGAAGTATTAAAATACTTCAATTTAAGAGAGTAATTTAAGAAAAAATATTCATCATAAAATTTATTGAATTATTTGTTTTATTCAGTGAACAAAGTCTTTAAATTGTAAAATTTCAACGATTTTACAAGAATTTTAATGAAATGAAGCCGCGTCATGCTTCGGTTCCAAGCGAAAATTTAACCGGTGCGGCTCCCGCGTGATGGCGTGGAGTATATAGTCAAGTTATGAATTCAATTCGTATTAATATGAATTTGAAAAATTAGGATGCTGTACTTTAAAAACTTAAAAAGTCAGTGAGAACAAGTATAAAATTGTGATGCAAGCTTTCACGGCTAAATTGATCAACAATTAAAAATTGTTTCGGGTCATTACTTCGTAGTAGCTCCTAAAGATGTTGGCTGCTAATTCCAACGAAACGTTGAGATTTTACAACATGACGACGCGGCCTAATGCCCCGAAACAATTATTAAATGTTGAAGCAAAAGTACTTTAATCTTACAATATAGCTTTTATTTTTCCCCGAGTAAAAGAGGATAAGTCTACGAAAAATCCCGGGCAATACCGGAAAATCAGCTAGTTATCAGGGAGTTTTTGCGTAGCGTAGCTGCGAGCTATCATGTACGCTACCCACATGCAAGTTGCTTGTGCAGAAGTTAGTGGTACACTAACACTCCTGGCGTAGTACACTACAACGCCTGTTTACGTATGAGGTTAGTGTCGCGCTGTGAGAGAAGTCATTGCAGATTCTGGTCGGGGTTTGAGTCGGGGTAATGTTGATATCTGAGAGGGTTTACGAGAGATTTGTTGGTTGTGTACGCTTGTACCGTGTGAGCACTTGCTGCTGTGCTTGTGTACGCTTGTATACAAGTAGTTAGTTTGGGTCTACAATGTTTGGTATAATTTGAGTTGAAGGTGCTCTATGCAAAATACATCGACAGATCTTTCCATCTACGTTTCGCTGTTGGCATCATCAACGTGACGTGTACGTTATGCGAAAACTGTATTGATTATGTTATGTTGAAATATTCGAACTCGGGACCTTGAGAATAACGCGGTCATGCGCTTCTTACCAACTACGCCATCCCGTTCACCTCCCAGCCCAGTCGACCATCAAAATTCAACTTGGGAGACCCAAAGAGATTTCTATGCGTTTGTCAAAAACTGTATGTTATAATATTTCTCTTGGCGTAAGAGTTACTCTACTCTTTCCTATCTCCCCTTTGCGTCCCCACCGTGGCTCCGGGCGTGTCTCGTCGCTTCGTCCGTTCCGCCATTGCCCAGAGTACTCGCCCGCTTGTCTCCGCTCTGAACCGCCACTGCACCTCCGGGGTCGAATCTCACAACGTGACCGGTCAAACGTGTTTCGGCAGTCCGGGGCGCACGTCGGTATTGTTCTCCGAATGTAATAACTCATACGAATAAAAGTAAAGATTTCGAGCACGGCTATTTTTGTTAAATTACGAATTTATTCTCGAGCTGCTTCATGCATCCAGAGTTGTCTCTCATTTTTTTTCTTCATATTTGCTTTATTTATGCGAGGTACACTCACGTTCTACAAATTTTGGATAACTTGTTTGTTGATTTAAATTTCCTTATTATGAAGAAATTATGGGACGGTTTGGCAAATAAACCGAGCATATTCTGTATTATTTTGCATTTTCATAGCGTAATAAATTAGTACGCGGGAAACGGTACCAATTTTTAATATACAGGTTTTACGTAATCATAAAATTAGAGTCTTCTCATTAGATCGAAGCCGGCATATTTTCAGAAAATAGTTTTGATAAATTTTAATGATTTTATGTAGTCATTTATCAACGATGCTTCATTATTAAAATACATATTGGCATGTATCATCAGTATAATGCTATCTAGGTTTCAATAACTCAGTGTGTATAACAAACGAAGAAAACTAATATTATTCTAAGAAAGGAAAAACTATATTGGTTGAGTCCTCGAGGGTAGAATATGATCTTGGAAAGTCACTTCTACTCTCTTCATCACACTCTTGAAAGAGTATGAAAGACTTTCATGAACAAAAACGTTTGAGAAGATGTGACTCTAGCAAAGTTGGTAAAATAATTTGTTATATGTGAAAATCGAGTTTAAAAAATTAATTTCTTAATTAATTTTATAGTAAAATAAAAAAATTGTCCGCGCTAATTACATTAATATAATCTACGTCTAAACTTTGTTTTATGTATTGTATGGCATTGTAAAGTTTTTAAAAAATGAAATGAAAATCAGATGAGGAGTTTAGTCTCTACGAGGCCACCTCAGAGGTCTTTGGATTTCACAAGTTGAATGGGAATGGTAGACGGGCACGGGTGGCGAACGGGATGGCGCAGTCGGTAGGCGCATGAGCGCGCAAAGCTCAAGGTCCCGGGTTCGATCCCCGGTCCCGTCTCCCATTTTCATTCGACGTAACATGATTAATCTGAAATGAAAATGTTGAGCATTAATGATACCCAATTTTTAGTCCCTGCAGAAAACTCCAAATTGAATGTCTTAATGCAGTAAAATCAATTTCTTACCTCACAATAAACAGCCCGACTAAGTATATCATTTTTTGTTCCACCACCCAGACAGGTCACAAGCAACACACGTGTGAAGTAACACCCTTGATACTGTGTCTAGCAATGAACAGTTACCAATAAACTATTGTATTTCACTTTTTAAAATATATAAATTTAAATACATAGTTCTTCTTGTTACAAGATTCGGAAGCATTTTTTTCCATTTCATTTAGTCACTATTAGTCACTACCCCGTTTTTAGCATTGTCATTCCGGGTATTCACTTTCTCACAAAAAACTCTCTCATTCTTTTGAATATAATATAAAAAAACACTAATAATACCAACCATAAATTAAACCAAGCACATACATTTAAACCAAATAATATAAATCCTAAGTTAAATCAATTAGGTTCGATATGACTACTCTTTTGTCCGTAAGTCCTCGTCGCATAACATTTGAGAAATTCTTTCACGTGAATTAGGTTTAGCATTGTAATAACCTGCGGCCAGGTGAAAATGGTGACGAAATGAGAATCGCACCCGGGAATCCCACTTCGATCACAGGTGTGTTGACCACTACACTACATGTTCTCCTTCCACAACTGTGTACAATTTCCAACCAGGTCTAACTCCGGAAGACCCCAAGACACATCCCCAAACAGGAGATAAGTGAACCCAGGCGGCACACTAAGCTGTGTGTAGTAGTCAACATCCCTGCAATGAAAGCAGATCCCGGGCTCGATTCCAGACTCGTCACTATTTTCATCTATAAATTATAAATTTATTGTCAAAAAACAGTACAAACTGCGTATGACCACGCGGAGAACAATAAACTAATTTTACTCTCCGGAAGTAAACAAGGGACCATCCCATCAATTCCGATCAAGGGCCCTAAGGCAGAGGCGGATTCAAAAATTTCAGCAAAAGTTCCTAGAAAAGATAAAAAGTTAGCTGCGAGTTATAATACTGATAAAATGTGAATATGTTTGTAATTTAACGCAAAAAATTTACATGTACAAATTATTGCCGAACTATAGATTATTCTGAATATAGTGTTTAAAAATCAAAAGAACTGAAATAACACCAAATTCACGATTTATTATTACAATAAATATGCCCCTAGACAAAGCCTAGAGAATCTGTATAAGAATTCCGCCTCTACCCGAAGGAAAACCGGAGCAAAACCCGGGCCAGGATGGAAAGTTCACACATCTGGTCGAAAGTTATCTGATATATTCTCCACGTCTAGGTAGTAGTATTGTTACGAGTTTTCAATTTTTACAAATTCATTGCCACCAGTTTACCAGGGTATTAAATCATGGTACCAAACATACTGTGGTTTGAGACTCCGGTTTTATTTTGTGTGTTCCGGTTAATTCTTTACCAGAAAGAAAAAAAATTATTAGAAACAATACATAATAACTCATTAACTGTTGTGGTAGAAAGTTCATCTGTTGCTTCCTTTCACGACCAAGAAACATCGAACTCCACCCACAGGTTTCTCATCGTATCATCCGCGGCCGCTTGGATCCCAAAGCGCACCGCTCACTCCGTCACTGTATTTATCATGGACATAATGATACCCTTGAAAGCCACCTCGGTCCGACAGATCGTTACTCAGCAGTGTCGGAACTCCTCTAGCAC
This sequence comes from Laupala kohalensis, assembly GCA_002313205.1. NCBI lineage: Eukaryota > Metazoa > Arthropoda > Insecta > Orthoptera > Trigonidiidae > Laupala > Laupala kohalensis. Next base: position 177,713 of record NNCF01125907.1, on the reverse strand, counting down.
TGTTACCCATGTCCCGATTATTTCTAAACGTATGCTAAACACAAGGTCATAATCATCATTTTCTAAAACGAGCTCGCATTTCCCGTTTATTTTGTGTCAGCAACCAACATATTTGTACTCAAAATCTGAGAATTAACTATGGCGAATTAATAGAGAATAATTTATTTTTTAAAGCAAATATCTCCTGTAGTAATTACTAAAACGTTCCATGAGCTATGTATATCAAGCAGACTTTATCTTGAACGTCTTACGCATACTATTTTCTCATGTACTACATACTCGTATTTCTTTCGCGTGCACACAATGGTATTTCACTTGTCCTTCCTATACACAGAACTTCAATATTTACTCCATCTGCGTTTCAGCAACCTGAGAGTGGAATCTGTTACTTCAAAACGTCAGATTCTTGTCGAGTTCAAGAAAGTTCTGACTGAAGTGTGCCAAAATTGTACTTTTTTCATAACTGGCAAATTAATTTAATTATCAAATGTAATGAGATATACGTGTTCAGTTTTCCTTTTCATTCACATGTTTGTTTTTCAATTTGTCATTTTTTATGTATTGTGTATGATTATTTTTTATCTTATTTAATTGTATTTGTATGTTTTTATTTATTTATTGTAGGTATGTGCTTGTATTTTATTGCATTTATTATATTTGTATTTTTTACATAATCTTTGATTGGGTGTAGGAGGGAGTCTAATGGTCCTAACCCTGTCAACCAATAATAATAATAATAATATCGAGATTTTGACGCAAATATCCGTCTTGGGTGTTCCTGATACCGGAAAATTTGTGTTTTAGAAACCCGACAGTCTGCGTGCAGCGATTCTAATTAAAGGCACGAATCAATTTCATTCACATTTCGAGTAGAATCAACTTCCAGTTGATGTACGTAATCTACATTTTTATTGTTACAACATAAAGTCTACTTCACATGAAAGACAACTTACAATTTAGAAAATTTCTCAAATATGACTCCAATTTTTCTTCTACTTGACGTAAGTACGTAGGACATAGAAAGAGTATAATAGTTTGTTCATGAAATACTGTTCTTACCGTATTAGGTTATTCAGGTGAGGTTAAAGTCTAGCTGCCCTCTAAAAAGTTACCAAATTTGGGAGAACTGCCAACCTACTTAACTGATTCCCCCTACGTGGTATTCTACTCGACTTAGTGATATTTTCATCTTATATGTTGTGTTCACTACCGCCAAACTTGACGAAATAACTCTAGGAGAGCCTGTACTTAAAATACTCTTTTTTATCCTATGTAGTGTAACACAAAATTAACATTCCTATTTATGAAGAATTATCCAAGAAATCTTAATTTATTAATCTACTTTCAACGAAATTCATTTCACGGCTACCAAACAATGATTTTAATAGCAAACGACAATCACAGGCAGTCCAAGTCTTAACGAGTGTGGGGTTTTTGTTCTAAATATTGGTGGTGGCTGCCCTGAAACACCACTCGAGTCCGCCATCTTTGTTCTTTTAGTGCCCAAACTCTCGATAACTTGAGTATACCAATAAAGTTATTCTGGATAGTTTTTAACTCCTTATTTTAATAAGCAATAACACAAGGCTGTAGCAACGATATTGAATTTTTTTTTCCAGGAAACTATCATCAAGAGACCTTTAAAGTGCTGTAGCATGTTCTAATATTCTTTCTCGGAATTCACTTTCATCACGGAGTAATTTGGAAGTTCCCATTTCTCTTTGCGACAATTTACCACAAAATCGTGGAGTTAACTGAGTCTCCCTCGCCTGTGGCTAGTGGTGCAAACGTTTACAACACGTACGAACCCAGCGTTCTTCATACAGCAGAGGCGTTTTTGTGGTTTAATGTTGCCGCTACCACGAACACGGCTTTTCGTCCGACATTTGAAAAATGAAAAACATGAAGCAGTTTACTAAAGATGTGTTTTCATCATCGGAGCACGAGTCTTTACACTCAATTGTTTTTAGTCAAAGAAAAAATTCAAAAAACTCATTTAAGTATAATATCTGCATACTATTGTATAGATTTATCAAAATAAGATCAAAAAAACAGTAAATAAATTTCAGCACAGGAAATTTATTTTTATCCTCTGTCTGTAAAGAGTTGAAAAAAATTACTTGCTTGTTTTAGAAGCTGAGTTTTTTTAGGGATAACGGTAATTTTGTTTGGATGCGTCAAGCGATTCTTCACTTTTTAGAGGTTTGCGGTAAACTATGTAGTTCTCTTTTTTAAAAAAAATAGCTCATAAGAAGTCTACGGAATAGCTAAAGAATAACTTGGAGTCAGCAAGTCACTAATTAATACATTTTTTTCATTTATTTGAATTACTCTCATCCGCCAGTTTTCCACATATTCATGTCGTGGGTTCCTGATACAACTAAAATTGCACTGGTATTTTTCATTATTCTAAGAATTTCTTAAATTTTTTTTTTCTCCAAAAATTTTACTTTTTTCTTCATTAATTAATGCAGAATATTCAGCAAACTTTATTTAATAATTCACTATCTGCGAGCTAGCTATAATTCACTATTGCGATAATTAAACACCACGCCTCGTCTTCGGGTCATATAAAAAATATGTCATCCTCTTCCTGACTTCCTTCAACGATAGCGGTTTCCTTTCACATATCACAAAGGAAGCCGCACGGGAAGGTGTTTTCTGCTGAAACAATGTGTGTTGGTAGGCGTGGGTTTCTTTTTTGATTAGTAGACCAATCTATTCGAGGACATTTATTAATATAATATTTTATACGACGTTTTAGACATACTAGTTTTCTTTAGCTTATCTCACAAGTTTTTAACCGCTATATCGGTTGTCAGATGAATGTAAAATAATATATGTTGCACCATATATTAAAATATAATAATGTTTCTATGATTGTAATCGAGTATGTTGCCAATGCCAAAATATATCCAAACCAAAAAATGTTTCGTAATTCGATAAATTATGTGTTGCATATTGTAATAATGTAGCTGAATCTCAGTGAATAACAATAAGACATACTTAAATAATGAAAAGTATTTAGTGAATTTAAAGGTATCAATTTGATATCTTCCATAATATCAATCTGCTTTACAAAAAAAACATTAATTTTTTTACGGAGATGCACACAAAACATTCAGCAACTGGAAACAAACGAACAATACAATTGATTGGAGGAAACACGTTTTACGTTTGTATATACTTTGGTACTGAAGTATTAGCTAGGTCATACAAAAAAATAAAAAATGACATTGAATAAACATTGTGGAGAACATATTGCCAACAGTCTTTCCTATTTTTATCTGAGCGTTCAGTGAGTATTGCCTTTCTGTATCCGGGCCGAAATAGTGGGAGTCGAAGTGACGACACATCAAGACCTTTTTCTACGACGCGCGTCATTTGTATTGTTCGCGATTTCAATAATGTTGAGCAATACTGTAAAAATGCTTGATTCTGCACTGGTTAATGGATATATGAAATTATACAGTATATTTTTGTAAAAGACACATTCTCTTCTTTGTGTCTCTCAGATGTGATTGCCAGATCATAGTTCTTTATTATTCCTTTAACATCTGATAATTAATTATTTGAACAATGTCTCAGGTTTAAACATCATCATTATGAAAAGTTGAAGAACCGGAAGTTTATAACTAAGTTTTCAAGGTTATCGGTATTAAACTTTAAAAAATTCTTATTTTTTATATATTAGAAAGATAAGATGAGTTTCTGATCTTGTTTACTCGTCTACATCTTTTTCTGCGTTTTTATTTACCTAAGTCTCATCTCTATGACGTCACAACGGCTCCCACTATTTCGATCCGGAGACAGACCCGAGCATTGCAACATATTATTGTTGGTTAGCTTCTCTCTTTGTTCCACTTCTTTGATTTGTTTATCATGCGAAGTTTATTACAAAATTGTTTTGACAATTGAATAAAACAGACATTTTCTATAAATATCAACGAGCATTTCGAAAAGATTATTTATGCAAAATATTTAAAACCTCACGTGAGGTATGCGGAAATTAAATAGTAATTTATGAACACTAACAACCTGTTATGTAGGTAACCTAAAACCTTTGATTGTACAAGTAACCTACAACTTTTAGATAACTCATAATTTGAACATGATAATAAAGAAAGGAGAAATGGATCATTAATATCATAAGAACGATCAATTGTCTAAAATTATATAGTAAAACTTCACTATCAAACACAGCCAAGCTATGTGTCACTATTTTAGACAATCTTTTTATTCACTCTTTTACGTTTCTTCACCTTCACTTAAGTATTTAAAAAAGTCAGCAAGTCATTCATCCCTATTATTTTAATATTCTGCCAACGTTTCGAGATTTATTGATCTCTTCGTCTGGGTCAGCTACAATACATAACAATAACAGACAGAAACGGTAGTCGTATACATAACAGTTTTAGATTACATTTATGCTTTCATTAAAATAGGGTACTAAAAAGTATTACATATCTTTATATACATAAAGATGGTCGCGCATTGCTCGATTAAAAATAATGAAGTCTAGATTTAAAACAAAATGGACAGGAGGTTTTAAGTTAATCACCAAAATGTTTAAAACAGAACCCGACAAATCATATTGACAAAATTAATTTAAAAAAAGAAATTTTTAGAGTCCGATTCAAACAATAAAACTTAGCAGCGCTTCCTGGGAGGCAGTTTATGAATTTATGGACATGAACAATAGAGAAATGCATTATAATAAAAATGTTAAATACATTCTTTAATATTTTTTATGCGCATTAATCACGTTGTCTTTCAAACTAACAAAACTTTTCCCTCAAAATGTGTAATACAAATTAACAGGATTGAACACATCCTAAGTTGTGGAAAACTTTAAGAACATTCAATTTTAGAACGAAGAGAAATAAGAGATACTTCGTTATGGATAATAGGCGATGAGATTCNGGGGTGGGTGGGTGGGGGGGGGTGAGTGCTGTCCGAGAAAAAAGCAGTCCGTAACTCAGTATGAAATCGCTACGGACACGCTTGTCTCTAACGTTACTCGCATGTTTCTATGAAGATATCTTTCGCCCAGAGGTTTTTTGTTTTTCCGCGCGCGAGTACTGGGAGGTCTCGCGACAAGGCGGACGCGTAACACGGGTACTCATCGAGAATACAACATTCAATTAATTTATTTGATTGTAGTATTTGTAATTGGGAAATGTTGCGTGCTATTGAAGCTTATCTACATGGAGCGATACGAAGTGGGTGATAGGGCTATTCTCATTAGGTGGGCCGGTTGACTGAATTTACCACCAACTTCGGCGCGCGTGGAGTTGTTAGTAATAGTAAAAGTTAGTGATACTAGGAGTAGTGGGAGGTGGATTGAAGGAGGGTTTGCTTTTCAATTGTGACAGCTATATATGAACTGGGGCACTGAAATGAATTATTTTTCTGGTCCCGCCCAAAATTGAACCCGGAGTGTTTTACGTGACGAGCAAACACGTTAGTCCCGGAGTCATCTGGGTCAATACAACATTGACCTATATGTAAAAGGTATTGCTACGCACATACGAACAATAATTCTTGTTGAGCGATTTATATAATGTCTTATGACATGTTTCTTGGATATCAAATATAAGAACAGTACAGCCGCTCGTTCCGCGAGCGCAACCTTGAGTAACAGCTGAGTCTCGGCTTTCTGAGATTCGCCGCATAGAAGTGTTGAAAACCGACGACGGTCTTGTTGATGCCTTATTCAGGGAAGAAATGAAAACCGATGGCCGAAACACTTCGACGTGGCGAATCCTGGAAAGTCAAGACTCATCTAACTGCAGCCGCAGAAGCCCACGCNATGTCTTATGACATGTTTCTTGGATATCAAATATAAGAACAGTACAGCCGCTCGTTCCGCGAGCGCAACCTTGAGTAACAGCTGAGTCTCGGCTTTCTGAGATTCGCCGCATCAAAGTGTTGAAAACCGAGTCAAAAAAGATGCGGAAATGCTTGTGTTTAAATTAGTACTAAAATAGTAGGGTTAGGATATCTCGAGGCTAGGGTCTGTTATCCCGAAGTAGAACGTTTAAGGAAAGTATTTTTGTATCCTAGTTAAACTTCCTTCAAGGAATAAAATTGAAGAATAAAATCGCGAGATTCTAATAGTAAATTAAAATAAGTATACAAAATTAAAGATGATGAAAACTGACATGATGAATGACGACTTTTATAAGAAAATGCATTCATGATTTCTCCACATCAATTTACTGAGCGATTTACAGGAATAGTGCTTTTGAAGCTCATTAAAAGAAATATCTCAACACTCTCCTGTCTTCCGTTTTCTGCACGTGGAACTCGCCATGTTCTCATTCCGTGAGTTTGAGTTATGCTGACTTGTCTACGGTTTCGTGAACTTGGGATTTAAAAATAATCTTATACTGAGTACAGAGTCTCCAAGCAGGTTGAACTCGAGGTTGCAGTAAGTTCCCATCTGTATTTCTAGGTATGCGAGTATCGTATATTCGTATACTGAAATACGATGTATTCAAAGAATACTAAATTTAAAATGGAATAGCATTAAAATTTTACTACCATCGTTTCTGAAGTGTAGCTTAGCTACGTTCTGTGAGCTACTATGCTAACCTTTCATCTATTTTTGTGGTCTTCATCACGTCCAAGAACTATACAACGCTATTCACAACATTGCAATCCGACAATTTTAAATGCGTACACACGCAAAAATATTTTATGTTCAAATATGCAAAATCTAATGATGTGGAGCCACTCAGTAAGGAGAACTACTCCCACATCACAGTGTCGAGAAAGAAATCCAGATCCTAGCTATAGTTGTGTTCTAAGGGTTTGAGACGTAGGTGTTATATTTTTATACTTTCCAATTATATAGAGTGTATAAGGGAAAGTATTGTATCGGTCGAAAAAAATATCGAGATCTCTTCGGATCTTCACGATTTGCCTCCAGGAGAATCAATTTTCAAATTTTGACGCTGATGTCCATTGTCGTATATATGTATGTGGGTTAAGAATTTTGGTCCCCCGATTACTCACGAACAAATTTATACATCGAAACTTGAGAACTGATTTTGAATTCACTGGGAATAGAAATCTTTTTTTTTTTTGACAGCTTATTCCGACTTCATTTTCACTCTATGCTCCATTTCTGATTTCTTAAAATTCAAATATTAGAAGACATGAATATAAACATATTTATTGTGCGGGGAATTTTGCGTATAGATTTATAATAGCATTTCCGTACTGTTTTTGACATACAAATAACACAAATTTCCCGAAAAATAATTGGAAGCGCCTTGTTCAGACCAGACAATGAGTCGATTGCAAAGAGTTAAAGGAGGAAGATAAAATTTGTACAATTTATCTCTATTTGTATATATTAATTTTCATTTTAGAATACTGAAGATGACCGCTACCCGGTCGAAAGTCGACTCCATCAATATACAAATGGTCGAAGAGACAACACAACTTAATTTAATTTTTAATTACGCCAACAATCAATCACCAATTCCATCTATATCTAATGGAGTATATAACATCGAAACAGAAATTACTTGATAAATTGATCTAAAAAGTGGTGTTTAGATGATAGTGCATTAAGACAATGGCAACAAAACCGGGTACAAATGCTCCCATTAGAATCAGTTATTCATTTACTTGCAAGTACAATAAAGGTAAGTACTGATTTTTATAAGAAAATAACTGGAAAGTATCTACTGTGGTATATTACTTAGCCCTGATGATAGTTACGAAGATGATAAATCATTTCCATACATTGACATAATAAACCATTAAAAATTCCTACCTCACAAAAATTATTTTAAATAAAAAATGACTGACGCTTAATCGAACTATACTGAAATCAAATGGATTTCGTCTTACAATGTTATCATTAATTCACAATCAAGCCAACAATTATTCAATTTATTTCTCTTTGAACAGAAATTACATTATATACAAGAGTATGTCATCCTTTTTTTGTACCTCATTTTGTGTTTATAACATTATATATAATGTTTTTAATATCACTTTTGTCTAAAATCTATCTCGAAAAAAATATCTTGAGAAAGCAAATGAATCGTGTAATTCACCTAAATGTTTCATTCACGATAGAGAAATGATTAGATTTAATTACAGTTTTTCAACGAGTATGAAGGTAATATTGACTTATCATATCGTTCAAGCCAACAAAGCAATACTTTCGATTAGGCACTTCGTTCGTCCTATTAAAATGTCTCCTTAGAGCGACTAGTTTACATATTTTTCTGCTGAAGATTGTCGACGCTTCTCGTGCAAACCCCTCAGAGTATCAAGCATAGTGTTAACAGCTATAATTCAAGAGGAAATCAATTAAAATTCTGTGAAAATACTACGTGATTAGTACAATTTTTTTTTCTGAACAGATACCTCACATATTATGATGAATACACGTAGGAAAAAATGTTTCTCTATTTACAAAATCTCACATATTGTATAATCTCAGGATTCGTATTATTTGGCTAAGAAATGAAAAAAAGGGACTGTAATTATCATCTTTTATACACCCACTAATACAAATCTTCAAACTATTTGTGAGAGAGTAAGAGATTCTTAAACCAATTTTGTCAAGTGATTGTGTCAAATTTTCCTTAATTCTCTATCGAAAAAACCATGATATTGATGATATTGCATTTTGACGTCACAGTTGCCTCTTTGAACAGTGCATATCTTACGAGAAAAAGAAGTAAATTAACACATCAAAATAATGAAACTATGAGAAAACCCTCTTTAGAAAATTGCTACCCAAATTACTTGCTACAAAAGGCAATTCGTTCTGTATCCATTGGGTTTTCTGTCTCACAGAGACTGAGTTCCGCAGATTGTGTGTAGCCAATTGAAAATTAGCAAGCGTGTAGAATCAAAAATAACCTAATTGTGAATGTAATCGTGCACACTAAAGTGAAGAATGTTCCCATTAATCTCTGAGAATGTATTTGAATAAGTTGCTCGTATCAAGGTGAAAGTCTCAGCATGCTTCAAAGTTTCCTTGGTTCTACTCACGTTATACCAGAATTCCTCGGAGTTGTAATCCTTGGCACAGTAAGAACAGCTTACCTAAAACAAAAGGAGAATGGGTTAATGTTATCACACTCAAGTTGTTGGGCCTGTGTAACTGCTAACAATTTACAATACAACACTTTACATTTCTTGATTTAGTCTTAAGTCTCTCTTAAGAATGAAGAAGATCTTTGTTAATAGTCATATAGAGGAGTATGTGACTGTCCTAAAAATTTGTGCAGATTTCACAATTGGTATTATAAAAGATTTTATTTGTTACGTCTCGAATCTCATTACTCATTTGCAAAAATGTATTAATTTAGTTTAATATTTTTATCGCGACTCATATTTCCTAAGCAAGTCAGCTATTACAATTTGCTCGGAACTTGGGGCAAGTTTTAACTGGGGCAGGGCAAATAATACCGCTAAAACGTAAGCAATTAAAAAAAATACTACTGTTTTGTTCCAATATTATTCGAAATAAAATTGGAACAACTAATATAGTATCCATATTTTGTTAAATAAACTTACGGTAAATAAAAGTAATAATTGGTAAGTAATCAACTATATCAAGTTGCTTTAATAAATATTAACCGCAAAATATTTAACCAATCAACATAAAATATGTTTTCATCAGAGTCTATGTTTAAAAAAAAGAAATGATAGTGTCTCCTCGCATACGTTTAAAGAGTGTCAAAATTTTGCAAGTTAAATACTTCATCAGTTCTTTTTAATCAGATTTGCTGTATTCAACTCAGAGACTCAAACACTCACCCATTTTGTAATCTTCTTCGATTTCTTCCAGAACGTGTAACAATATGACCCAAGATTTTGTTATTACTTACCACGAAGTGGGATAACGGATATTTCCGTAGATTGAAAAGAACTAGAGTTGACAAATATACAAGAGTAACATTATAAAATTTAAATGTATTGACAAAATAGAAAAAAGGAAATATTCGTTTTTAATGTCAACCACAAAACCGAAAAGTTAACGAGGCTGTTTTTTTTCCCGCTACCTGGCAAGAAAGGTATTTCCTCGCACTACCACTTGCTGCATAATATTGATTGAGCTTACGTTACAGGACTCGTTATAAGTATCCCGTTTAGTGCGAAATGCAATGGAAATATTTCAAATCAGAGAAATCTTAATGTTATCTCTACTTACCCCTATTACACCTAGCTCCCCTATTAGATGCAATAACTCGGCCCACTTAAAAATGTAACATGCATGCACGGAAATGCAGATAATTTATAAAATCTGGTATGTAGTACCCAAAAAAATATTCTTGCACTCAAATACATAGAGATTTAAACTGCACTTCACACTACAATTAAATTAAAAAATACCGATCAATTCTGTACACTGATAAAATATTTTTGCCCAAATGGGTCGACTATACGTATAACATCTTCATATATCTGGCAGAGTTGATGAACCAAGAAACATTTTTCAAAAGGGTAACTCTTTACTCAGTTAAAATAAATTATTTGAATCGCACAATCTCTCAACACAATTAATCACTTTGTCGAGACTCTATTTCTTAGAACTATATTTTTCCTCAGTAACGTCTCTTTGATTCTTAAGAAATAATTTTTCTTCCTTCTCTTCAGAAAAAACTGTAAAAATGACTAAAATTACTTTATTGCTAGTGTCTCTTTAAGACAATGCATTGGGTCATCGTATTACGAATTGTAAACAGTTCTTTCTCAGAAAGGTAAATTGATTATTTCAGTGATATTCTCTTGGGAGCTCACATTGTTTATTTATATATATATGTATATTTGTATATATTATTTAATACATATTTTTTCGTAGTTCCTCCCCTCAATCCACTATTTCCAAAACAAATTTTGACACCAAAAACTCCCCTTATGATTGTCCATATTTTGCTCAAATATGCTTTTATTATTACAGAATAAGCAATTCACGAATGTGTGTTTAACACTATGAAGAATACTGACATCAATTTCAATTTCATGGAAGCATCTCCTAAACAGGAATATAACTATACATAGTTTCATTTCGAAAATTACTTTTACATTAAACAGCTCTTTTAGTAATACAGATTTGTTTTAAGGTCGTATTGTAACATTTCTATTAAAGTGATAGTGTTCATTTGTCTGCATTAACCTCATCATTTAGTTTTTGTTCTAAAATTACGTATTCGTGTACAGTCTTAACGAACGTTAAAATGAAACTGGACTTGTATAGAAGAAATAATTTTTTTCTGATGATGCAATCGCGAAAGAATTGGTCTAAGATCACTAAGAAGAGTAATACGAGAGATATCAATAACTGTAATGCACCGGCACTAAAAGAGAAAGACGAAAAAGATGAAAATATTGTTTCGATATGAGAACTACGCAACTGAGCGTACGATGAGTGCGTCGAGACAAGTATCAGCAGTTGAAGCACGCGGATTACTGCGGTTGCCAGGCAATGATATTTGCGGTCGCCAACGCACGCTCACTAGTCTTAGGTAACTGTTATGCGCAACGGAGCAAGGTATTCTCTTAGTGCATCTTGAGGCACGGGTTCAATTGCACTTTCAAATGAAATTTCAATTTCAAATTCCATCATCTACTATTCTTCGTTCAAAATTCAATTTTCTGTAGCAGTATCAATTTGCATGTGTTCGTATTCTGTCATTGTCATGACTGATTTTTAAATAATAAGTACCTAGCTGTGTTCTACACTTCTGTCAGATTTTTTGATATTTATTTTTAGATTATGTGAATGAAAACAATCTTCGTCTTAGCTTTTGTATAATCAGAGTTGGCAATAATTAATTGATGTAAAGTTGGCAGTATGGTTACTCTATGCTTCTTCAATCCGTTACAAAATCAGTGTAATATGTGTTCTTCGGAGTATATAATAGTCCGAGTGTGATTGCAATAAGTGTACGATGTTGGATCGTAGAATGGGTGGAGATTTTTTTATGTACTTATAAGACATTAATTTAGGTGTGTATTTTTGTTTTGTTTCACTGAAGTGATGGCTCGTTTATCTACGTTATTTTTAAAATTTATGCTTTCATGATGCCATTGTTTCTCGTGTTTGACTAGCAGACCTAATGATAACCAAAATTATAGATCAAAACGTCAGCATAATTTAAAAAATTCTTTGTTTTATTTGACCTAAATGCAAGAACTTACATCCCTATAATCCTCCTCCGATGGATATGTCAAGAAAATTATACTTTCAGTGAATTGTCACTCTCCCGACTCACACCATCACTACTGATCTCTAGCGGAATGATCATTAACTGATATTCACCGGTTATGACAGTGAAATTTCATATATAGTGGAAAGCAACCTTTTTTTTTCTATCACTCTGATATTTCATCTATATTAACCATACTTTGCACTGCTCTTGCTACAATCGTAAATAAAAATGCTTCAAAATTTTAGATCAATTCATCAAATAATTTTCTTGATTTCGCTGTAACAGACGCTACGTTGATTACCTTTTATTAGTAAAAATTATAAGATAAATATTGAAATTTGAAGAAACAAAGTAGGACTAGAATTGAAAACATGGTTCAGGAAAGCTAACGCTAAAGTCCTGTAGTATTCGCGTTAAAGGAGACTTATAACGAAGCATATTTTTTCCAATTTTCACCACTTCCTGGATTACGATATATAATAATAATAATAATAATAATAATAATAATAATAATAATAAGATGATACAACTATCTCTGCAAAATGGAATGAACTTGCTCCAATTGCAGTGATAACTAAAGGCAATGTAATTTTCTTTACGACCAGCATAAACATATGGACAGAACAATCTTGGCAAACAGGCCAGATATAGCTATACGGGATTTAGAGAAAAAGTCAGCCCTGTTGATATATCTGTTCCTTGTAACAAACACATTGTCCAAAAGGAAACTGAAAAACGCCTTAAATGCAAAGATCTTGCTTTTCAGGTTAGCCGTATGTGTAAAATGAAAACAATCCCGTCATCCTCAGATGTCAATTTCATGATCAATGGGGCTCTGGGAATGATACCTCGCGGAGTGTCCAAGAACTTAGTAATGAATCCTCGTACACTACAAGGATTACAAGGGATATTCAGGAAATAACCTTTGCTTTCTGGAGAAAATATGAAAAATAACCGGTCACTGCATCTTCAAGCCGTGCATGAAAGGATAATAATAGTTATAATAATATTATTAATAACAATAATATTAATAATAATAAACGAAACAAAGTTAAATAATATATTACATTCAAAATCTTCATTCCCTGATGCACCTAAATGAAAAACAGGTGTTATGAACCGGTGCTGATAAGATATACTTGTACACCGTAGCGTCCGAAATTCATGTGTGATGCAGTCTTTACATCTGTTTTAATCTTCTTGACTTTCTTTACCATTTTGTAGACGACTTTTTTATTTTACTGTATAAACACGTCTAACACATACCTTCTTCACGTCATCCCGATTAGTTCCATTCTTGTCCCTCTACAGATTCTATTTATTCTTGAGTTTACAGGAAATAAAAACAAACACGTCCGTCCGCTATCCCGTATCGTCTGGAAGTGTTCCAACTTCTCTTTACATTTCCGCTGGGCTATTTCGACCCAATGACCGTGCCTCGACGGTGCAACAACGGATGTGCGCCGAATTGGCGAGCTTTCCGTAAGAAAGGAAACGGGAAGAAAGAAAGGAAAATAAAAGGCCAAACTTAAGAATATGGTCCCACAAGGGTTCGAAAAAATAATTTATGTCATAATACTACAAACAGTATTGCGGTTCCGAAAATATAAGCCGTATTCTTCGCTTTTCATATTTACGGTAGTTATAAAGAAATATTGTTCCGCACTATTTTCTTCTCTCCGCCACCGTTTATGTTAGAATGTTAGGGTATGATAATTATAGTATGACTCGCGACAGCGAGTNTTATAAACAATTGTTCGGTCACAGTCGGCGATGTTAGGTTTGTTAGACCCGGCTATTCGTTTTTAAAAAATATGTTGTATGTGTGAAGATGAAGGCGATGGTGGAGGTAGCAGCACTCGCGGAAGGATATACGAAGAATAAGGTTAGGATAGGACCACAATGTTAAATTTGCCATCGAAAGAGGGAATTTTTTTTTTCACATAAAATGATTCAATTTGTAATTTTCGAGAACAAAGTCCTTTCCAGAATCATGGCAAAAAAACAACAACCGTTTTTCCATATCTCATCTGGATATTTTTCTACGGCGTTGGACCATATAGTTAAGTTGGTCCAAATAAAATTTCAGAAAGGAGGAAATTAATTATTGCACTTCTAGGAACGAAAATAAGCTACACAGAAACTGAACACACAAATCCTTCGAAATAAATAATATGTCTTAAAAGTAACCCCAAGTTATGATGTTGAAAACGTGAGGGGATAATGCTTACACGATATTATTTAAATACACTGTTTGGCGTTGAGACTATGACTTTTATCAGTAATCTTTGAAGAAAAATCTACTTTTTTAAAATTCGGAAACACTTTTGTCATAGTATTGCTTTCTAGGCGTGATATACGAGTGTCACCTTCAATTCTAAAATTAATGAATATTTAATTATATTTTAATCCATGTTTTCAAATTCTGAGCTTATTGTTGTGACTGTTCCATTTCATTTATTCAAAGATAATACTATCATACATTATGTCGTGACTTTCACATAGAGTATAATTCTGCTGTTTCCTGGCCTCAGCATAGTCTTCCACACAACACAAGCTCCTCAGTATAGCTTGAACAAGCTACGAGACGAGGTCAACATATGCTCCGGGTATTCATCCCCGTACGCGTTTTATATGATGCTGATTGGCCTGGGAGTCATTCTAGACGTTGAGGAATGATTCAAAATCCCTTAATACCTCAACAGACTTGCACATAATAATACTAGTACCTCAACACTCTATTCTCTGAACCGTTCTGACTTCGCTAATGTTATTGGAAGGGTACCTACACTTGAAGGTTACTGATCCGTACAGTGTCAAGTCAGTTTTGGATACTCTATGAACACTGGGGACGCTCTACTAGTGGGATAAGCTTTAGTGCTTTTGTGTCCGATAATACGCTCTTTGAACGGTGTACAGACGCTCAACGTTGTACTTGCTCAATGAACCTTATGTGGACGCTTTAGCAAACACTCCTTGGAAGTTAACGAAACGCTCAATTTCTCGCCTGGTTCTATGAGGAAAACATTCATAAGTGGACACTGTTCAACCATACCATTAAATCAGAACAAGATATTAAAGTGACTTCAGAGCAAAACATATATTTGCACTCAACTTAAACATTTTCATATCCTCCTTGACACATATTTGGAGTCTGAGCACAGCAATGTGACCGTATCTCGCCGACGCATGCCGACCATCTTGTTAGAACGAAACAGTAGAATGCGACTCTGGAGGCAAATGAACAGGTGACTGCCGTATGCGGAGGGACACATCTTTGACAGCTGCGACTCGGAATATCTGACGCGCCTCTGCCTTAACGGTGGGACAACTGCGGCGACGCGGGGTCGACGCCGTCTTTCCTGGCAGAGTTCCCAGAGCCACCGCAGTATTAGCGCTTCTCAATTGCTCCTACGTGGACCCGAAGGATTTCAAACGATAGGGTTAATCCGTTTCTCTTCACTAAGGGGTAATGGAAAAGAAAATAGTTCCACATACATCCAAAGTATTTCACTCTCCATATAGCGGGGATAAAATAAAAAGTAATTAGTGAATTAATAAATAACGACCTCTTTCAAGCAGACAATATATTATAGTACTTAGTGGAAATACATCAAATTTCCACTATTCACAGAATAAAATACACAAGAACAATAGAAACAAATTTTAAAATACACTGCGTTGCGCCACCCATTGGTACCATTATCAAGTAAGATAAAAATATTGCTTTCACTCACTATATGTTATAGTCTCATTATATAGTAACTATAAAGTTAATTTTAATTCTGATAACATCTGAACATCGCGAATACGTTATTCTGTGGCCGTGAGTTGAATTTTTAAAAATCTGTGCCATATTGGCATCAATTATGAATTTGGTCCCTTTGTAATGTTAAGAAACTGTGTATTGAATGTTTCTGGATATGATTTTAATAAATAATATCTATTTCTTCGAAGGGTGATAAATAATTCCTCGTTAACGAATATTTTTGGGGTGCAGTGTATCGTCTTCTTAATAACCCCAATCTCATTTCCCTTAATCAACTACTTAGTTTCTATTCCGAATTGCAATTATTTTCCCCTATCGAGTACATAAGAATATAAATCGGAACTTGTAAAATTACTTTAATTTCAATTTATTCAATTAACTAACACACACAAAAAAATCCTTGATTAGAACATTAAAAAAATCCTGCAATAAGAGAATGAAAATTTAATTTATTGAACAAAATTTGCATTGAGTATTTATGAGATGTAATGGGCTTATTTTCTCAAAAAAACAAGAAAAACATGGGCAATTATAATATTGAAAAAAAACTCCCTTACAAGCCTAGTAAGTATTACTCATGATACAAAAATATTGATATACATCTAACGCTAACGAAAATTTGAATAACAATTTAATTCCTGTCGTTGAATTGTGAAGTAGTTTGTTGAAGGTTACCCTTCGAGAAAGCTCGTATAGCTGATGGAGCAAGTAGCTGCATTGCCAATCGAGTGTGTTAGGAAACGCTAGTGTTAAGTAACGCATCCCAGGTCCAGCATTCTAGCTTTCGTAAATGACCGATCCCCAAGGAGTGGAGATATCATAAAATAACTCTTCATAAGATGTCTACGTAATTTTATATCTTAATGATTTCACACTGATGATTGTGAGATCTTCTGGAAATACAAGGATTTAGGTTAATTTAAAGTGGGACCAGCACTCCAAGATAGTCAAGTCACGGAGATTTATTTAATATAATTCTATTTGTTTTAAATAAACAAAATAAATAATACGTGATTTAATTTGTATCAATTACTAATATATAACAAACAATATTCGGGAACTCGTTGCCAAGCACAACGATTTCGTGATTTATGCATCTCATCTCAGAAAAAATGATTAAAAAGCTTCCTCAAATGTCCGGTGACCTATAGATAAAAGTGACGTAAAAAAATGCTACAGAAAATGTATTACAAAACAAAGTAAACTTCCATCACTTTCGTGATTTAAAAATAAATTTCTTTTTTTTTTTTTTTGAAAATGAGTGATTTTTTTCATAATGTATTACCCCTTCAATTACAATTGCAATTATTTTATTTAAATGGCCGGTGAGGTACGTTTTTTTAAGCAGAAATCACAATACGTACATTTATGCCGATTTCAGATATTTTAGTGATTTAATTTTTTCTTACGTCAGAACTAGCTTAAGAAATCAATGGAGAATAACGAAACTATTAGAATACGATTCAAAAAAAATTGTAAGAACGATAGTTACTATTTGGGAACAAAGAGTTCAAGAAAACGAATAAAAGGGGGTGTAACATTGTTAGGATTCACGTTAACAAATTCGTAAGGTAAGAAAACAAATGAGAGGCGGTTTCAAAAACAAATGAAAGGCACATAGAGTTGTTGCGATTTATGTCAACAAATTCGTAGCATTAGGGAAAGAAAACGTGGAATTAAAATGATCACTCCTATAAACTTAAAACACACAATGAAAAGTAAACACAAATACCAAACGCTCCTAAACCAAGTGGGCTATTCTCGTTGTTATGATATACGATTCATTGTGCTCTTTGACGGCATAAACGTGTAGTCCGCTCTCCCGCGTACCCGTTCCAAGCGGGATCGCCTTTTTCGTATCATACATAACAAACTCCGAAGAACTTAAGTGGGTTTTGAAACGATCCACATAACAGGTACGCTTTCTGCGAAGAAGAACAATACAGCTATCTGTGGATTAAGCCGTTCTAATAAGAGGTTTCAGACGTTGGCATCCCAAATTGAGACTGTACGCTCACAGATGTGGTGGTTAATATTTAGTGAAGCCCCGCGCCTAAAGCAAAGCGACCCTTAGCCTCACACGGAAGCAAAACCATTCACCTATCCTCTCTCGTCCGCGTGGATTTTCTTGCCGAGGTGAGACACTAACACGCGAAGAATATGAAGTAATTGAGCGTAGAACTGGTATGTTTACTACGAGAAAGGAGCACAGAGAATTAGTATGAAAAGTTGTAGTCGTAGTAAAAGATGAATTATTATTTTCGTTTTCTTTCTTGATTATGCTATTCTACAGTATGGTCCCTTTTTCTGCTTATGCCCCAAATCCCAGAGTTTCCTATTTCTCAAAAAAATTGGAACTGTACAAATGCCCCTGTAAACATTCAAAAGTCCCATTCTGGCCCGGGTTTTTCTCCGGTTTTCCATCTGGTAGAGGTGGATTTTTTATACAGGCTCTGTAGGTTCTTCCTTAGGGGCGGCGTCTCTTAAAATAATATATCTCGAATTAGAGTTATTTTAATAGTTACGATTTTAAATTATGTTTTCCGAATAATCAATAGTTTATAATAATATGTACTTGTGAACTAACTTTTTTGTGTTCTATTAATTAAAAATTTGTTGGTAATATTATAACACGGGTCTAACTATTTTTATTCTTAAGTTAGGAGAGTGCTGAAACATTGAATCCGCCTCTGCCTTTGGGTCGTTGATCGGAATTGATACGAAGTGAATTAATTTACCGTCCTCCACGTGGTCACACGTGGTCATACGCTGTTTGTAACATATATAGTATTCTTTCAGCTTCGTAGCCAGAATTTCATTTCGGAGGGTGTCTACACATCCCGAGATTCAAGATTCATTGATTTTAACTTTCAAGATATCTGTACTTAAAGTATTTTAAATATGTTCCATTTGTACAACTTACAGTAAAATAACTTTTTTTTCCTTTTAATTTTTGTATTTTTTTGGGAAGGTCCATACTCTCCTCTTGGGATCGTGTAAGTAATCTACATATCGATTACTAAAGGACACTTTTGTAGATTCCCCCAAAAAACAGTCTTTCCTCTCTTGCCCCTTCCACAAAAACGGGGTGCCGGTGACCCGGGGATTCCGAATCACCCTTACCACTGCAAAAAGTATACTAAAAAAAATAAAACTTGACTATGAATAAAGAAATATAAAGGATTGTTGATCTAATGCGTGCGTCCAATTTTTCAGTTGGAGCTCAGTTTATATTAAATAAAATACAAGGCTTTGTTATAGATATTTCATTTACATCTTAGTCTCCCACGCCTTTACCAAAATCTTGGTTATGACCCTGTCCCCCCACCTTCGAAAAGAAATTAGAAACCCTGTCTCCGCTTGAGACATATTTGTTCCTTTCATCTTGAACATGAAGAACGTCATCTAGTAACGCCAGTAGTGGGTATCTCATCCACCTTCATAGCGTGCGTGTCTGATGGCGGCTGCTGCTGCTGCTGCTTTCTCTCTTTCTCTCTCTCTCTCTCTTCTGCGGGAGGTATCGTCGACAGAGCAACACGCCGCGAACTCTGACCTCATCCTTCGCGTGAGGAGCGACGAGGAGAAGGGGAAATCACGTAGCGTGGGAGGCTCTCATAAGACGACGGAACTGGGATGTTAGATAAAAAAGAATCAAGGGTGGCTTTAGAGGGGGTGGCCGTTTATTTATCACATGTCTTTTAGCGAGGATAAGGCCATGAGTTCTACGCTTCTACCAAACCGCCGCTTCGGTGAAGAAATTGGGAAGGAGAGACGTTACGACCGAACCGACATTTGTCAATAGGTGCTAAAAACCTCGCTTAGTTCAGCCCAGTTGGGTTTGAACCCGCGTTCTACCACTCAGCATAATTATAGAAGGGAAGGCGCTTCCACCATCGCAGACGCCGTGGCCCCATCAAAAATTTAAATTACCTCAGCAGACCCTGGGCAAACAATTTTTTTTTTCAAAAACCTTTTCCTAACATTCCAGTACAGTAGAACATTAATTATCCGGAACACTAATCAATCATCCGGATCGCCAAATTCCAGATTGACTGTTGAAAAAAATGCTGTAATTTTTTATTCTTCCTAGCTAACTATGCACCATTATTTCATTAAATTGTTACTATGAACTAGATATTGTGAGTTATTGTGGAAAACTAAACTAAGTCCTTGCTATTAGTTCCTTCCACAACACATGAATCTCGACTGCATCTCAGTCGATTAGCCTACTAAATAACAATTTTTATTGAAAATATCTAATTATTCGGATATTTTATTATCCGATTTGGGCCCGGTTCAATTGATCCGTATAACTGGAATTCACGCAGTTCATAGACGAAATATAGTACATAGTTTGTTACAAACCAAACGTTTGTAAAGGGTTTATTTCCACATTCTCATTTATTATGTACTTTGTTATTATTTACATTTCATGATAATCCTGTTATTTATTGTTTGTGTATAAATACTCCGTGTCTATATAAACATTCCTTGTATATAGACGCCCTTTGAGAGCTATAAGCTCCATGCATCTAGTATCGATATACTTATCCAAAGTGCAAGTACCTTGCACGTTCCATGACATAGAATCATTGAACACACTCACTGTGTACGTTCCATGACACAGAATCATTGAACGCACTCAATATGCACGTTCTGTGTACAGCTATATATACGGCTGCACTCAACGTCCCTTTATCCATTCCACAAGTATCCATGCGTCGTTTTTTTTTGTTTTTTTTTCCTCCCTCCACTCCTTCTCTCCTCAAATTCTCCGTCTAATTTTCAGACCTTCGTCACACTCCCTCTCTCCGTTATATCCCTAAAATGAGCACCAAAGTCGCTGGTTTCCAGCGGACATGGTGCTCGCATTTCTGTTTTAGGAGGCCGTGTAAACATTCTTACCGTGAGACCATCCACGATGAGCACCATCTGGTGCAGGCGAGGATAAACGAAGACACCCCCGAGATGCATGCGTCGTGTACGACGTTACTCCGCGAGTGCGTCGCCGTGTCGTGATGAAACTCTATAACCTGATCTAGTCTACCTATTGTGACGCTACCGTTTGTGGACTCTCAACTTTATCGCCTTCGGGCAACTTAGCGCCTCTAGACCACCATTCGCCTTCGGGCAAAATAATCCATTCCGTTCTTCGTGCGATGAGCAATTACCAAAGTATTATTCCTCCTCGGCGAGTGCGTCGCCGTGTTGTGTGACGTAATTCTCTACGCTGCGTGTGATACGATGAAACACATGTTTAATTATTAACTTTATGGACAATGATTTCTTCTAGGAAATCTAACTGTTGTGCTATCCATTATATAGTGCGACGCTCGCAGCAAAACAACTTCGAACATAGATGTTCACAAATATTCTCTAGTTACAGCCACATGCTCAGCAAGCTACAAGGCTGAACTGGGACCAGTCTACATTCCGACAGAAGACCTCGGTCAGTCATCCGTAGGCAGCCGGAACAGCAGTACTACAAGGAAACTATTCCAAGTACAAGTATAAATCTTCATAAAGTACGACAAGGAAGCAATTACTTGAGTCCAAGGGCTTTTTGTTTTCGTGCAGATTACATACAACCGCACTTCAATTTTGCTTATCACCACTTGTAATTCTATTTAAATTGGGAAAGGGGTAGTAAAGGGGATATTCCATAAACTATTGTTTATGTTTCAATGTATTCAAACTCCGCAGATAGTGTTCTTCTCGGAACGTCAGTTGCCCACAACAACTGACTTCAACTTTGCAAAACCAGGATCAATTCTGTAATTCTGCTTTTGTAGATTTAGGGAAATATATGTATATATGTTATTTTGTAATAAATGTGAATTTGTGAATCTGAAGCGTGTCCAAAACAGAATCCTATTCATTCTTTATCTTCTCCATGCTCGTTGAAACACACGAGTCCCCCCTGTATACTGTCTATGATTGCTAGGAATGGCTATTCGTTTGTAACATAGTTCCCGGTGCAATTTTTTTCTTTTGTTTTTTGTAAGGAGAAGTAATAATTATATGATGAACAAAGTTGATAAATATAAACACTTACTTCTATGGCTTCATCACATTGTTTAACTAAAATAATGTAGTTACAGCTGAATATGAGAGAGAGACAAAATTTTATTCCCTTGGTTTTACTACGAATCGCTGAACGTCTTGAAAAATTTCGTAACTTACTTTTCTTATCTTTGACAAGTTATTTCGTGATCTTCAAGTCCATTTTCTTTATCCAATGTTCACCCTTATGCAGAATGGAAAGTGATGGAAAATTCTATTGGAATGATGAATGTGAATAACAATATCGAGGAGACACAAACAGAACCTTTTCATGACACGACAATTTCGATATATTGCAAACAAAATGTTAATTAGTACAAAGTTAATTTTAGGTTTTACTACTCGGAGGGGCAAAATTTATTTATGTCTGAAAATTCCAATTCTGATTTTAAATAAAAACAAAAAATACAATATGTGAGTACAATGACTACACCAAGAAGAGAAAAAAACTGTTGATTCTGGAGAATTAGGATAATTGGGTATAACAAAGAAGCAGAAGAAAATAGTTGACAAATATAGTTCTAGTTCATTTTAATTACCACTTCATATGACTACTCTATACGTATTAAATAAACTAGATGAACAACACAGTTGTTTTACACAACATTAATAACATAACGAAAATTCTAGGAAACTTTGTCGCAACACGTACCATTCCAAACAATGTAATTGTACTGTTTAGGTAAACCTTATCATAAAATGAACAAGATTTGCTTCGAATGCTAATTAGAACACTTTGTTTAGGTATCTAAAGTTCCTGATACTGGTTTGTTTATACTGGAAAAATAATAAATCTAAGGAATACCACACACGTTGTATAAAATAAGTAGGAGTGTGACAAGAGCAAATCGGTGAGACAAAAGTAAGAAATGATTAAAGAGCGTAGAAGTGACAGAAGAACGTAGGAGGAGACAAAAGAACTGAAAGTAGATAAAATGCCGTGATGGAGATGTCTAATGAGAAAAAGAGCCTCGGAAACAATGAACGTAACTCCAGATGCCCTATCGCGGAAGGAGGTTCAACGGGGGGCCTGAAATTGATACAGATCAACGCCCGCAGGTCATGATTGGCACCTTTCAGGGAGCCGCCCTTCATTCCGTTTTGCCCTCCCGCTCTTTGTCTTCGGTATCTCGCGGACTAAATAGACTCAGATGGCACTGACCCTGTAGCGAAACAGTTCATTTCTCGTCCCATTTTTCATTTCAAATCATTAAAATGAATCTCCTTGCAATCCTTTCTCCTCACTCCATTCGCACCCTCAAAGACATATTTTCTCCCCCCCCCCAAACCTACCCAATTTCAATCTTCGAATGAAGTTTTAGGAAGTCAACATATTTCAACAGACTTTCTCTTTTTTAATTTTTTAAGTATCGTAGATGGGGGTGACTTTGTAATCATTTTTGAGTCTTATTTCTTTATAAATAGGACACAAAATTGAATGACTGAATGGATAACTGTTATTTGGCTCTGCATCAATAAGTGTTACACTTTTTGTCATGTAACATGAACAATTTTCAATTTCTGTTCACTGGGAACATCATTAACATAAGCTTTCTTCCATGTCAAAGTAAACCATCAAAAAGTGTATTTGACCAAAATGTACGTCCTTTATATAGTATATTTCGTTCGACTAAAAGTATACAAAAAAGTTTTTATAAAAAAACGAGAGAAAAATGCAAAATTGGAATACTAATTTTCAGTATTAATTTGTTAAGAAAGTCGTCCAATACGAATATTTGAAGAAAACATCCATTGTTGGTAGTGTAGAATACAGCACTGCAAATGTCTGAAACGCCGCGAAACCTAAGTTCCTAGTAAGTAAATGCTAGTCACTATTTCATCCAATTAGTCATAAATACGCCCCAAGTTACGGTAAATTGTAGAATTAAATTCTTGACGCGACGCACCGGTCGAAAGTTTTCAAAATATTAGTTACCACTATTCGGTAAATATTTTTGTACCTACGAATACTCTAAGTTTATACAAGGATGATTTATACTCCACCGTCATCTATAAAACGTATCTCTTGGTATAATTTAATTCCCGGATGCTTAATAATAGTCTATTATATGCTTTAAAGGAAAGAATAACGAAAGAAACTAATATCGCAAGAAAATTATTCAGTATTCCATCTATGAATATAATATAGTAATATGAAACATTTTACCTCAAACGGTTTGTTAACAAAGAGTAAAGCAACATTTTAAATCTTTCATGTTTTAAGTTAACATTTACCGAATCAAATACTAAATAACATCAGACATCAAAATTCTTTCCGAACACTGGAATTTACATGGCGCTCGAAGTTTTGGGTAAAATAAAATGTTTTACTTACAATATTGGATTGTGATAAGTTTGAAATTCAATTTTGCAGACGTAATTTCATAGTAATTCCTCTTGGTATTTTCGAGATATAAAACAGGTTCGCCTAATGTTTAAAGGCATGTCAAACTTCTCTGATTTGTCGTATACCAATTCCTTCTGGAGATGTGTTATAATCTCTGTAATGTGTATGTTACATGTTTAATATCACTATGGATTATCACATAAAATATTCAATGTTATTTACATTTCTCTAACATAATAATAATAATTATTATTATTATTACTATTATTTCTGGGGCCTTACGGCTCGTCGACATCGAGGTCATTAGAGCCCTAAAAACTTGTACAGGTAGGGAAAATGCAGTTACGCACTAGGGAGAGCCAACATGACTCTCCCCGCGTATGGGACTCGCCGAATGACTCAACCATACCCACTAAAATAGAACTACAATATATCAAAACCTATCTCAAAACATACATCAAAACATTGAGGACAAAAAATGAGTGGGGGCCAAAAAATGAGGGGGGATCGATAATAGCGTCGGAATCGAAAAGAACAACGAGGTGACCAAGGGAGGTCAGAAAAGAGAAAGGAAGGAGCCCTGCACAAGTAAGTGGAAGCAATAACTAACTATAATGTTATTTATAACATAATAAATACATACGAGTCTTTAATTTGAGTTTAATTCACTTCAAAAATATTAACTTTCTTGTGTCAAAGATGAAATAACATTATTCCATATTTGTGCAAATCCATCTTTTAAACCAAACAACTCATCGACTTTGAAATCATCTGTGTAGCTACCCAAAGTCGACCACTACCCTTTAGAAAGGGTCTGGAGCGCAACTGTCGATGCCCTTTTTGATTAATTAGGGGTTCACTCCGAATATCTTTGACAGCAACTGTGAGTCACTCTTCTGTTTCTCAAATGTGATTTAAAAATATATAACAATCTAACATTTATGCCGGAGCAAGCTAGTCTCTTGAACAAGTTCAGCCCCCCAGGGGACTTACATCTAGTAAGTGCGTGTTTGGCGAACACGGGGCCCCGAGCTGAGTCTGGCATTTCTTCCACTTACTTGTGTAAGGTTCCTTCCTTTCTCTTTCCTGACCTCCCTTGGTCACCTCTTGTTCTTTTCGACCCAGACACTATTAGGGCTAGAGTATCTTTCATTTTCCTCATTTTTTGTCCCCCTTCTTTTGTCCCCCTCCTTCATTTTTTGTCGTCAATGTTTCATGTATATTTTGATATATTGTAATTCAGGAGGGTTTTTAGTGGGTATGATTGATTCATTCGACGAGTCCCACACGCGGGGAGAGTCATGTTGGCTCTCCTTAGTGTGTAACTGCATTTTCCCTACCTGTACAGAATTTTAGGGTTCTAATGACCTCTATGTCGACGAGCCGTAGAGCCCCACAAAAAAAAAAGTTCAGAAATTGGGATTAACGTAGAATTTTTCTGTGGACCAACAAATTTTTCTCAGGGATCACCGGTTGGTGAACTGCTCATTATGTCATACAATATTATTCCCATCCAAACATACGATATATCCATGATTAAATCCATCACCATCCAATCCATCAAATCAGTTTCGCCGCCGCAGATTCCATCATCCACTTCCAATGTATTTCCTCGCCTTCACTTACTCCTCAACATCTGTTCGTCCTCCGTAATTTCGTCCGTCTCGTGCGTTCCTCCTCCATCCAATCCATC
Organism: Laupala kohalensis; assembly: GCA_002313205.1. Classification (NCBI taxonomy): domain Eukaryota; kingdom Metazoa; phylum Arthropoda; class Insecta; order Orthoptera; family Trigonidiidae; genus Laupala; species Laupala kohalensis. Next base: position 151,650 of record NNCF01125907.1, on the reverse strand, counting down.
ACAAAAGAAGCCTTCCCTCATCCCCCCTTCCACTCGACTTCATCCACCAACACATCTCCATCGCGTTGCGAGCCACGGCCTCTGCGCTGTTTGCTCAGAACTCACTTTGTGTGGAGGGATCTCGCGTCCGACCTCTGTCTAACGCCCATTACTCACAGCCTCTTCGCCGCGCTCTCCGACCGCCCGACCGTCGTCGTCGTAGCGTTCGTCTTCTTCTTCTTAGGGAACAATACACGCAAGCCTCTCCGATGGCTCAGGTGTTAGCGTTCTTTCTTATCATTAGTTCCCGGCGCTGCCAGAAAAAGAATTATAGCTTTTCACATTAATACCCCAGTTCATATAGCAGCTCTGACTACTGAAAAGCGAACCCAGCTTTTTCCATCGAACACTATGTACGTTTTACTAACGACTCTTATTAACCCTTTCCACTTGGGCCAAGTTGTTGGTGAACCCAGCTATGCACTCCAGCTACTAACAATTTTCCTACCACCCAACTCATACCTCCTATCGCTCCATGTAGATAAGCTTCAACAGTACGCTACATTTCCCATTTTACAAATGCAACAATATAAAAAAAAACAAGCATGACGGGCACTTAACGCAACGGACCCCGCACCTCGCGGCAGCCCCTGGCACTAACGAACGCGAAAGCAGTTGAGCCGGAAGGTTTTACACCTGCAGTTCTCCACTTGTGGATCCTGTCAGCACGCATCTAATCAAGACACTCATAGTTTTCCTTTTAATTTATATTTTGGGTTCGAAGTAATTGTCAGAACCCGATTCATCGATACTGGGACCCTAGGCTGATAATCCTCCTTCGCCCTCTCCTCCTTTCACACCTTTGTGTTTTGTCCCTTCCTCTTGAATGGCCGTTCGTTATACATCAGAGAGTTTCAGTAGTTAACACCCTTGCATTTAATTTTAAAATATTATTAAGCTTAAAGTATTAGTGATCGACTCAAAAATGAGCAATCAATAGTCTAAGTAATAAATCCTCATTAAGAGCAAAACTCACATTTCAGGAATGCAAATATTTTACGAAATGTCAGAGCGTAAGAACTTGAAGAAAATATTTTGAACGGTTAGATCACCTAATCTTGGAGTAATATGTCTGTGGTTCTGCAGACTTAGGCAAGGGTTTTCTCTGTTTGCTGAATGTGGAGTTTATGTGCATCTAAGACGAAGTTAGTAATTACTTCAAATAATTTAACTTGCTTCCGCTTCAAATTACTGAAACATTACCACGTTTACCTTCACACTAAAAACGCGCCCTTAAAAAATGTCGCCCTAGGCTGTAAGCAATTTAGAAGTACGGTAAATTAGGCCCTAGAGTTGTCATCGTGTATTATCTATGTATTCATTTCTATTTTATGTCCAACGGCGAGACTGTGGTCATGAGGTATGCTGTTCTACTTCGCCATGATTTCCGTCAGAGAATTGGGAAAGAGTGATTTTGGGTAGCCGGGGAAAACAAGGTGCAGAACCTACACATGTCTGGAGTCGGTGATCGAACCCGCGTTCTTTTGCTCGTCGGTCTAATGGGTTATCATTACGATTCAGGCATCTCACCAACGTGATCGTTCCAGATTCAGCTGAATGAAAATATTAGGATGCCACATATTTATGAATTTTCATACGTTTATTTTCGTACGTATCACGATGATATTTAACTGATATATTGTAGGTACAACACTTTTAATATATTTAACCTGATGTACATTATGGGACTTGCGAAATGCAGAGGATAGTTTTGGATATTTAGTCTTCCTGACCGAATAGAAAATTAAACGGAATTATATCAGCATATAAGAAGCATAAGGGAGTAAGTTAAAATTGTAACTGTGTCAAAACAACAGCAATTGAACACATGTTGAAAATGAAAAGTGAAAATTTAGAAATGATTATTAGGTACACATATCCTCTCAATGGGAATTGTCTACTTGATTTTTCTTTAATCTTAGGTTATGTAGCTTACAAGATACAGAGACATCTTCAACTTTCTCCCTCATGCTTGTCAGGTATTGATATTTCGGGTTTTCTGCAGTTCCGAATGCCCTTTTTGTCTTAAATTTCTATGGTGTTACGGAACTGTAAGCGGATCCTCAGGAGTTCGCGGACCACAATATAAACAATGGTTACTGTGCACAAATAGGATTCATCAAAAATTAAATTTAAGAGGGGTAAAGGGCCTCAAAAATTGAATAACACTTCAGAATTTTAACATTTTTTAATTTTTAATTCTGATTTTAAATATTCACGTACCGTGTAACATTCCCCAATTAATATTCCATTTCTATGCTCATTCTCCCAACTTTTGGACTAGTTTGGAAGAATATTATTTTGCATTCATAATACTGAATTTTCTTGTTTAATCTATTTTACACTTAAAGCTCCTTCGAAGGCCATTTCTTCGTATTACGTCATTGGTAACCTCAAATCTTGACCTTCTTGCTGATTAAAAGTACGATATTTCTCTGACTCGTTGAACACATTTTTATACTAATGATGCCACCTTGTAGTTTATTTTTATATTTCTGGGTTATATTAATTATATTGTACACTTATTCCATGATAACAAATTTTGTCCAGAGATGTGATAATTGTACTCCAGCTCTCCCTCCACACGCAATGATAGGAAATTCTAAAATACTGTCTCCAGCATTCAGGATGTCATACTCTATGTAAACTAAATGATTTAAACAATTAAAGAATTTTTAATAAACAAATAAACTTTATGGTAAATAAAAGTTGCAAACTGCTTATCACCAAGTGGGGGATAATACACTAAGTTACTCTCTGGGACGAACTCATCAATTCCGATCAAGGATGCAAGAGCATTAGCGGATTTAGTACGTATAGAAGATATTATTTTATAAATATTTTTTATTCCAAAAGAATCGTTGATATTATTGCAATAAAAATTCAAGATTAGTAATAACAAAAGTATTTCCTGCAATGGAAAATTAGGCACTTCCCGGAGGAAAACCCCGGTCGTTCTTGGCAGTATTAAACAAATCCATTCACAACACTTTCTAATAGAACGAGATATAATCCCTTCATTTGCTACAGATATAATGAAATCATGAAATTGTTTTTGTGGGATAAATTCGTTAAGAATTTCTTTTATCTCCGAAGAATACCCAACGGTTACAAGAATCGCCTTTTTCATCGCAGGTGCAATGGGATAGTGAAGATTCCCGAGTGATTAAATCGTTTTCTTCATCTTTTTAAATTGATAAGAGCTCGTTGCGCGATAGAAAGGTGTATCTCCCTTTATTCACTTAATAACACACTACGAGAAAATTTCACTTTCCGTGAATGGAACATCTAACCGCGATCGACGGAAGAATGAACACAAAGCAAAGAGTGCGGTACAAAAAGTAATCCGACATTTGCGAGAGAGGTGAAAAAGGATGAAAGATAAGATGATATCGCGGCGTCCTTTGAAGAGATCGGACGCAGTATTGAGGAGCGGAGCGCATTACCATTAGGCGCCTCTTCTTCCTCACGCGTTGAAACGCAATCATGCGAGGTCTTTTGACGCCCCTGTGTGAATGGCTCGTCCGTCACGTTCCTTCACGGATTTACGGGCTATTTTGCATTGGTTGCATTGGTTGCTACAGATGTGTGTCTGCGCAGGGACACGCAAATCTCACTGGTTGACTGCGAGAAACGAGTGTTCCCAAGCATCGTACGTACTTTGTGACGCTGTGAAAAGGCCTTCTGGGACTCCTTATCGATTTCATACATAATTTGGAAAGAATCGTGGTTAGATAAAAGAGGAGATCAAATGCTGAATCCATCCTGGTCCGGGTTTTTCTCCGGGGTTTTCCTTCATCTAGAGCGGATTTCATACACGGGCTCTTCACGCTCTAGTCTAGGGACGACGTCTGTCATATTATAAATCTCTGATTCAGAGAAATTACGATAAACAATATTTTCCGAATAATCTATTGTTTGATAATAATGTGTACTTCTGAAATTTTTGTTTTGTTTTATTAAATACACGTTTTGTTTCATTAAATACATTTACCGAACTATTCTTATTCTTATCTTAGGAATGTGCTGAAATGTTAAATCCGCCTTTGCCTTAGACCCTTGATCAGAATTGATAGGATGGTCCCTTGCTAAATTAGTTCATTATCCTCCACGTTGCCATACGCAGTGTGTACTGTTTTCTTACAATATATTTATTTACACAGCTTTGCAAGCATTCTTGTTATTCGTTAGATAAAACAAACTAATTAATCTTTTCTCCACATATCTTGAACAGTTACATTACCTTACAGTTACAGACAATATAAAATGTGGTTTCATATTTAATATAATAATATTTTTGATAAATCAATAATTGTTTCCGAAAACACAATATTGTACGTTGCACACGCTGTTTTGATAATACTAATTTATTTTGCTGGAGAATGAATATCCCACCAAAAAAATACGCTCAAAAACACTATATTTAGCAATAGAGAACACTACTCGAAAGTCAAGAACTGATTTTTGATTCGTTTTTTTCACGTCAATATGCTTCCAGGATATGTTTTATTCCGTAATGTTTAGTAAACACGAGGTTATTTTGTAATTCGTCTTCCAAATTAAGATATTACTGCATCTATTATTATTATTATTATTATTATTATTATATAAGGAATATAAGGAAGAATAAAAGGAAAAAATTAATAAATATCTCTCTGACAAGTTCAGGAGAACTTTTTCTAGAGAGATTTTTAAGAATATTTTGTGAGAATGAGAATTTGTTAAAGTTATACAATTTTAAGAAATAATATGTATAAAAATTTTGCATAACTGGTTAGATTAATGATCATTATCATCTTATTTTAGTTTTAATGAATTGTAAGATACATGTTTGTAAATACATTGGTGAAACAAAAAGGGTTGTAAAAAATGTTGTAAAACTCATGTAAACTGAAAACTGGAAATAAATTTCAATTTCAATTATTATATTTTTGTTTTAATTGGGACTTGATGGCAAAGTCTATGTTATTAGAGTTCTTATATTATTATACTGACATATTCTTACAACTACTCTTTGTGGGATAATGACTCATTGTCCTGTTGTTTTTGAAATTTCCGTGGTATGTTTTCCATTATTCCTCAACGTAAGAACTTCCTACAAGAAACAAGTAACACCTTATCAAAACAACACAGGAAATAAATGAAGGGCGTGCAAACAGGCGTCTCGAATGCGTGTAACAAACATGCAACATTAACACAAAACAAACAGTTAAGATGTTTCGTCATTACTAACAACTAACTAGCAACCACAAAATGTAGAGGCAGCTTCCTGTGACAGGACAAAGAGTTAGCGTGCAGTGAGAGATAAATTTCTGAGACGAATGTAACAAGTTTGTCACGTATAAAGTTCCATGCTATGTTTCAAATCACGTAGCATGTAGTTAAAATATTTACGATAAAGTGAGATAGTACGGTTGGGTTTTAATTACATCGTCTTCTATCATTGTCCAATTACATCGGAATTGATGGGATGGTCCCTAGCTTGCTTCCGGAGAGTAAATTAGTTTATTGTCCTCCACGTGATCATACGCAGTTTGTAACAGTTTTTTGACGATCAATTAATTATTATTAATTTTATTATTATTATTAATTTTATTATTATTAATTTTATTATTATTAATTTTTTCTCAGTAGAATCTAGAAACATTCACCCACCCTAGACCCAACATAGATGGTATTGTGATTGGGTTTTATCGATACAGAAAGGAAATTCATCCTGGTCTGTATGATATTAATTGATTAAAAAATTCCGGACGATGTGACGTGTCTGCAGGAGGACAGCTTTTCGTGCAACGTTCATAATGTTCTTCTCGAGTCCAAGCTTTTCCAAATTATTCAGAAACCTGTGCCATAAATATCACTAAGGGAATAATTTCAACCTTGCCTAACTTCCATATATTCTTGATCTCAATTGCTAGGTCCTCGTATTTTCTAACTTTTTTTGACTCAGTTGAAGTAATGTTGTGAGTCAGCGGAACAGGAATATCGATTATGGTGGCTGTCTTATTTTCCTTATCAATATGAAGAATATCTGGGCGATTATAATCCGCAGTCTTGTCTGTCAGCACAGTTCTATCCCAATGGAGTAAGTGCTTCTGATCTTCAAGAACTGCTGGCGGTTGGTATTTATTATTATTATTATTATTATTATTATTATTATTATTATTATAATTATTATTATGTTTACTATATAGCGGTCGTTTAGTGGTAGCGTATTCACTTCTTCAATCCCTTTGAGCGGTAGAGCGTGGGTTCAATCCCTGCTCGGCAGAACAATGTGAGCTTTTCAGCTGAGGTTTCACTGATCTACTCCAGTCAAATGTCGGGATACCTAACATCTCACCTTCCCAATTCCAACGGTTAGGTAGAAGAGCAGGACTCATGGCCTGATTACGACCAAAAGTCATAAAAAAAATAAACATATGGTTTCCGGAAAGAATGGGCATTCTCTCATCAGACGAATATGCAGTCATAATAATGAAATAAAAAATACAAGAAAAAGTTTCTTGGTTGTGCATGCAAGTTGAAAGAGAAAATGCTTTTTTGTTCTTTCAAAATTTCAAGAATAAATGTCAAATTATCATTAACATGCTTTCATTTATATTTTATGCATAATAAGTTACATGTTTGACATTTGGTGTAGTATTTTCAGAAGAAGAAATTTTGTTTCGAAGATTTTTTCTGAATTCCATGTCATGTTTCACCACGTCTAATATAACCATTACAATGTTTAGCGAAAGTATTGAAACATCTGTTTTGTCTCGTTTTCGTTGCAGATTCGCGTGGTGTATCACGGGCCAAGTGATTTTCATAAGGGCTCCAGTTGCAGAAAACATTGGACTTCCTTTCCGACAGAATGTTCTTGGTAAATATCACTGGAGCTATTTTCAAACTTTTATAAGATGCATATGTTGGCAAAGTTTATCGATGTCCAATCAGTATAATACATATCGGTTTTATACGTACATAATTAATATCCTTATACCTATCCAACCATTCTTGACTTATACTCATACCATTCTTGCCCCATGTACACACCATTTCTCTTCAATTTTATAAACCATTTCAGTATTTCTTAATTTGTTATATCGCACTCCAAAACATGTTCAATTGTCTCATCATCCATCCCTCACAACTTTTATCATCTCTCATGTTTCTTTTCGCATTAACATTCGCATGCCCCGTTAATATTTCTATCACATTTTTAATCTCTATTTTGCTGCAGTCATCATCATCATCATCATCATCATCATCAGTCCATAGCTGTCGATTGGTTGGCAGGATGTCTGCGCAGCCTGTNAGGCTGTAGGTGCCACTGGATTTAAAGCCTTATTCATGATAATTTTTTGCTGCAGTATCCACTTTATAGCACCAAGCCCGGACCTACATAATAATTTGTTGCGATTTTGTTGCTAATTTGTGGCTCAAGAAAAATTGTTTTTACCTCTTGCCGTTTATTATGTATTACGCTGGAGTACCCACATCCTTATCTCCAGAACAAATAGGGATATCGGAATGCTGTTTGCGGAATAACTTGTTGCTAATTTGTTAAGTCTTAACCTGGAGTATCCGCAGTATCTCGGAAACGGCAAGAGCGACAAATTTTTTTAACGAATTATTACGTAGATCTGGGCTACGCGCTATAAAGTGGATTATCGAGCTTAATAGACATACACTTTTATGCGGAAGAAACCGTTTTCTATTCCGTCTACAGTAAGTCACATCAGGAAAGGTGGATTATTGTACGATGGAGGAATGGCGGAGTGCCAGCGACTCCAGCCTCGCGCGTGCTTCAGGGGACAACCACGACGCGAGTCGCCGCGAGCTCCGCACGCCAGCTGCTGGACCACCCGACAGGCGCCCCTGCCCTTCCCCTCCGGCTCATACCAACCAGCCCACCCACCCTCTCCCCCCACTCCGACTTTCTCTCCCCCCCCTTACCCCTTTACCCGGTGGCAAGAGTGCTCCAGTTCACAACACGCGTTTGCGCAACGCCACACACCAACGGCACACTCGCTCGCTCGCGCGCGCCTCTCGCCGCCGCGCGCCTTCACGTGTCTAGTAGGAGATGAAAGGGAGGGGAAGGTGGGGGTTATCCGCCGCTCTCACATCGTCCTCCGCGTTCCAAATCCAGTTGCCAGGGATTGCGAGTTGGAATAGATTGACTTGTCGTGGATAAATAAATTTGTACGGGTTTCCAAATCAAATTTTCTCACGAAACGACGAAATTATATTCTCAACTCGTACAAATATAAATAACAGATATCACAAGTTGATATAATATCCGAATCAAATATCCTCACGAACATACCACTCCAGTTTATCAATATTTTTCGACGTTTCGGACCCTCAAATGGGTAGAGCTTCACGAGAAATTAATACTAAGAGGTATACCATTAAAAGGTCAACGGGAAAACACATAACCTCAATGTGTGTGTCCTTAGTCACAAACCTTAGTCACAATAAGAGGGGTCAAAACTTATAAAATAGTAATAAACTTAATCGGTGTGTTCGTGAGAAAATTTGATTTGTATATTATATCAACTAGTGATATCTGATTTATATGTGTGTACGAGTTATTAAGAATATAATTTCGTCGTTTGTTTAACATCTGAGTGAAGGTGATTCTTGTATGAGAAACATATGACGTTTTCTAGAAATACCGTTAGACTAGATCAAACAATGAACACATAATTTAAATTAACGTTCTTCCGGAAGAAATTAGAAGACATATACATAAATTTTCGACGAGTCATTTATGGTTGATAGAGAGTGCTTCTAACTGATTATTGCGATTTCCAATAGATGATTTTGAGACCATAGGATTGTAATCTAGTGTGGTCACTCAGAGACTTATGAAGCTTGAATTATAACTTAATCTGACGTCATCAACGGAAACGTTCAAGAGTAAGTCCCACAATAATTCTACTTCTTAAAAAATATTTCCGCCAGTTCAATTTGGTTTATTTCATGGAAAATATTTACTCGGTGATTTTTAAGATGTATTTGTGTTACGTTGCTCAACATGTGCTTCCATAGGCATATCTAGAGTATTTTCTGGGACCTAGACACCGAGGTTATGGGAAAATTTGGAAGTTTCTAGTTAACTCTGTGAGGAAGTCCCATACAGCAGAATTTGCGCGAATCTCAACCGAAGAGGTAAAACATTTTAAGTTAAGCAAAGATATACATTGATAAATAATTTAAATTCATTTAAATATATTAATAAAAAACAATAATAAATAATTTAAATACTAAAAATGTAAATTAAAATTTATAGTAATTTGGGTTTTCCTTTTTCGTAGGATCTCTTAGAAGACACTTATCCCGTAATGGTATCTTTCACATTTGCGTTTTCGATGTACAAAGTAGAGAGATATTGAAGATTGTGTACCATAATGCTAATGTGCTATCGAGCCATGTGTTCAGTCTCCTCATGACTGGAAATTATCACTCGTGACTAGCTGAGCTGACTGGTCGTAAGTTTGGAGTCAAATCTCAAATCTCATGAAACTTCATCTATTAGTACTTCCAGAGCTAGGTCTAGAGTTTTGTAGAATGGACTAATAAAGCTACCTGAATTCTAATGAAGCTATCAACTCTATTAATATATTCGCCATTTTGCAAGATTTTCCTTCAGGTCTCCTGTCTGATGTCCCCAATCCCAAGACTGAGGTGTGCCCCAGAATTGGGTATTACCCACCAGGCCAAACAATTAATTAGGCCACTGCGTACTTCCACTATTTGTGTGAAAGCAAACCAATTTTCCCGTATCTACAGACTTTTTTTATTGTGTTTCATGAGTTTCAAAATACTGATTTTATTAACACATTTCTGAAAAAAAACAAGCATGAATTTTACAACTACACACTTTCTGTCCATATAAGTTAAGACAAGGTAACTATTCGGAAATTCTTTTCTACATTTATTTAAATCGTCTGATACGAATGTCACCTCTATCCAAGGAAATCAAAACACTTTCTTGAGATATTATTATATACAAAAATATTTTACTGACATAGTTTACCCCGATTTGTGTTTCATCAAAAAATACTTATGTGTATGATACCACTAATAATGAACAAAAAACAATTAAATACTGACAAGAATCAAACAAGACAACAATGTATAGAAACTTCGAAGTTGGAAGAAGAATAATTCATGTTTACTTGTTGTCATGCTTCACGTCAAAAGCTAAAACGCTTCTGAATTTTTACGTTTTTAAAAAAAAATTTCTTTCGTTGAATTAATTTATTAATTAGTCAGAATCCTTAAAAGCTATATTATGACGAAGCAACTGTCTATCCTGTAAATCAATACAGAAAGAAAACGAAATATTTAGATGAGAATTAAATATGATTTAAATTTCATTTGTTTGCGGTTCAACGCACGCTCACACGGTTGTCAACGCAACAAAATACAGATTAATATGGACACATTCTAAAGATATTAGAAGAATTTACAAGGGATCAAGGATGTAGAGCTCTAAATAATTCTGTAAGCCGAGATAATTCAAAATCGTGACAGCGTTATAGAATGGAAACGAACATGTTTCCACGGCGAGTGTGGTTGCATCAGCCTCCGTATCTTTATTTAACCAGAAGTGATGCGTTTGCCGAAACCAATAAGTACGAAGCCGGTGCCATCCGGAAGGCCACACAGAATCTTCTCGCTCCACTAGGATGTTCACGTTTGGCAACGCGCTCTGATAATCCTTTTGCGTTGAGTAAATCACTGGCGGCGGGATCGTAAAGTAGGAGCGGTATCTGCTCGGACTATCTGCCGCGGCCGACCACACGTTATGACTCGTCGCAAATAAGAGAGACGCCACAGACACTCCCCAGACGTGTAATCAGGACTCCTAAATTCTACTCCGCTTTCGTGCGCTTCTCCTATATCTGCAGATACAGGGATGAGGTCTGTGTTCGGTTGGGATTCACTGCTTCCGGGAATTGTTGATTTTGCGATCATCTTCCCCGTGATATCGTGAGATTTCGTAGTTGTGTGAACAGTAAATTAAATCATTTACCCATCTAAAATTTATGGATGGATGCAATAACTTAACCTCATATCAATTTTCGTTTTTAAAACAAATTTAAGCGATTAAGTCTTTAATGACGAAAGAATTGATTTTCGAAAATAAATTACATTCTATTTTAAATATGCATATATTTCTTCCGTGTACCAACAGAAGAACCGGGAGCCGATCTCGTGCATCTAGGTTTGGGTGGAAACGGTATACACTTGTGGAAGACGAACGGGTGGTGTAGTGGTTAACACCACTGCGTTCAATGCAGAGGTCCCGGGTTCGATTCCAGGCTCGTCACCACTTTTTTATCTGAACGAAAGTTATTATATTTTATATATGTTTGTTAAAACTGCAGTGAAAACCAATATTATTTTTTAAGACTTTTCAAAGAGATCACCGGACATTTTGAAGATTACACTCTACACTTTTTTCTCACCATAAATGAAATAGATTTATACTCACGTAAATTATACAAATCACGTTAATTGTTAGGTAGTATTCGTTTTGTAGTAACATTTCTAATCTGGACTCAATCTAAACACGACTGCATATTTATAGTCAAGAGCCTATATGTATACTTGAGCCAATATGGACCATGGTCTGGAGTGATATATTTTAGGGGGTGGTCAANCTATATGTATACTTGAGCCAATATGGACCATGGTCTGGAGTGATATATTTTAGGGGGTGGTCAATTTTCTCTGATATTCTTTATTCTGTACTCTAGGTAAGGAAATATTAAAAATTGTATACACAGGAATCAATACGTAACAGGATTTTAACAATTTAATGATCCTGCAAAAAGACTTGGAGAGAGAATTCTTTTTAATAAATTTTCAATATATTTTCTTTTGATTTTTGACACGACTTTTTTTCTTCATTTAATGAACTTAATCAAAAGCATTTACACTATTGTCTTTATCATAGAAAATATTACATTTTATTTCTATCAATAAAATATACTCACTGAAATTCAAGGGGCGGTATTTTTTTAATTTCCCGGGGTCCCTAGGTTTTCATCTGGTCATCTTTTGAATACATGGTACAATGGTCCTTTGCTGACTTTCGAATAGTAAAGCAGCTCATTGTCGATTAGCGACATATACGCAGTTTAAAACTTCTTTTTCTGGTAATAATGTTGTTATTTAATTAGTTTCTCTGCAAATAAATGTTACTCCATATCCCTTTGTATTCAGTTGCCTTACTCGCTCATGTATGGAGTAAATCCCAATAATGTCTTAATAACGTTAGAATTAGAAAGTGGTTTTCCTTCCTCCGAGATCAAATCTTGGTCATAATTTACTTCTCATAGATCCGATTATCAGGTGATAGTCATCATGAAATAATGGGATACTATGCTCTTTGTCTCGAAGTGCATCGTTTTCACGTATATGAAATAAATTATACTACTTATGTCATACTAAGCATAGCCCCTATTGAATCCGCAGTTAATAAAAGTAATTAATNAACACAAAATTTTTAAACATTTCTGAATATAAATAATATACTCAGGTCAGACTTTTTTTCGTGGTGGGGAGACGTATTCCGGAGCTGCAAAGTAAGCACTCATTTCTTCGTCGGCTCATACAAATATTTAAAAATTCGTTCCGTCAATGGTATATCTTTGTAATTTTTTGGTAAGACTTTAAAATACCAATAAAATTTTATATCAGCTACAAAACGTAATTAAGAACAATATATACAAATATATCTACATATACACAAGATACATATTATTTGAAAACGCTAAATTATTAACCCCGTATTACGACTTACTACAGTGAAACTTCTTTATATTTTAGAAAATATTTCATGTTTCCGCTCTTTTTAAATCACCCAATAAAATTATTCAAAAATGAACATTACATAATTCTTTTAGAATTACATGACAACGTGCAATATATTCATTCCTGAGTGGAAAATGAAGTACAAGCAATCTTATCTCTAAACATAGGGTCAACATAACATACAAATTATGATTATGGCTTATAATTATGTTTTTAAAAGCTTTTATTAAACGGAAAGTTTTGCTGAAAATATTTTACCCTTATTTTCTTCTAATCACAGTTACATGCACCATTTTTTTTGTATGTTCTACATCTGCATAGCTAATGTTAAAATATTCGGTCACGAATAATAATTCAAATGACGTATTGCGATTACTATGTCGAGGCCCGCAATTATCATTACGTAATGGCTTCAAGAGTAGCACCTTCGTCGTCTTATGATAGGTGTCACAAGAATAAAAAATAAAACCAGACCGATGAATCACTCTAACCTTGCTCTAGATCAGTATTTTGTACAAAATCAATCGCTCATGCACGTGGGGTGAGTATCGCTGATAAGTATGTATCATGAAATGAACTTAAATAACAATGGAAAAGGGTGTGTTTCATACTTGAAGATAAAATGTTTATGTGAAAGTCAAACAGAGGTATATTATTCGGTGGTGACGGTAACAAAGTAATTGAAAAAGAAAACAAGTGAATATTGAAATATGATTGCGAGTCCATTAAATGCACCTAACCATTTTCCCTCACTAATATTTACATATACGCAATACAACAGAGACACTAATAAAGGAGATGTAACCTAACTTACTATGACAATGAAGTATACACTCATAGAAACAACAGAAATGCGTAACAAATATATTCAACGAAAAAAACTTGTTCCCATACCAAAGTGGATAAGCGTTATCTTATGGATAAAGTTTAATTTGTTGCTTAACGCGTAATAATTTTCTTGTTTGATTCTAAATTTCCAAAATCCGTTTGAGTGGAAAATTCGAACTAAATCAGCCTTAACACACACCATTTTGCATTGAAAATTTAGGACGACACCTGAACTTCCACCACTGAAAGAGAGAAAGGACTTTTCGATACTACCTACACTGACATTCGAACTCACTAGCAGTTCATCCCTGAGAACATTGTTTATACAAATTGGTTTAAATACATATTTTACTGCAATAACTCTTTTTAAAATTCATCTTAGATTTAGTAATTAAAATGCACAGAATTATTTATGAAAACTTCACAAAATTCATGTGTACAAAAATATTCAGTATAAACGTATAATAAGAAAAAAATAATTTATGTAAATGTTATGTATAATATTTATCCAAACCAAACACGTCGTAGAAATCGTATGTCAATACTATTTATTTCAATGATTTAATATTACAAATATTTAAAGAGTAACTCTGTTCTCTAGCTCTTTTGGACCAAAATGTACTGCATTATTTCAAGGCTCTATTTGCTTATTAATTAACTTAATCTAATCTAATTACTATTCCAGGCCATATAGCAGTTACAAATGAAAACGAAACCCTCTTCTACCCACCTCCTAATCCTAATATCACTTATTCTTACCATTACTAACTACTACTACAGACATATCTACGTGGGCCAAGTTGTTGGTAAACCCAGCTAACCGGCCCACCTACTAACTATAGCCTTACCCCCACCTCCTACATCCTATCTCCCCACGAAGATAAGATTCAATAGCACGCTATATTTACCTCATTTACAAATACTACAATTTTTAAAAAACGGTAGCGTACCTAGACGGGGGTGTGAGGGACGCTTCAATCTGCGCCTCATACGCAAAAGGGCCTCCATATGGGTCTTAAAAAATAAATTAAAGAAGACGTAAAATGAACATGTAATAATATAAAATGAATATACCCTAATTTTATATAACAGTAAAATCACTCATATCTTAGCTTCTTATTAAATACAACAATTTCAAACTCAGCAGGCAAACACTTTCATCTGTGACTTGAATGTACGGTCTCTAAAAAATTCCCTATCTGGGTTTTTTTTTGAATTTGTAAGTACGTTACTGCATTTAACGGTCCTTAACGTCAAGGTAACCGTGTCCACCTTCAACGAAAGAAGTTGGGAAAGATGAGAGATCGTATATCATTAGTGTTCCTCTATCAAAGTTGAGCATTTCTCTGAAAGCCTCGTAGAATCCACTCAAAGGATGAAAGTGGTTATAAAGCTTTCACCTCGACAAAGCAAGAGGTTGTCTGTCTGTCCTATCAAGGGTTCAGCCATTCCCCGGTGAATAGGGAGGTTCCATATTTGCACACAATATGCATCGACATTTGCGGTGACTGAAGTGTCAAGATCAAGGGTCACAGGTTGACCTCGACATCCGAGCCATTCCAACATACGACGCCATTTACTATCGGACGTCACACTGCCTAACGATACTATTGTTTCCTAGAATTCTTACATTTGATCAGTTAACGGATACGCGGTGAATACCTTCATTCGTTTTAATACTCATTCAAACGATCTTCGCCCAATCGGAAAACTGTTTCGGAGAAAAAAAGCAGTTGATAAAGTCCTTGGATAAATTAAAAATCAGCCAAATGTAATACACTTTTCAAAATTATCGTATGCAAGGACTTACTGAGGATTATATTTCGGAGAGCGGGGATAACACATGTATATACACATATATGTATTTTTATATGCATGTTTATGGGTACATATATACACCCATATCCCCCCCCTGTAGGTACGCCCCTGATCGTCTTGATGATTAATGATAATTAAAAATGATCCATTATTCTTTTAAAGGCTGTTTATTGTGTGTTGACGTGCAACTCATCGCTACCCAGGTATGGAATACTACCAAAATTTAATAGTGCTAGTAACAAGTTATTTTATGATGACCTCTAATAATTGTCGAAACGTCATGATATTAATGTACAATTTTCATTTAAGTAATACAAGGTATCAGGTAGAATGTAAATGAATTGGATCGTTTTAATATATTTATTACATCTCCCTACAGAATAGGAGTGGATCAAATTATACAGTTTGTTATAGATCATTAGGTTAAGAAAATCAACCGTTACAATTTTTCAACTCCGCTCCGTCTTTGTTTTTAATATACAGTGAAACTTGTTTAAGTGGGACTTGGATAAGCGGAAAACATCTATAACTGGAATTCACACTGTGAATTCCTGTCACTTCGGCACCAAAATACCTGGACTGTTAAATATTTGGTTAACTAGAATTTCAATTGGAATAGTTTTTCTATAATCACCTGTCTTACTGGAACAGCTACGATTGATTACCTCTATAACTGAGACACTAGACGAAATTCTTCGAACCAACTTCATCACATATTCCAAACTCTCTTATCTGTTCATGTAAAGTTCAGTTTTCTGTTTTTAATGTATTTTTTTTTTTTTTTTTGGGGCTTTAGGGCTCGTCAACATCAAAGGTCATTAGAGCCCTTAAAACTTGTACAGGAAGGGAAAATGCAGTTACGCACTAGGGAGAGCCAACATGACTCTCCCCGCGTGTGGGACTCGCCGAATGACTCAGCCATACCCACTAAAAACCCTCCTGAATTACAACTCAAAACTCAAATCCCATTATATCTCACAACTTTACTAAAAACAAAACAAAAAGAAGAAGAAGAGGAAAGAAGAAAATGAACGATACCCTAGCCCTCGCAACCTAGTAGCGTCAGGATCGAAAAGAACAAGAGGTGACCAAAAAAGGTCAGAAAAGAGAAAGGAAGGAGCATGGCACAAGTAAGTGGAAGTAATGCCAGACTCAGCTCGGGGCCCCGTGTTCGCCAAACACGTACTTACTAGATGTAAGTCCCCTGGGGGAAGAGGAAAATGAAAGATACCCTAGCCCTAATAGCGTCGGGATCGAAAAGAACAAGAGGTGACCAAGGAAGGTCAGAAAAGAGAAAGGAAGGAGCATGGCACAAGCAAGTGGAAGCAATGCCAGACTCAGCTCGGGGCCCCGTGTTCGCCAAACACGTACTTACTAGATGTAAGCCCCCTGGGGGGTGTTTTTAATATAGTGCCTGTACTAATTACAAGTATTTGACGATTGGCATTATTATTGACACCTTTGTAAACTGTACTCTTAGCTAATTCCTTCCGGCAACCTTTGATTGCCTTAGTCGATAGTTGAACCTTTCGTGTAGAGTACGTAAACCACCTTGAATTCTATATCAGTTCGTCAAAAACTAAAGTTATTGTCTGTTTATGAAAGTGGAAAGTCGCGTGATGAACTGTGTAAAGAATTTAACGTGCTAAAGTCTACTCTGTAGAATCATCAAGAACAAAGACAAGATTGAGGCTCAGTGTGCTGAAGGGCATAAACACCCTACGAATAATTGTAGAACAGAGCATAGAATGGAACTCCACGCTATACCTTATGTTCATTGATTTTGAACAGGTATTTGATTCCCTCGTTCATCAAAATATCTGGAGGGTTTTAAACAGGTATGGAATACTACCAAAAACAGTAAATATCATACAAGACATGTACAATGGATACACCTGTCAGATAATCCACAATGGAAAATTGTCCAAACCAATTCATGTAATATCTGGTGTTCGTTAAGGATGCATTTCTGTTTCTTTTGGTGATGTAAGGTAACAACATCAAAACGTGGAATTAGTTGGACCCTTATGGAGATGCTGGGGGATCTTGACTATGCCAACGATCTATGTCTACTTACCCACCGTTTTAGTGATATGCAGGAAATAGTGGACGCTGTGCAAGAAAACCTCTGGCACAGGTCTCAAAGTGAATGTCTCTAAAACGAAAGAACTTAGAATCAACGCAAGAATAACCGACAGATGAAAATGGCAGATGAACAAATAGAGCGTGTTGATAAGTTTGTGTACCTTGGTAGTGTTATATAAAAAACTGGAGGCTCTGATGAAGATGTTCTCAATAGAATATACAAAGCCAATGCAGTATTTATAAATCTGTGTCATTTGGAGAAACCAGTGGAACTTAAAAAAGCGAAAATGAAGATCTTCAGAAGTGCAGTTAAAGCCATCTTATTACATGGAGCAGAGGCATGGAGATGGAATACCTTCACACAATCTAGGTTGCAAACCTTTGTTAATAGATGTTTAGGATAATCCATAAGATATACTGGCCTGAAAAAATAAGAAATGATGCACTGTGGAAGGAATANTACAGAAAGGAGGTTGTTCAACACATTCTTAAATGTATAGAAGAGGATAAATGCCCAGAAATAAATGTTCTTCAAATCATGAGATTTGCGAGGAAAGCTTGGTTTCCTGTACGTAAAACAGCAATAGCAAATTGCTTTTAAAATCTGGATTTCAGTCCACTAAAATTGATGAACATGAGCGGTTACAAGAGTAGGATAATATTACATTACACCTGAAGATTGGAATCAAATAATCGGAAACGGAAATGAGATACAGCCAAATTCTGAAGACTTTGTGAATGTTGACAGTAAATTACTAATTTCAGGAGAATTAACTGAAGATGACATTGTTTATGCATGCTCTTTGGAAAATGGAAGAAGAAGGCGACATAAGTTCCGAAGAATGTTTACGAATAGTGACGAAACGTGAAGCTGAAACTTTGCATAACTATTTCGAAACTCAACGATTGGTGACAAACGCATATTTGATTTAAAAACATCTTACAAAAATGACACCAAAAAACAAACTAAAATTATAGATTTTTTAGAGCACAAAGTAACGTTTAAATTTGGTCTTTTTTGTAGTTTGTACTCTTGCAGTTTTCTATATTACGTTTCTTATAAGTGTTCATGGAGTTTCTTTTAAACCTCTATAACAGATTAGTTCTGTTTTAACTTCTTTTGGTGGGACCCACTGTAAATGAGACAATCACTTGAATGAACTTGGATATCTGGGAACCTGAGTAAATGGGACACCCTGAGTAAAAAGTGGTGAGCTTGTTAAAAGAAATAAGAACAATCTGCAACTTATTTCAATTTTTATAACTAGTTTCCATGTCACTATGTTTTGTAAACAATTGTTTTAGGTATATATGAAATGTGCCTTTGACAGGTCGTTTTGGATATTCTGACATTATAAAAATAGACGTAAATTATTAGCTTAATTCTTGGGAAATCAAAAGAACAAATTGAGAATAAAATGGATAAAATTTGGAGTAAAAAAAATTAAAAAGAGTGTTCCCTTTATAATAAACGATACAATATTCCAAATCTCTCGCTGAATCTGAACATACGCAACATTCGGGTAGAGCTGGAGTTACGTGGGTGTCTGACATAGCAGGTCCCTCCCACTGCATTGAGGTCGCGAGTAATGGACACACCTCCTTTCAGATCGCGCGTACTGACAACCGGCTCGAGCCACGCTCGCGGCTGGAACAAACGAAGTCTCCTTACGGCATACGTTTGTTTCTTTTCAAACATACCACGATCACGATTGGTATACGACAATAATGGTTTTGATTCTCAGAAATTCAAAAAAATTAAAAATTCTCCTCAATGAATAAATTTTGAACTTCACAAATAAACAAATAAATAAACCTTATTGTCAAAAAAGCAGATGAAAAATGCGTATGACCACGTGGGAGGCAATAAGCTAAGTTACTCTCCGGAAACAAACAAGGGACCGTCCCATCAATTCCGATCAAGGACCCAAAAGCATTGGTGGATTTAATTTTTATAACTGAAATTAATTAATAATTCCCAAAAAATTTGAACATCACACAGCGTTTCGATACCGCTTGACATCATACGGAATGCACAGAACAATAAAAGCAATCAAACAATTGATCAACTGACAAACGTCGAGAAAATAATAATTTGAATGGTCAGTTAATATTAAAATGCACTCTGTAGTTCTTTGCCATCCACGAGTCCTTGTCTAATGCCCGTCTCTATGCCATTCTGTGTACATAATGTTTTAAAGTTAAGTTTTATTAGTATGTCATATTTAATGTTGTCTGGAAGACAGAACGAATATATATTCATCCTGTTCAAAACTTATTCATTATATTAAAATTTTGTAAAGAAAATTGACTACTTAATTTGGTCGATTTAAATTTAATAATTATACACGCGGACGCAATGCAGTTTCTTAAAAATTATCTTCATTTTTCGTAATTCATTACAAGGTCGACCAAATATATTACTCGTTATATCGTACATGTATTAATAGAGGTCTACACTTCATCTCATTTGATCAACATGTGCTTTCAAAGTGGTTGAGCATGTGATACGGAAATCTTGAAGAAAGTAAGGGACTTTCATGGTCGAAATTTTTCTCATCTTCGTAAAAATCCATTCTGAAATACAATTATCATGATACAAATGACTGATTACTCGAATCATTCCGAAGTATAACTTGAGTATCCCGAAAAATAACCATAAAATATTTTAAAATGGTAAAAGAAAAATTCGTACAAGAATGTGTTCTGATAGATATATAAAGATATAATTGAAAGCGTAAAAGAGGCTGTGACATACGTTTCTCTAATGACTGAAATTACTCAATTATGATTAATCATATATTGTGTCCTTACTTAATTCAAGGAGAGTAAAATTTTTGTGGATGTAGTGAAAGCAGTTTCAGTCATAAAACTGTTTCAAGGTATCCATATGCACCCGGTAACCTTGTCTATGTCATAATTCTCGCAAGATACCCGAAAAGAAAGAAATAGAACCTCAATGAAATGTATGTACAAAAGTGAAATTGTGAAAAAGTGAAAAGTACTCAGTCCTCATTGATTTGTCAGCCATAATTTTCATTCCCAGAAATTTTCCGTTCAGAGGATCATTGATACCGATCCACAGTAGGTACTCATTTACGACTTTTATGTATTCAGTATAGCACGGTTCAACAGCATGTCACATTGTTTGTGGTGGCATTCTCGCTATAACTTGTTTGAAATTTTATCCTCTCAAGCGTCCTGTAGAAACTTGCAGCCCTCTCATTTTCATATTTTTTTTAAAACTTCGAACTATAGTAAATGGGTAGTTTAAAATTAAAAAATTTATATTTTTTTATAATTTTGCTTGAAATTGATTTACATGCATAGTGATTCTGAAGAAATGGGAAAATTTTCAGCACATTCAGGAGTGAGGTCCATGAACAAGTATGACGTGTGTACACAAAACAACTGAGGTTATTGGTTTTGGTGGGAACCCCCAGGATTGCCACTGCATAAACTGCTCCTGTAAGACCATCTTTACTTTGAGAGGCGTCAATTTAAAAAAATAAAAAACTAGCAAGGAAACAATCGTAAATAAATTATTATCTGTGTCATGCAGATTAAATATGATGTTAAATGACCTCATTCATTCGTACCAGTATGCTGTGCTATCAAGAGAATTCAAAAAAATTGAAAAAATCAAAAACTAACTAGATAGGGTTTTTTCGGACGTATATTTCCCTAGCTCTGTAGAATAATCCGCATGTGTCTCGATTGAATATTTTTATGAGTCATGGGTTCATACAATTCAAATCGTTATAAAAGGGTTTCACGACTATGAAAAATTTGAAACCGCTGATCTAAACGATGGGACGATCCAATCATTAAGAAATTTCTGATGAAGTGTCTATACGAAATTACCAACACTTCAGAGCTAATTAGGATCTTTCAATGACATAAACACTATAATACGTTTAAAGTAGATAATTTTATTAAAAAATATTTGCCGGAAATTAGTTTAAATTTTCATTCGAAATAACATATGACATTGTTGGAACATGTTCAAAATTACATTTTTACAAGACTCTCACAAGGTCGTCAGTTCTTTGGCACTTCAATGTCGATTTAAAAATCGTAATGTTAATTTTCGTGTTCCCCATTGCACTAAAATATTGTGTGGTGTGGTATGGTGTGGTGTTATAGACGGGAAACGTTATCTGCAAACCACGAATCTTGTCCGGCCGGCATTTAGATTACTAGACTGGGATTTACCATTCGCCTATGCTATCAAACAAAAAAGGAATTAGCTCACAAACTAGAAGGAAGGAATTCAAAGAAGAAATTAGAGTGAACTAGTTCAGAAACACAATTGAACGTTTTAAGCCGATGTATATTTTTGAAAATTTCTTAATATCGTGTTCATTATATATATGAACACGCCATTAATATCGCTCCTATTCCATTAATAGATGCATTTACTAAAGTAACGGAATAACTTAAGCATTCCTGTAATACAGTTATTTGTTCTCTATGTGCTCATATGCAGTGTTTTTTTTTGATAATGATTTATTATCAAAACTATGTTTATAAATATGTTGAAAGACCGGAAGTGACAAACTGAAAATACATGAAGATGCGAGCAATGGGCTCTTCAGACATACGGCTCTATTAAACATGTTTCTAAAGTTCGGTTTCAATCTGCCTTATTATTCAGAAGTTATCGGTGAAATATAAAAGTTCGCATAAATACGGCGTCGCGAAAACCTGAAAATGGGGTCTTTTGGACCAGATTTGTAAATATCAGATCTCGCAACTTCTTTATACGGTTACTATGCTTTCCGTATCCTGTGAGGTAAACCTGCCGATCGTAACGAGAGAAGTCGCGCACGGTCGTTTCCAGAAAAAAACTAAATATTAGAACGCAATTCAATGTAATAATAATTTGAGGCATTGTCATCAAAATGTAAAAATATCTCCTTAGATTATATCAGATCATTGGGTAATACGGTCAATACTAAGAATATGAGTCATTTCGTTAATGAAGTAGCACTATGAGTCATGCAACGGTTTAATAAATAGCGTAAGCTCACTTAGGGAGTTGCGTACGTAGGAAGAGATGGACAGCTCTCTAACTAACAAATATTGCATTGGAGAGCGTGGACAACAATGCAACAGTATTGTGAATGAGTTTACTGATAAGTACTGAGAAGGGAGAAGCATAATATGATGATAAAGCATACGAACGCCTCCCCTTCAACCAAAAAAGAATAAAAATAAAAAACGGGCAAAACAACCTGAAACGACCCGTCACGGGTTAAACATTATGATCGGAAAGTAAAAGTCAAAAAAAGTATTCAGGAATAGCTCTTTGGGATATACTGTTAGTTCATTGGATACGCCATAATGAGTTAATGTGAGAACCAGAAACGTATTGAATTAGGTAATTATTCCGAGCTTTTGTCAACCGTTGATACTGAGTAAATACTAATTTTAGATCCTCATTAATTTTTTTTCGTGAAGTATAGGAAGTAGTAAATATCATTACCCCCTAAAAAATAATTGCTATTAATTCTTTAACGTGCTAAACACGTTTCGATTCTCCCGCTAATTTTCCGCGGAATTTCCGACCCCATCACAACATGCAGGCTATCAAATTCTCCTTTATTAATAATCACATGTTAATTAGCCTCTAATTACCTCCACTCTGACGACAGTGGTCTGCATGACGAATCCCTACTTGTTGTGTAATTTCGGCAACGTCGAATCTGAGACGGGAGAACGTGGACTCGAAACTAATTATTTCCTTGCTGATGTTCCCGTACTACTACGCAGACGACGCAATTTCATCCACATATAATGTTGATCATTGCGGGTGGCCACCATCTCACAGAGAATCCATCTGGACGAAAATTAATTTCTAGTCGTGATCTCGTCCAGAGGGGGCACGATGTTAATTAAAATACGTAAAACACATTATGAATACGCTAATGCAACTCATTAATCTATCTACAAAAGGTAAAAAAATGTTTATTTTTGTGAGACACTGTGTGAGAGTTCTTCGCATAAAAAATCGTTGAAGGAAACATAAGAGTTTAACTCAAATGCACTTAACATGTTACTATGTCCCTCTGGTACATTATTTCCTTTCCTTATTTTGTTGCACTGAAGATGAAGATCGGAAGAAATTTCTGAAATAAATTTATTTGATAAAGACATTATGTTTTGTTCAGTGATTGTTTCGAACTTTCATTCATACTTTATCATCACCCTATATATGCGTGACGAATTTATGTGTAATAATTAATTTTTTCTGTCAAAAAAGCAGTTGTTATTATAAGCTGAGTTCAAAATTAAAATGTGAGAATAAAATCTTTTATTTACTATTCATCTTCCTAGAATATTAGATCACAAAATGCGTGTATTTTGTTTTCACCTTTCCAGGGCTTTGTAAAACAAATGTGTGATTTTTAATTGAAATTGTTACTGAAGTTAAGGAACCATTTGAATTTAATTGTTTCAGTCTTAACAAAAGATATATGCCAATTAAATAGAAATAACAAATCATTTTATGAAATTCATATTAAAAAGTCAGATTGTTTTATTTAATTATTTAGTAAAGGATTAGGATCGGATTTTCTTTCCCGTACTAACAACTGGAAACTTCCAACAGCTACATATTTAAAAACTAATAGAGAGTACAAAATAAAATAAGGGGAAAATATTAAATCACCCCCTCCCGCCAAAAATAAAATAAAACGATATAGAATACTTAATATCTACTTTTTCACGTTTATAACCTTTGTTAAAATTTCAACTTAAAATGTTTCGTTCTAAGAGTACACATATAGTAGAGGTTCAACAGAATGAAAGCAGAAGAGTTAACGGAACTAAAGAGATGTATTCAAATTGATCTCAATTCATCATAGACCCTCTGGTGGCTCTGATGGTAGCGTTCTTGCTCTTTATCAAGATATACCGGGTTCATTTCCCGATTGAGCCAGAAAAATTTGTAGCTTTTCACATGAATGTCCCAGTTCATATAGCTGTGACTACTGAAAAGAGAACCCTCCTTCCTCTATCCAGCTCCTGCTAGTATCTATAATTCTATTACTAACTACTTCTACCAATACCTCCACGTGGACCAAGTTGTTTGTTAACCCAGCTAACCGGCCCACCTATTAACAATAGCCTACTCCCCAACTCCTACCTTCTATCGCTCCGTGTAAATAAGCTTCAATAGCACGCTACATTTCCCATTTACAAATACTACTGGTATTTATGACCATCCATTCAAATATGAGCTATCCCAGCTTGTGGGGGATATAATAATGAGTGGATCGCAATACAGCTTTATTATTTTACGAAAATGTGCTTCAAATCATCTTGAAACGCGATGAAGATTCCAAACCACATTTTCATCTTTTCATTACCAAAGTAAAGAAGGTGAACGTTGACGCAAAGTGGAATATCCTCTGCGGCTGTATGACGTCATGCATGACTGCGCAAACGAAAAATATAGGAGTAGCACTAATTACGTCGATATCAAAGAGTAATATAATGTGGTCATATAGGAGATAGTAAAGCCAAACTTAGACACCAATGACATTAATTAGACGTGACATATTTCTCGTAATAGAGACACTGCGTTCGTATACATTTATATTCAACGTGACTTTATTGTATAATGTATTGTAGTTACGCAATGAAATACGGAGAGTTTATTGCCATGTTCCATATTAAGTTTATTCACCATGACGCGCTCGCCCTCTACCTCTGGGGACGCCGGTTCAAACCCGGTCCGATCCAAGTAGAATCCGAGGTGGTGGACGGAGCGGTGTTCGCGGCAGGTTTTCTCGGAGATGTACCATTTCCCCTGCCTATCATTCCTCCACAACATGCACTCATAGTCATTCACCCCCATTTCATTCATAATCACCGCTTCAGGGGAGGTGCGGCAGGAAGAGCATTCGGCACCCTAGTATTCCCCAGATACATAAAACAAAGCATCATATCCATCCCCATTCGCCGACCCGACATGAATTGGGAATAATAAGGTTAGGTAGTTATAATTCAAGTGGAAAATGTCATTTAGACGGGGATCTTTCATTCTCTCTTGTATTTATTAACCTCAATATTCTTATCAATATCCTCTTCACACCAATCATGTAACATTCCCCACAGGAAAAAGGACCCCGTGGTCTATTAACAAACTAACTACCAAGAAGGAGACATCATCCCAATCTACCAACAGCGAACCCTTAATACTGATAGAGATAAGAAAAAGAACAATTATTTGGAAATGTCGAATCTTTTGAATTAATTATCGAGGCGTGCCCTAATAGGTCTTGCAAATATTTCTTGCACAAAGCTGACTGACTACCTTTGTTTAGAAAATATGTTTAGCTCATCTTCGACGTTTTCAATGCACTTATTTTCTGCCAGATTTGTGTAGTGAGGTAGTTCAAATACGAGGAAAATATTTATGCATGATGGTATTAAAAATAATTTAATGACACACAAGAGGAAAAAAGTATATGTAGTATAATCCAAGTCATGTAATTTTGCCGAAAATTATGCAATATGGCTGCTGACACGACTTGCCAACTTCTACGAATTCATGATATATTAAATAAATATTTATAGTAGGCACAGTAGTGACGATTTGCTGTAAAGAAATACAAATAAATAACACAACAAACGGTAATATTCGTTCCACACCGTCGATGCAGAAAGAACAGAACAGCGCCACTAGAGCAAGTGAATTGATTGTTGTCCGAGGTTGGCTATGAAATCAATTTCGAATACCTTGCCAACAGAACGCGAGGTCCCCTTATTACTCTTATGGACGACGCCGAAGTTAAAGCGTTGGCTACATTGAGTACAGGTTCTGTACCAACATCAAGACAATAAATAAATAAATAAATAAATTATTATCAAGAGAGTTGTTACAAACTGCGTATGACCACATTGAGAATAATAAATTTACTGCGACTGATGTACAATAAACTAATGAACACAGTGCGTTTCCGTTCATATTTCTTTTTTCTTAAGTTGAATTTCTCGGAGCAAAGTACGATGACTTTTACTATACTTGAGTCCTGTTAAATTCATTAACATTACACTTGCATATGTACCGAAAAATGGAACATGTGTAGAAGACAACACAATAAGTTTCAAAACCGGGGAAGATTTTTAGTTTTGGATATCCTCAAACTTTTTCAATAAATTTTACACATTTTTATAGATACTTTTATTTATATTATCTACAAATGAACATATCTCGAGAAGATTGTTCGGTAAAATACTGTTAATGAAGAAAAACATCGAAAATATAAATGATTTGAAAATTTAAGGGTGGTTATTCTTTGAATCCTGAATAAATAATATCAAAATTGAAATTTATTTACTTTTTTTCCCCCAGTTAAATCCTTAATAACAGTTTTTTTTCTAAATCATACTTACGAATTTTAATAAGTCCTAATTCCGCATATATTTCTCTTCTGATAAAGAAAGAATTTTAGACTTACGACTTTTTGATGGACGATCACTGTTTTTTCAGAACAACGTTTCAATTCGAGATTTGAATCGTCGCCAAGTGTAAAAAATTGTTACAAGAAACATAACAACAGAACAATTGAAATTATATTAAACATTAATAAAAACTCAATATATACAAACATAGGTTTCCGGTGCCGGAGTCAGTATGAACTTGTCTGTCCGGGACAAACCGCGTCTTAGTACAGTACCCAGCGACTTAGGTCTGTACGACTCTGAAATTGCCCTGAAGAAGGCCACATCATGATGGCCGAAACGTTGGTAGTTGTATCTACTAAGACGCGGTTTGTCAGAAAGCAGAAATCACACTAACAAATTATCATATTGCATTGTAAAAACTCGATATTTTTTCTCTGTCAGTACGTAAATTCAAACTCTGCGCAGTTATTATAAATATAATTTTAGATCAGCTACGTTTGTAATAATGATTTTTCTCGTCTAATATTAATGTGTTATCCCAACCCATAAAGTGAAAATTTCATGATGCAGCGCCATGTATTCGTTTAGGTTGAATTGATTTACTTTCTTTAGTTATCTCTTTTCTCTTATCCAATGCTCAAAAGAGTTTTATTTTATTCCATTCCCCTCCCCACGTACGTTGTTCGTATTTCCAATCCATTCGATTTGCGGTCCGTCCCAGTATTGACTTAGCATAGCCACAAATACTTTGACCTCCTTGGATTGCAAAGGCCACCTCTCCCAAACGACCGACGCAACAAGCGAACTCCGATTAGCTCCGTTTACAAGTTGGAGGTGAGTGGATGGGCAGGTTATAGCGATCACCTACCAACATATATGTAGGCCATCGGTGAATATACACCTTAAAGAGTAAGCATTTATGACACGCCCACTTGGTGTGTGCGTGTTAAGGGTACGAAAGGTTAATAGTTCAATATCCTTGTAAGGTACGTATGCGTGATCATCAGACCCTCGCTGTCATACAACACCATCATCCTGGGTTCATCAGGTTGACGTCAAGGAGAATGCCCCCTCCGTGGCGCAGGTGGTAGCGTTCTAGTTTATCAACAAGTCATCCCGGGCCAGAAAAAAATAGCTTTTCACATTAATGTCCCAGTTCATCAGTGGCGGATCCAAGAGGGGTCACAGAGGGCACATGCCCTTCCCAAAAACGAGATAGAAATTGAAAAGGAAGTTTTTTTTTACTTAAAAAATCAAGAAGTCCATAGAAAGCAACAAGACGATCTAATAAAATCTGTGTAAATAGATGACTTCGTAGGACAAACATGTGACTTTGCTTTTGTAGATTCCACTGCTAATTGACAACATGAGCATAGAGCTGAGATGTTTCACTGTTTCTAGCATATTCGCTCTCCAGCGAGATTCCGATCCACTTATCTCATTAAAAATTTCAATCAAAATTTACAATAGAAAGATAAACGAAACAGTGTAACAAATAAAAGAAAATAGATAATTTTTAATTGGAATAATGTTACTTCATAAGTACAATGAATTAATGATGGAAATGTTTTATAGGTGTTCTTATAAAACGTGTAATAAGTAAACTTTTACTATTCATGAATAATAGGAAAATATTTTTATGGACCCCTCCCAAAGTCAAATCCTGGATTCGCCCCTGCAGTACACGTAGCCGTGACTACTGAAAAGCGAATCCTCCTTCCTCGATCCACTTCCTGCTAGTATCAATATTACTATGCATTTCTACTAACCCCTCCACGTGGGCCAATTTGTTGGTAAACCCAGCGATGTGGCCCATCTACTAACAATAGCCCTACCACCCACCTCCTACCTCCATGTAGATAAGCGTCAATAGCACGCTACATATCCCATTTACAAATACTACAATAAGAAAATGCCGTGAAACCTCACCGAGTTGATTTAACGATCATTCACAGTCGACGTTTTCAGACGAAGGTATGGAAAAAGATGTGTAGTGATTTAGAGATGTCACCACCAACAGTAAGCCGGTGTTTTTCTTTTTTTTCATTTATTTGAATTTTACTAATATCCCAGTCTCCAACAATGTCATTGCCTGGGTTCTGTTTATCTCTGATTGTATCAAAATTACGAATTTCGTATTTATTCCCCTAAGAATTTCTTAATTTCTGAATCTCTTATTCCACCTTATTTTATTCCTCTGAAATGTCCTTTCTTTTGTAGTTTTCCTCCTATCCAAATACCTATAGCCCTGAAAATTTCATATCTTTTCTTTGTTTTAATGAGCTCTGGTTTTTTTTCTTCACTCATTCCGAATCAAGTAAGCGGGTGCTTGAAAACTGTAGGTGGAAATAGTGTTGGAAAATTCAGTTGGTGGTGGAAAATGTGTTAGAAACTGCAAAAGTGTTGCCACAAAAATACAATTTTCTTAAAATTTGACCAAATACAAATACAAATGGGATAATAATTTTAAATATTTAAAATCTAATAAAAAATTGTATTAGATATCGTTATTCGACTCAATATAAGAATCCGATCTTTTATTAATTTTCTTCACGGAAAGACTTATTTTATAAAGAGTTCACAACAAATCAAAGTCTCTTTTCAGTTTCTCCATTGAAAAATATAAACTAACCTTTGGTAATTTATAACATATTATTTTAAAATAATATGTGATTAAAATTGTTTTTGTTTAAAACTCAACTGATTTGTATAAGTTTGTGTTATGGTATGACTCCAGTTTCATTTGTGGACAAGAGAATTGGAAATACATTTTGCTCATCCCATAGCGTAAGAAATAAGAGTTCGTTTACTTCTTTGTATATATATATATATAT
>NNCF01125907.1:104103-121704 GCA_002313205.1 Laupala kohalensis | reverse complement strand
TCTCCGTTTTTCCTTCGGGTAGAGGCGGATTTCTCATACAGGTTCTCTAGGCTTTGTCTAGGGGCGTGTTTATTGTAACAATAAATCGTGAATTTAGTGTTTTTTCAACTCTTATGATTTTTAAACACTATACTCAGAATAATCTATAGTTCGATAGATTTACCAGCATAATTCGACTGTACAGTTGCATGTCGAGGAAATGTACTCAAAGATGGGACGTGCATGTTCCGGTATAGCTGCACAGTTGAATTGTACTGGTAAATCAATTATTCGCGCTGTGAAATACAAATCCGCTTACGTCGATGCGTAATTATCAGGATGTCTCTCGGGAGTTCAACATTTTCGAATGATTCTGAGAGATGATTTTGGTCGATGGGTGTCCGACAATGTCGTTATATTGCCGACGTGAGGTGTTTAAGATGGAAGTTGAAATTTGCAGATAAGCAGCTTAAGTTGGTACTAGCGTAGATAAAATGGAATCACAAAAATATCTGAAATCGGCATAAATAAACAGAGTAACATGATTGTGATTTTAACTTGAAAACATACCTCACCGGCCATTTAAATGAAATAATTGCGATTATAAATGATGTCTAATGAAAAAAAAACACTTATTTAAAAAAAAGAAGAACTTTTATATAACGAAAAATATGGAAGTTTATTTTGATTTGTAGTTAATTTTCTGCAGTATTTTTGACTTCACTTTTATCTATAGGTCACCGGACATTTGAGAAACCTATTTAACTTTTTCTGAGATGAGATGCATAAATCACGAAATCGTTGTGCTCGGCCGCCATGTTTGTACATGCTCTTATTCAAATCAAATAAGTCAAGCGAGTATCTGAATATTGTTTGTACTATGTTATTAACTGATATATACAAATTAAATTCTTTTTTCTACGTTATTATTCATATTGTTGTATTTTAAAACAATTAGAATAATAATAATAACGAAAACAATTATACATCTCAGTGATTTGACTAACTTGGAGCGCTGGTCAATCTTATAAAGGCAAACCAACTAAACATTAGTAGAACGTTTAATTGTTACACTTCGACTTCATTGAAAAGATAAAATATTTAATTAAAAACTCCTTGAGAAAGAAAATGTCTCACAGAATAAATTCAACGCAATTACGAGACAATATCAAGAGTTAGGTGTACCCATAAAACCAATCAAGGAACGTAATTATGTTAATCAGTGAACTTCACTATCAACAATTCAATCTATTTTATTGTTGATTTTCGTCAAGACAACCATTATATCATAATTCTTCTCTGACCAATAATTTTTAAGAAAAATGTGTAATAAAATAGATAACACATTTCTAATTTAACTAATCATGGTAATGAAAAAAAGGGAAAAAATTCAAAAACATTCAAATAGAAGAAAGTGTCTAAAGCTTTGTGAGGATAGTGCTATGTGAGGATAGCAAAATCTAAAGCTTTGTGAGGATAGTGAATTCGTAATTAGACCTATACTTTATCAATTACAAGTACTGATAAGATGTGAGGGTATACGAGAACACTAAAAATTAATTTACTTTCTGATAAAAAATGCTAATACTAGTTTTTTCTCGTTTAACTGATTTGAGAATATAAACAAAATTAAATGGAAGGTTTTTTAATATATTTTATTAAGTTTTGTGCCCTTTTTTCAACAACTTGACTGGATTTGGACGAAACAATCTTCCTCGAGATACTTCCACAACCTTATTTTTACATCGCTGTGGTAACATTTAACTCAGTAGTTAATAAAGTTTTTCATTAAACTCTCAATTTCAGAAAAGTTATGTTCAAATCCGTTTTCAAGAGACAAAACTTCTTTTGAAAGTCAAATTGGGAATTGCCAATCGTATGATTAAGTCAATGAAGATCTCCATACTCTTTTTCCATACCTCCTGTTTTAAAAACTACATGTATAGAAAAACAGATCTTACAAGATACCACTGGATCGTAAATGTTGAAGGGAACTTCTGCCTTAAGTGCGTTCCTCGAAGAAAGAATTAATATTTGGGAACCGGAATCGTGTTCTACATTCCAATTTGAAATAAATATATGCACCAAACTGGACACAGAGTAGTAAAAACCAATTATCCAAATAATTAATAATAATCAGTAGGTTTGAAATTATAAGTATGAATACCAGTTTTCAGGGCCTGCAACGTTTGTATGTTGGTCACAATTCATGCACTGTTTATACTGTTTGCAATCATTAAACAATGAATATAAATTATCAACAAAAGTTTTAATAGTTGATTATTTGACGTATTACTACTAACACAAGTTTGGTGTAAACGATGAAACTTAAACCGATGCTATCAAGATCTCATTTCGTTATTTGATTCTGCTGTTGTTTAATCGTTTTCATCAATTGCTCAAAATCATATTTTATTGAAACATTTACCATTCGCTAGTGATCGGTTCCCGATACTGCGGACGCAAGAAGATTCGGTGTAACGAAGGTAATCGAGAGCCAAAATGACTAATGAATAAAATAAAGAAAGTGAGAGAATAATTACATAATTAAATTAAATTAATTAATTTTTTTCCTGGAACTTTCGTTAAATAATAGATCAAAACGTAGACAATTATATATTAGTATTAATATAATCCACACTAATATATAAATGCGTAAAACGAAACTGCGTTCGTGTGTTTGCTACTTGATCACGACTAAAGCATTGAACCGATCGCAATGAAATTTGGCAAGGAGAAATTTTAGATGTTTAGGGTGAATATAGGCAAACTTTTATATTTAAAGTATGTGGAAAGAAAGATATAAATGGTTTTTGACAATATATGACGATAAAGTCGGGAAAAAATTCGGTTATATTCCCTTACGTTACCTAAACGGTTAGAGATCGGTAACAACTATGAATGGCAATATTCATTGCCTCAAAAGATTCTACAATAAAGTCCGCGACAGAAGATGTATATTTATAAAAATTAACCTAAATTATCAATAGAACATTATTAAAAATAGTGTTAAAGTACTTCAATTTTAGAGAGTAATTTTTCAAGGAAAAAATCAGTCATCATCAAATTTAATGTTTATTTGTTTTGTGTAATTAACAAAGATTAAAAAAAATTAATTCGTAAAATTTCGACGAGTAGTTTAGATTTAACAATAACTTTAATAAAATGGTCATGCCATCCGGTTATGTTTTGTATTAAATTTGTATAAATTATGGATTTGAAACATTAGGATACTGTACATGTTTTTAAAAACCAGTGATTAAAAGTATTTTGATGTTACAATATAGCTAGATTTTATTTTTTCCTGGGTAATGTAAGAAAAAACCTCCTGGGCAAAGCCGGGTAGTCAGGAATTTAATGAAGACGTAGAAGAGACGCTTGTCTTCTTTGATCTCATAAAGTTCAGATGTAGTTTTGTGATTCTTATAATAAACTGAGTCTAACCCATAACCTATTAAACCAAGTTAATTAACTTCTAATACTGTTTCAGATCTGGTGACATCTAATCGTCATGATATAGATGGTGATGGTGACGTTTTGTTGGCGTAATTCAAAATGAAATTACTTTTCATAGTATCCCCAATCATATATTATTGTTGAAGTTGACTTATACTCAGCAATCTTCCTTTGGCAAAGAAAACATTTGCCCTTTTCTTTGTCCGGAGGAAAATGCAGTCGAAAGTTAAGTTTAACAACAATATGGTTGGCGAGTAAGAAAATTAATTTCAGTTTAGATCGTGATGAGCTGAAGATAGTGTGTTTGAATAACTTAAAAGATGTGAGTATTGGAATGTGATTTCATTCTTAAACTCATTCAGTCAATCTTCAGCACCATTCACATCTAGATGTTTCCAACTTTTATGCGAACAAAATGACCACATATAGAAATGTTAAAAGGTGGAGAAGGAGAAAAAGAAATTCTTATGATGTTATATATAATTATTAATTTAATCATTATAAATTAATATTTTTGGAATTTACTTGATCTAGACCATAAAACAATTGTATCACGCGTATTTTGTATAAATTATATTAAGGGTTGTTTTTTCTTAATTTTAGTCGTATTTCCTCGAATAAGACAAAGTAATATGCACTATATATTTATATATATATATATATATATATATATATATATATATATATATATATATATATATATATATATATATATATATATGGGTCCGGTCAGCTAAGGACCACGAATGACCAGTAAGGATCAGTTTTTGTGTGAGTTTACTCATTAGACCCATTGTAATTTATACCGAGATCGGAGGAACAGCGTATAGATAGCGTCTAGATAGAATTGCTGTATCCGAGCATTACAACTGCGGTTGTTAGTGTGGCAGAAGGTGGACTTTTCATACATCCCAGTTATTTAAACTGAGACATGGAAATGAAAAGCTTCGGATTTTATCTTGCCCCAACCCCGGGAATCGAACCCCGGATGACTGGTGACGAAGAATCACCAATGATGATCTGACACCGTGGCCACGACGGACACGTGATTCAGAATTCCTATTACACAGTTATAGGTGTTGTAGAGGGGACTCAGATCAGCAATATTTGGTAATAAACCCATGTCCAGAATTGCGCCGTTTGGAAAAGATAAACGACTTTGAAATAACGTGAAAGGATACGCTGCACGTGTATCAACCAACTTCTACGTGCGTGAACTACAACATATGCTCGAAGTGGCGACCACGAGTTTCGTTGCACAAAGTGTACTTACGAACAATGTTCACATACACACGGTCCAAAAGTCCTGGATTGTCCTGAATTCCGCTGCAGCCATTACACGGGCAAGGAGACCTTCCTGTGACGCCAAAGGGGTCTCATAAACAATACTCCTCATATAGCCCGACAGGAAAATGTCCATGTGTTAAATTGGGCGATCGTGGTGGTCAACGAATCGGTCCACCGCGACCTATCCAAATGTCCCCGAATGTCTGGTGAAGGTACTGACGGATGTCGTTGGTGAAAAGTGGGCTGGCGCGCCATCATGCTGGAACCACATCGTCCAACGGATATGCAATG
The DNA here is from genome assembly GCA_002313205.1 of Laupala kohalensis. Classification (NCBI taxonomy): domain Eukaryota; kingdom Metazoa; phylum Arthropoda; class Insecta; order Orthoptera; family Trigonidiidae; genus Laupala; species Laupala kohalensis. Next base: position 116,691 of record NNCF01125907.1, on the reverse strand, counting down.
GCACATCATCCTAATGCTGCACCAGTACGTCTTGCACGAAGGTCAAGTAGCTGTGACGCGTTAAATGGGGCGGTAGAATACACGGGCTAATGAGATGACCATGGGTAATACCAGCCCACACGTTAATACCGAAACGATATTGAAATCTATAGATATGTGTGGCATGAGAGTTTTCCTCATTCCAAATATGGCTGTTACGACAGTTGAGAAGACCTTCGTTTGTAAAATGCGCTTCATCTGTGAAAAGAATGATTAGAGGAAAGTCGACTCAACGGTGTAGCAACCACGCGCAGTAATCGGTACGTGGCGCAAAATCAGCTGGACCCAATGTCTGCACCCTCTAGAGCTGGTATGAGTGAATTTGCTGCTGATGGATTACCCGCCAAACGCTGCTCTGGGATACATCCACGGCACCTGCGATGTTGCGGGTACTCGTAGACGGGTTCTAGTCGACCAGTTGGAGGACTTCATCTTCCGCGTCAACAATTCATGCATCCGGCCCTGTTAGCTTTGAAAGTGCCGGTTTCCCGAAGCCGTAGTTCTAATCTTTGCAAAAATGGCATGTAATACACGGATACGACCCGGAAATCGTTCATGATACAGGCGTTGTGCTAATCGACCAATTAGTTCACTTTCACCGTAGATAAGCAACATAAGCTCGGAAAACGTGTACTCTGCCATTCTGTAATGCACCGTCTTTCTCGATGGTTCAGTGGCAACTGATGTACATGCGCTTCAATTCATTGGATTGTTCTCTGACGACACGTAAGATTACGTCACACAAGACATCACGTGGCACGGGACACAGTCCTCTATCAATGTGTATTGCCTTCCACCGTCTAACGTCGTTTATCTTCCAAACTGCGATTACTGAATCACCCTGTAGTTCGAAACGTCACATATATAAAGTGTATTAAATTGAAATTGTTAAATCGACTTGTTTTTAGACTATTATTTATATTTTGTGCCACAACGTTTCAGCAGTATATTGCCGCCATCGTCAGGTGAAAGTACGTGTTTTCTCATATAAACACATTTGTTTGATTTATATTGGTAAAACGTAGAAAATAAATAAATCACACACACAGATAAAATAACGAGATAGAAAAGTGAATAACTTGAAAACACAAACCATGAAAGCAGAAAAATTACTTTAAACAATAATAAATTTTTGATAAGTTGTCAGGTTTCAGTTTGTAAATTTAATGTGCTTGAAGTGAATAATGTGAATAATCTGTAATATTTCAACAGGCCTCAAGAACCTTTTCGTGATATTCGTATGTTCCTTTCGCTCCTCCCCCTTTCTCTGACACGCGCTCTCATTAGAATCCCTTGAGGCTGTGTAAGCGAGGGTTGCAACTTGTGGGTGGGAAGGTAAGAGCCTGCAACGATGCGCTGCAGATAAGAAGCTAGCTCACCGCGCCTCTTTGCCTGCCCCGCACATTTCCCCGCAGCAACCGCCGCCGCCGCCGCCGCCGCCGCCGCCGCCACCGCCGCCGCACATTACAGCCCGCGACCCCTTCGACCTCGCCGATTAGTCACAGCGGCCGCCACGCGACCCTGCCGCTGCTAATTACACAATGCGCTACACTACTCTCGCATCTAATTGCCAGCGCGGATGCATCGACCGCGACAGCTATTCAGAAATTGAGACGCTTTGGGAGGGGGGCGGGGGAGTGGACACGTGTGTATTTTGAACATCCAAGATATAATTAAAATTCTAATTGCAATTGCAAATTGATTAACTTAATGTAACCCCGTTGACTGAAGGCAAGTTCTCAACTAGTTACAAAAGTTGAAAAAAAAACCAAAGGAGTTTTCATTAAATAAATTTATTATCAAGAAAGCAGTACAAACTGCGAATGACCACGTGGACGACAATAAACTAATTTACTCTCAGGAAACAAGCAAGGGACCATCCCATCAATTCCGATCAAGGAATTAATTAATTATAATTAATAGTTTGTTCAACTAATTTTAAATTTTGGATGAGACCAATTATTATTATTATTGTTTTAAAATTTGATAATAAATTTAGATTGTCGTATGACTCTTTTTTTGACAAGGGTTACACTGTCTTCAGTCATGTGATGCGGTAGCCATTTATGCAAGAACAGTATTTTTCGCAGGTTTGGGTGAATTTATTCTTGTTAATGTCGCCGGAAAGGTATGAAAATTTTAACGTCATGGCGTTTCTATTTTCATTTGATATGTTTAAAGAGGTTTTATACGCTATTTTAAGCCGATTATTTGGTAAGGCCATAAAAAACGTAAACCCGCGAAAGTTTGCCCACATAAGCCAGTAGTAATATAAAATCAAATAATTGAACATTTTGCGCCGTTAGGGCATAAAAATAAGGGATGGTTAAAACAATTATTTGAAAGAATTTGAGGTCTTTTTAATACAAATATAATACCTTAAATGATTTTTATAGAATTCGTTATCTTTTTCTCATAAACGAAATGTTATGAATTAAAATTATTTCATTCGTATTGTGTCACTTCTTGTTTTTTTTTTGAGGGGGGGGGGCTTGGGGCTCGAGGTCATTAGAGCCCTTATTGTGTCACTTTCGAGATAGTTCAAATAGAAGAAGAACGTGTCTGTACCTGTCATTTACCCGTATTTTAATCTTTTAGTCATTTTGACAACAATTATCTGTGAGAATTTAACTTTAGTTTTCAAATTTTAAACTCTCGTTTAGAGGAGTAATGATTCCTACAGAGCTGGTGAATATATACGCCAAGTCATGCAACTTTATTCAGAGAGAATTACTCAAGAAAATAAATCATTAGAGGGAACTCTCTTTTTTTATACGTTTATAGTAAAGAAGGAACAGTAAATTAGTAATAAAATAGTAAATTTGTCATCAACGTGGTTAGTGGCAGTTTGCAACTTCTCTCTTGACAATAAAGTATTAATACATTAATTGATATTTTTGCCAGTCTACCTGGTTTCATGTTGGTACAGGGCTTGTTCACAGTGTAACCAACGTTCTTACTTCGCCATCGTCCATAAGGGTAATGATTGTACCTCGCGTTATGTTGGTAGTTCTTTCGGATATCCTTCAACTCCAAGCTATCGCGAACATAGACCATCAATTCAATTCACCTCGTGTATTTGTTGTGTCATTACCTTGAAATTTTTTACAGATTTTTGTGACTATTATTAATATTTATTCGGATATTAATTAAGTTGGCAATTCGTGTGAGGTAGACTTAAAGCATTGTTTTTGGTAAAGTTACAAGACTGTTGGTAAAGTTAATGAGTGTTCTCTTCTGGAAATAATTAACTGATACTAACGAAGTTCTTCTTCGTGGGACTTATTTTGATTCTACAAGTTTGAAGTGTATTATTTCCCAGTGTTCTATATTTCTTTCCTTTCACTATTGTTCTTTTTTTTAAATATCTCTACAATAATAAATTTGTATGTATGAATGGAAATTATGACTCTAAGACAATCCGTTAATGAAATGCATTTATTTCGGGATTTAATCAACATTTAATTTTAATTTGGTATTTAATTATGTTATAATGTAGGATTTAAACTTATCAGAAGGTGTGAGTTGTCTCCAGAAATTCTGTTGTGAAGCCAAATCTTTTTCTTGTAAGAGGACCAAAAACCAAGAACTGGGTTACTTGTATAATAGTTTTCTCTATTTTTTTATATTTTTTTCGATTCAGCGACCCTGAATCCTGTAGAGAACACAGTTTCATGTCGGAATATTGCAAAATAAGAATGTTACATTCAAAAGTATTAAAAAAGTTCACTTTCCCATGTTCAGTCCCATGTAAATTTCAATCTCTCGATGGCTCTGGTAATTATTTGGTTGAAACTTTGCCCACCTCACATTTTTTGCATTTTACTTCGATCTATGAGGGGGTTTCTTCGAACTTTCGTTTTTTTTAACGGCCACCCTAATATAGGTGATATTATGTACATATGATATTCATTCAAAGAAGAATCACTAAAATCATAAACATTGTCATGTCACCATTCAACCTCACCGCATAATATATATATATTCGTTCATCAGATATAATCGAAAAGGAAACCATTTAACTCTTTGACGGCATGAATGTTCTTTTTAACTCAGCAGAACCGAAGGGCAAAAAGAGTGACGGGAAAACAGAGCCACGAACCCAGGTCCTCTTACAGCAGGAAACGTTCGCAAGCAACCTTTGACTCGGTGTCGGGAGTTATTTACGGTTGGCTAACAATGCCTGCGAGCAAGTAAAGGAACGGTGAGTGGTTGGCCTTCCCAGAAGGAGTCACACACGCACTTTACGTGGAGCGAGTGGACCCGACAGACGCGACACGATAGGACCGCGGACGCCAGAAGAAGCAGCGGCGGAGGGGACGACGACAGACGACGATTAGACAAGACGTCTTCCCATTTTAAAAAAGTGGACAAAAAATAAATAAGTAATTAAAAACTTTCTACCTTTGATGGACGAATAATCTTTTTATTTTATTTTTATATTATTCGTCCATCAAAGGTCGTATGTTTTTAATTATTTATTTAATTTGATTACATAATGGACGTTAATAGTAGTATGACAAGAATTATATGTATTTCTCCATATCAATTGACACAATAAACCGATACTTCCTATCATAATCATTGATTTCAATAGCAGCGATTTGGAATCAAAAGTGGAGGACGGGGCAAAAAATTGACTATTCTCATTAACATGACATTTTTTGCATATTTCCACTAAGTACGGTTTAAATACTGAAATAAATCAAGGGAAAGACAATTGGTGTAATTCTTCTTTAATTCCCAGTTTTAGACGGTTAAAATGAAATTTTTTATCTTTCCTTAAGAAAGTGGAGAGTCGGCTGCGCCCCCTCCCCCACGTGGCCTCTAGTCGTCGCCACTGATTGATTTTAATGAATGTTGAATTCGTCCCATCTAGCCCCATCCTGGCTCAGGGTTTTTCTCAGGTTCTCTTTCGTATAGTGGCGGATTTTCCATGGACGGGAATGTCATTAATACTTCTGTTTTATTAATCTCGAATTTTTACTGGACATAGTATCAACGATTTAATTTGGGAATTATAAATGGATTACAGCGCGAATTAATTAAATAATTTCTTATATAAATATTAAAATTGCCACTGCCCTTGGGCCCTTATCAGAAGTGATAAGATGGTCCCTTGCTTGCCTCCGGAGAGTAAATTAGTTCATTGCTTCCATTGGTCATACGCAGTTTCTAACTGATTTCTTGAGAATAATTTATTATTATTATTATTATTATTATTATTATTACTACTACTTTTTGCACTTCTCAGCCAACTGGCTGGGAAACATTCCCCTATCCCTGTTGTCAGTGGGATTAGGCTCTGAGGGGGGGGGGGAAGGACGGAGATAATCTCAAGTCCTCGGCCCTATTCATTGAGGGTTTCGGATAGTGTGGCAGGTATCCAGGATGACTGACTTTTGGATTAGGGATATGGAATCAGGAATTTTGAGGAGTTTCATGTTTCTTAGCGTGTTGTTTGGTACCAGTCCAGTCGTTGTTATCACAATGAGCAAGATCTGTACTTTTTTTACTTTCCACAGCCTCTTGATTTCAAATGCGAGTTCACCATATTTTGCAATCTTGGTTTGATACGCTGTCTGTAGATTGTGGGATAGTGGGATAGAAATGTCAATAAGAAAAACTTCTTCTTTTTGCTTGAAGTGAAGGGTGATATCCGGTCTATTAGCAACAACTGTGTGGTCTGTTCTAATTTCTCGTTCCAGAAGATTTTCCAATTAGAATTCTTAAAAAATGGTGGGGGGTCGTATTGGTAATATGGGATGTTAATATGATCTTTTATTCCAAGGTAATTAACAAGCGCTTTGAAGACGATTCTTCCAACATTGTTATGACGCTTAAGATATTCAGAGTTTGCCAAGGCTGTGCATGCTCCCATAATGTGTTCTATGGCTTCCGAAGCTCTATGGCACACTCCACATTTGTCATCTGGGAGGTCTTCATTGAGGATAAATTTCCTATAATTCTTTGTGTTTATCACTCTATCCTGTATGGCCATCATGAAGCCAACTGTCTCTCCGTAGAGATTTCCTTTCTTCAACCACAAATTAGATGTTTTCTTGTGTTCTTGTGAGTTTCCCAGATGACAAGGATGAGTACCATGAATCGATTTATGTTTCCATTGTTGAATTCTAAGATCAACTGAGTCGCATTTGCTTTCAAAATTATACACATTGAGATGTAATGGCGTAGCATCCACATCTGCAGCTCATATGATCTGATACAATGTACATTTTATTATTATTATTATTATTATTATTATTATTATTATTATTATTATTATTATTACACATCTTTAAGCGTTTATGCTTACTGCGGTTAAGTGAAGCAAACAGTACAGTATCTACTGAAGCTTAAATGTGTTGGTCAGGACGAAGTCTACAGAGAAATTAATTCAAAAACTAATATGAAGATCGGTCATGCATCGAAAAGGAGAAAAAATACTTGAAAGAACTGTAGTTTGATGCGAGGAGAATGGGTGGAGACGGAATATAACAGTCAAATTAAATAGGATGCATCATCTAAAGGAAGTTACTTGTATAGGTTCGTACTAAGGTGTCATATGTGAAAATAAAGAGTAAATGGCTTCAGCTATATCCTGGAATAGCGGAACACATCATGGACATTTTAAGAGAAATTTAAGGAGATTTAAGCAAACAGATGATGAAACATGCGATTGTGGTCAAAATCCAGAAACACAAGAGCATTTGCTTTGGGATTGCATATTTTATGAGTGAGAAATAAGATATCTTCGGCAAAACGAAACTGAAATAGTAGAGAGTACGTTAGGACTAGAGATGACAGCAACACGAAAACGATATGAAATTTTAAAATATATTTTAATTGAAGGAATATAAGAGTTAAAATGGAATGAAAAGCTAGAATTATAAATACGCCCACTTTACCCTTGTTAGTGGCAGGCGCCTTCGAGTGGTAAAAAATATAGAGTTAAAGAAAAAAAAAGAGAAAGTACAAAGTGGAGCACAAAAAACGATATTTATAAAATGAGAACATATGAAGACGGTTTAAGAAGAAAACAGAATTACAAATGTAGATGTGGAATGTCTTCCAATGGGAATACCACCACCAAAAAAATAATGTTATTAAAAAGCAAAGAAATGTCATTATGCAGTTATTTTCCCTGTTCTGTCCCCTGTAATTCTCTTCTTTTCCTCCGCTTAGTGGAAGCGCCTGTCCCCACCACAGGGACTAATATACGAATTTCATATTCACATGTATCTCTAATCACGCATTGTCGTATTACGCAGTCAGAGAAATCATTATTTCCTTTTGTCTTAGATATTCACTCTCTTGCATTTTTCGCTCCTACAATATTCCCAATTTTCTTCTTCGTATAAAGGACCTTTCTACAATAGACGAGCAACCGTCCCTTCCACATTTCCGGACATACACACCTTGTTTTCCCTATACGTGCTATATATATTCCTCAAAATTCCCATGTTCCGTAAGTATTTCTAACATTATTTAACCGGTAAAATATGTTTCATTCTTTCATCTGTATGTAACGTCTCATGTGTATTTGTAAATTGGTTATATGACCGTCTCAAACTCTTGCGAAAAGTACTGGAAGTATATTGATTTTTTTTGTTTTTGTTTTCTGCATAGGAATTTTTAATAAAATGAGCTAATAAAAACAAAATTGAAATATTCTTGGTACAAAAAAAGACCTCATGATTATATTCTCATACATGTTCTCTAGGCTTTGTCTAGGAGCGTGTTTATTGTAACAATAAATCGTGAATTTAGCGTCATTTCAATTCTTATGATTATTAAACACTATACTCAGAATAATCTATAGTTTGATAATAATTTATACATGTAAATTTTTTGCGTTAATTTACAAACATATTGACATTCTATTAGTATTATAACTCGCAGCTAACTTTTTATCATATCTAGGAATTTTTGCTGAAATTTTTGAGTCCGCCTCTCCCTTAGAGCCCTTGATCGGAATTGATGGGATGGTCCCTTGCTTCCTTCCGGAGAGTAAATTAGTTTATTGTCCTCCACGTGGTCATACGCAGTTTGTATTGCTTTTTTGACGATAAATTTATTATTATTATTATTATTATTCCCGTTAACTGTGATAAATTATATTATATTCTGATCACAATTGAGGTGAAATACAAACAAACTAACACTCATCACTTTCATAGTGAGCATTGGTTGAACCACAATACATATCGTCTCGTGTATCAGTCTTATTACACCAGAAACTCTTTCAGTAGCACGATGCAGCAAAGTCCTTTGTTCGTTTTCCTTTCTTTTTCCCCGTTCGTTCACAATGAGAAATCGGGTTGAGTACAGTGAAGAAAAATTGGAGACCACAGGCGCACCACAATGTGTAGGCAACTGGCGAATGTGGCCACACACGCGTTTGACAGTCGCCCACGCAATCAACCGAAGGATCGCGGCGGAGAAGTTAACGACTGCCACGGACGAGCGTGTAATGACGCCAATCCGTCAAGTTAACGATATGGAACTTGAGAAAGCAAGCAGCCACAGCGCGACGCGCTGTCTTGTGTGACTTTTATTCATGAAGCGTACGATTAAATTTCACTCTTTATTGGCTCCGCTTCTCTAAAAAAAAAGTTGTAAACGAGTATTTTAAATGCCAGTCTCAAAATTGGGTATTGTTTGTTATTTTTATTTTTTTATCGTGTAATCGCTTCTCTCCCTGGGTAATAATTGACGATGTTGGAGGTAAGCGTCGTGGAGATAACGAGAAACTTCATCAATCACGCTGCAAAGAGGAACCCGATGGCATATAGTGATGAATTTGAGATACCGGAATATTTATAGAATTCGATAGCTATACAGTTATCGCATAAATACATACTACTGCTAATTATGTGTTAACATGTATTTTATTATTTTATATAAATATTATATAACTCATAGCTAACTTTTCATCTTATCTAGGAATTTTTACTGAAATTTTTGAATCCGCCTCTGCCTTAGGGCCCTTGATTGGAATTGATGGGATGGTCCCTTGCTTGCTTCCGGAGAGTATATTAGTTTTTTGTCCTCCACGTGGTACGCAGTTTGTACGGTTTTGTTTGACAATAAATTTATTTATTGAATAGAACTTATATCTGTATGAACATACGAATGTTAAATTTTAATTAGCCAAGTCTATTTTATCTACCTGAATAATACTACTTTCCTACATATCTCGTCGTAGGCAAATTTCACTCGGTTTCATAATTAGCAATAACAATGTAAATAGGACGAACGATTCTCTATGAATATTGTTAAGTACTTCCCAGATTTTCTTTTGTTGAGGAACAAGAAGTCAAGATACATAGATTTGAAATAAATGTGTCAAGGAACGTCTTTTCTTGATTTGATTTTTAAATGCTGTGATCTCGGAAAAGAAAAGATGGAAAATGAAATAATAGGAAATCGAAGACACTTTTTTTAATACTCTTAAAAACATAAACGCCATTTGTGTGATTTGCTCCACCCTGTTATGCAGAAATCGAGCGAAAAATCTGGGAGACATTTGCGTATTAAAGAGTATGATGACAGATATTGTGCACCAGCTGACCCGACCCAGCTTCGCACGTTTTTCTTGTTATAATTTGTGTTGGACCAAAACTCACATTTGCATGCAAAAGTCGTGTCGATATAATCATTATTTCGTAAGATAAAACAAAAATTCGAAAATTATACCCTTCATCACCTGTTTGAAAATTCCTTTTTTAGCAGACTCTACAATACAATTGCAAGATACTGACGAATTACAAGTCATTCTTTTTAAATATATTTCTTTCTATACCAATACAACGCTACAAATTTTTTCACCCATTTACAAGTGATGCATCAAAAATTCCGTAAATATATATTTATATATCTGTTTAGAAACGTTTTTACACCAAAGTCGAATTATCCCAATTGTTTCGGGAGAGACAGTGTGAGTCATGCTATTAGTGCATACGAAAAAAAACTGTAAAACATACTGACAGTTTGGTCACAGAGCAAAATTTCCGAAGGCATCTTTCATTTTAATTCACCCCGAAGAAATAAAAAATTTCGACCAATCCCTTCTTAGTGCAACACAAAATCACCATCCTTAAAAAATGTCAAGTTCCTAATCTCTAATACCTTTTGTATGTGCGATGATGGTATCATTCACTTAAAAAATGCCTTTCATACATTGCGATTTATATTTATGCGTGCACTATTTGCTACTTGAGTCGAACTATATTCAAAATTTGACTAATCGGTTCGGGTTTTGGTTTTAGGTAACTTTGAAATTACTGTTCCTCGAAACGGTTGTGCCACCGATTAATTTGAGGAAATGGAAAAAAAAAAGTTTTTTTAGTATTAACAGTATTGATATGGGGTAATTGTGAATACAATACGCTCATTCGACATATATTTAACTTTCGAGAAATGCGTCGTTTCTAAGTTATTGAAAAATTAAATTTTAGCTAAAATTGCTAATATGTTACTTCTGACGCAGTACTTGAAGACTCAAATCGTAAAACAGTCTTATTGTTCATATAAGATGTTTAACCTCACAAAAATGAGGTGAAAAGGGAAAATGTTCCTGTTAAACATTCGTCTCCATCCCTTACTCTTTCCAAGGTCAGTAGAACTCACCAGAAGTCATTGGCAGAACCGATTCGCAATGAACCGATTCGCAACTCTTCGATTCCAATGCGTTCACGTCACCTTGGACGAGAGAAGAGTCGTTGTCATCTAGAGACCTTAATTCAAGACATAATCGTCGGGGCGGAATTGTTCATGTTTCCGGAAAATACTATGCGCAGATTCTCATAGTGGTGTTAATCAGCAGTAGTTGGTCACATGATTGTATCGTGTCTCCCTCCTCCACCACTAAGTGGTCACCAAAGTAGCAACGAGAATTAGCGCGTAGCAAATATAGGAGTTATGAGAAATTAGGAGCTCTTAATACAAACTTCTTTTCCCGGGACAAACCGCGTCGCAGAACACATAACTACCAATGGATATAACCAACCTTAACACATACGCACCTGTGAAAAAACGGTACTTAAGCGCACACAGCATGGTGTGCCGTCTGGTTCACTGATCTGGTTTTCTAGTGGTTATATCTGGGTGGAAATAGTGTGGTAGGCGAAGGACTCCCGGCTTTGATTGCCGACTCGTAGCCATTTTTACCAGACTGAATGTTGTCATAACTACCTATGTTTCGGCCATCTTGCTGTGGTTTTCTTCGGGGTAAAGTCAGAGTCGTACAGACCTAAGAGCAGAGTACGACAGCGACTTAGGTCTGTACAACTCTGACATTGCCCTATAGAAGGCCACAGTATGATGGCCGAAACGTTCGTAGTATTATCTATTACGACACGGTTTGTCCCGGACAAACAAGTTTATATTGACTCCGGGCGCGGAAACCTACTTTAACGTACGTGCTCTAAAGTTGTAGATTGACGGTTTTTGTCTCAAATCAAGGCCTCTCCTGTCGTCTCGTTGTGCCAGAGTGAGAGCATCAGCGTGACAATCGATTTGGCCGCGCACGGTGGTGCTGCTGCTGCCGCCGCCGCTGCTGCTGCTTTGTCAATGTCTTTACGTACCGCGATGCACGGGTGGGTTGCTTCCAGTGGCGCATTCCGAGGGAAGACGGGCTCATTGACTTGACTGACAACTACACGCAATATCGAAGCTATCTTTACACCGCTCTCTGTCACTGTTTAAAGACCGGGCTACTGTGGCTTCTGTTGGCTGCGGATTCTTGCACAAATTTAAATATTTAAATATGAGTTATGCTCATAAATTCTCACACAATACAGAGGAAAAGTCAGAACTCATTATACCTAATCCTGTTCCGGGTTTTTCTCGGGTTTTCCTTCGGGTAGAGGCGGATCTTTTTATACAGACTCGCTATGCTCTTGCCTAGGGGCGCCATGTATTGGAATAACAAATCTCCGATTTAGAGTTATTTAATATTTACTATTTATAAGCAATACTTTCCGAAAAATCTATAGTTTGATAACAATACGTACTTCTAAAATAACTTTTTTGTATTTTATTTAATACAAATTTGTTGGTTTTATGTTAATATTGTAACTCGTACGGAGCTATTTTTATTATAGGGAGTCTGCTACAATGTTAAATCCGCCACTCTCCTAGGGTCCTTGTTCGGAATTGATGGGATGGTCCCTTGCTTGCTTTCGTAGAGTAAATTAGTTTATTGAACTTCACGTGGCCATACGCAATTTGTAACTGCATTTCTTTCAATAAATTTATTCATTCATTGCAATACCAGATCATGTACAGGTAAAATTAACGATGACAAAAACGTTTAAGTGAGTATGAAATTAGACTTCACCTTTGTCGTAGATATAAGTCGAGAATATAAGAAAATCGAGAGTACTGTTGCATGACATTTACCCACACTGCAAAGAATATGAAGAGTGGATTCATATGCTAATGCACTATGTTGCAATTGAACGTACTAGGAAGCTTTGCGTACGCGAGGGAAACTTTGGTGATAGACCGCGTGATGTAGCGATCTCGAAGTCATGAGGACCAATC
>NNCF01125907.1:59370-97977 GCA_002313205.1 Laupala kohalensis | reverse complement strand
AATAAATTTATTGTCAAAAAAGCAGTACAAACTGCGTATCACCACGTGGAGGACAATAAACTAATTTACTCTCCGGAAGCAAGCAAGGGACAATCCCATCAATTCCGATCAAGGGACTTAAGGCAGAGGCGGATTCACAAATTTCAGCAAATATTTCTAGATAAGATAAAAAGTTAGCTGCGAGTTATAATACTAATAGAATATCAATACGTTGGTAATTTAACACAAAAAATATATTTTACTTGTACAAATTATTATCAAACTATTGGTTATTCTGAGTATAGTGTTTAAGAATTGAAATAACACTAAATTCACGATTTATTTTTACAATAAACACGCCCCTAGACAAAGCCTAGAGAACCTGTATAAAAAATCTGTCTCTACCCGAAAGAAAACCGGAGCAAAACCCGGGCCAGGATGGGGTTACAGAATTAACGTACACAACCATTAATGCCACAGTTGAGTACACATAAAAATAAATTAATATGAATCAAAGACACAATCATGCTAGAAAATAGTTTTTGAAATTGTTATAAGTTATTTTAAAAGTACTATAGCAACTATCCCAACACAACGCTTTGGTAAGCTTGAAATTGCAATAATTGAATTTTAAGTGCTTTCCTTACAATTATGACAAGACAACAATCTTTATCTCCTCTAAACAGCGCAGTGCTTGTCTAATGTATCTTATTTGAAGAGATAAATCCAGTTAAATCTTCATGTGAACGTTTGACAATACACCATTAAATTTCAATTTAATGTTAAGTGTCGGCGATACAATTATGAGGTGTCATTCGTTACCTTTTTCCACGAAACAACATCTATTCATCGGTAAATTTGTAATATTTTCCAAAGTGTGGCTGTAGAAAGTGGGACTGATGAGCGACAATGCGTCATTTGAAGCAGGCTAAGCTTCGTGTTAGGTCCCTCCATTCCACTCATAAGCGTTTGAACTGGGGTCTTTGTTAGCAAGGTAATCACTTGGTGATTAAGCTTTGTGCTTCTACGACGGGAGGGCATTGTACATTTGCGTTTATAGCTTTTTAATGACGCTACTTTTTTTTTTCCGAAAAGGTGCCAACTTGTGAAAGAATACGTCTAGTTTACTTCATCTCTGATGAGTAGGAAGTATACAGTTCAAGAATAGTTTTATAATTACTATTTTATTTCAAGATATGATAGACATAAATAAGAAAAAATCAACATATTTTTAATTTGTCTATCTTGCGCAAATAACTAGAAATATTGTGTTAACTTACGGCGATGTGAAAATGGTGACGGGCTGGGAATCGAACCCGGGCCTCTACTTTGATACAAGGGTGTCGACCACTACACCAACCGCACCAGGTCGGAGGGGGGGGGAATGCTGTATAGTTGTAAAAGGTGAACGGGAGGTGTATTGGTCAGCTCCCCAGCTGTCAAAGCAGGGGACCCCGGGTTCAACGTCCGTCTCGTCGCCATTTTCACCTGACCGAAGGTATCACATATCTTCTGCATGTGTAGGTACGGAAGAAATATATGCAAAATACATATATTGTCTCCCAGTCAGCGCTACGTTAGTGCCTCTTTTCTTCCACAAGAGAACATGTACGTCGGATAAACACCGATATGTAAGGCGCAGTGTACACCGATGAAATGCAGTACATAAAAAAACGTTTCGTGAAAAGCATTTCGTACCACAATGTACGCAGATGAAACCTTGTTACATGAAACCACATCCACACGAGATAATTTTTTGTTTTATTATTATTAATAGTCAAAGTCAATAAGTCAAACTATCCAACAACAGGCCCCGAAGGTGTCCAGGAGTTCAAGGGATTCATGGAGGGTAAGAGCTCCGAAATTACCACTTCTTGGAGGACTATAATACGCTTATAACAGGAGAAGATGTGGTCAGCATTATGCTCCGACCGGGTAGACTCGGTACTCATTTTTAAAGCAGGCTGAATTGGCCTGGGAATCTGGACGTTGAGGTGTATTAGCCCTCTATCTACTGAGCCACGCTGACTCCTCTATAATTAACAAAAGATTTATCTGAGAACAAAAGGGGTCTCGCGGACCATCGGTGGCCTGCAAACAACGGGTGACCGATCCCTGATTAAGTAAATTCAAAATTTCTTCCTTATCTTTAATATCCCTTTTATGGATACGTCTCAGTTATTATTATAATCTGTACATCTTTCGTACTTAATAAAAATTAAATGTTTCGAAAATATTTTAATTTTGGCACTTGAGAACACGTAGACACAATTAGTATTGAATACTTTATTGTAAAAAAAGTTCTTAATTAAGTCGAAATAAATAGTGTAACTTAAATATTTTATCATTGTTTCCATCTCAGCAATAAAATATAAAATGAAATACAATTTAAGAATGGAATTGTAATTGTTTCCTCAAACTTGAAATGAAATCGTAAAGTACGTATGTTACACTAGAGGACCCAAATTGGTACATCGCTTTGGTCTACATTTTGGATAAATACAGCGCTTTATCTGGGAAAAATACCGGTATGCACTCGGGATTTACCAAAGATAGAACACTGAATTTGCAGAGCAGTTTGTTTAGTAGCGTATTTAAACTGCCAGATAATTGGTTCGAGCTGGAATACAATAATTCAATCTATAAACCGAAATAATGCGCTATCTAACTCAGAGGAAGGAATTTTCCAAATTTTAATCGACAAATACTTACGGGAAGGGTATTTTCATCGAAACGAATTGATACATTTTCCGATGCGGAGAATCTATCGGTACTTTACTTCCTGACGCAATAATTCGAGCATCAAGGGCTGATGGCAGCTCCAAGGGATACACTTCAGATTTTTATTATTCTTTGCAAGACTCTTTACGCAATATTAAACTATCATTTTTATTACCATTTCTTTTGAAAATATCTATTGACGTTTGAGTATTTTGAACACCCGTGTTCCAATGGTAGCGTCCTTGCTTTGAGAACCAAGGTACCCTGGTTCGAATACCGGAGCTGCCGGGAGCCTGAAGCTAAGAACGGAAGCGTAGCGTGTGCTATTCACCTGTTGAAAATGTTAAAATACGTCAAGTCCATGAATAATGACCAAATCAATTGTTACAAAAAATACAAATTTAAAGTTTCACCAGAATGTTTTTTCAATCCAAAGTTTACCGGTACTATACCGGAGTGAAGTGGTGCAAATAAAAGACTGGATAAATATATTATAATTTTGTATACATTTTCTTCCCGACCGAAACCACAGATGAGTTTGTGTTCGATCGAATCAGTATAAAACATATTGTCTGATTTTTTTGTGTGGTGGGAAGGGCCTTACACCTCATCCATTCGGAAACACGAGGTCGTATCTATTCCCCTCTGTTGCGATACCTCGCGCTATTAACAACACGCCAATCGCTTACCTTAGTGGTCACCGCTAGCCATTGAGGGTCAAAGGTCAGCTACAGCCATTACTACGTTTTAATTAGCTCCTGTCCGATGCCCCATTCACACAACGTTCAACCGCGAGCTCTCATCTCCTACTTCTATACTTCTGCCCCCTCTCCGATTCCAAAACTTTTGGAGAAGCGCTGGAGGACACGTTATGGAATAATTGAAACATTTTTCGCGTCGCCATATTTAAAATACTTGACGTTTTGTCAGCAATCCAGCCGACATCCTCAGGAGCTACACATGAACTCATTTAATTTATTTTTAGGGCTTAAAAACGTTTCAATTATTGACAATAATAGCCGTGAAAGCTTACATCAATATAGGTTTCGGAAGTTCACTTATACACAATGCATCGAAATTCTATAGATCATTTGACACATCAATATAGTATTTTGATAAAGAAAATTGAAATATATTAAAAGTATGTACATAGATTCCAGTTATGAGTTTTTGAAACTCTTCTATCTATAGAAATTCGTCAAAATTATAACATTAAGTACAAAAATCAATAAAAATCACGATCGAATCTCACGTTTTGAAAAAAAGAAACAAAAAACTTCTGAAAATAGAAAGGGAATTCAAAATTCCGTAACTTGTTCCATTCACGGAAGAAGAAAACGATGCGGTAATCCTTTTCTTTTCCTATCTTATAGGAAAACCAATGAGATCAAGGGATTCTTATTCATATCACAACACAACTGCTACATATTACACGGAATACTTGAATACCAAACATGCTGCACATAGTCCACAGAGCGCTCAATTTACTCAGAGTACCGAACGCGCTGTTTATGTATACGTATTCCAAGACAACACAAATGTTTATTTATACTTACGCATTCCAAGACCAGAGGTATTAACAGAGGATATTAGGAACCTTCTAGAAAATCAACAAAGGTTTCCAAGTGACGTATGAGAATCTTCACGACGAATCAGAAGGGAACCAAGGTTACATTCTTTATTGATTGCAAGCAAGAATTCAGTCGCCAGAACAGACGTGCTTCGGAATACTCACTCTGCCCAAGGCCAGGTTTCCCAGGGAATCAACTTTGTTCTTCTCGAGGAAAAGCTCAGTGATGACCGAGACGCACTAGAGGAAGGATCTCGGCGTTCTCCAGTTCCGCGCCTGGTCACACGACGAAGTTTACGGTGAACAGTTTATGAACAATGTGTGCTGACCACACGAAACCGCATTAGCGCAAACTGATGGCAACCAAGCAACTGGTAAACAAGCAACCCGTCTTTGCCACATCTTCAAGAACTCCGATTACTGAAGAACATTCATGAGTGTGCAGGCAACTGCATTAATATTAGTTTCCATGAATTATTGACGAACTCAGGTGTTATACTGTTTACTTTGACTCAAAGTAGACACTAACTATTTCTTGTATTAATGTCGTTTATTTCTTCAAGTTACTTGTTGTTTTAGCGAGCGCTTAATTTTATGCTCCAGTTCACGAAATAAAACCTCGTCCGCTCCTGACTACGATTTTATTTATTTTGAAGGGGGTTTCTTTATAAATTCAAGCCTGTGAATTACAGAAACCCCGACACAAGTCTTCTCAACCGGGTATAAAATAGACGGTACTAGGTCAAACTTGGGGGTCAAATTGGTCGGACATGTCCTCCTCTCCCCTCTGCGAACCTCAAGGATAGGAGGACAGTTGAACCATGAAAAACTGCGTTTTTTTCTCATTGTAGTATACTAATGAGTGTGTATCAGCTTATTATCACTCAGAACATATTATCTGCTACATATTATCAATTATCACTCAGAACTGCTATTAATTATCACTCCATGCATGATATTACTCACTTGCATAAGTATTACATGTTATCACACGGAAGACATTCTGTGTTCAAAGATATCGAACGCAAGACAAACGAATGTTTGTTTACTCCAAAGAACGACAAATGTGTACGTGTTCCTAGACAAGAAATGATGTTTTATTGACAAGAAATACGAACGCTGTTAGGAAGGTTCCAGAACAGTGACAAAGGATTCTCTCGGCGAATCGGAAGGTTACCAAGGTGAAATTATTTTGTTGATCACAGTTAGAACTTGATTCTTACTAGAGATCTCCTGCCGAGCAGACCGCAGTGAAGCGCTGACCTCTGCGTCAAACTTTTATCGACGACCGGCTCAAGTGTCATGCCTCACGTATTGAGCTTTAACCTCACAAACAATTCTTTTTAATATTTATTTTTTAATAATTTGTTTTAAATATATTGTTGAAAACTAAGATTTAAGAAACAAATTTCAGGAAAAATTTTATTAACGAAGTATTAATTTAGGTAAAATTATTGTGAATCGAAAATATCATTTTGGAATCACTAAAGTGTCTGTTAACATCTGCTCAGTTTGTTTTAATTGAACTTCTTCATACAAAACTAGAATGTATTTTAAATATTCATATTTCTACATTAACTACAACGGTGGTTACAATGTACCCATTTATAATATGAGAAATAACCGTAATGTTGTTTCTGGTTTTAGGACAGTTAGAATATTTGAAACTTTTCTAAATATCGTCGTTTACTTAACTTAATTGTCATTACCATTGTAAATAACTGACTGGTTGCCGTCGTACCCTTACTCGAGATTTTCTTCAACATTCACTGAAGACCACAAAGCAGGCTGTTAAATATGCACGCAAGTCTCTACTTCCATAGTCATGTGGAACTAGTCACCAAGTGGTACCATTTCGTGGAATGTAAATTTGATGTTTGTGCACTTATACTGCAATCAAGTATCTTGGTTGAATGTTTTTAACCTGAATGATTGGAAGTTTCATGAATATACACCACGACACCAAGTCAAGTTCTCCACAAGACAGTTTTTATAAAATATTAAAAAGTGTTCTTCGTACGATATAAGAATTTCCTATGTATTATTCACGAGGAGAAATCAAGGCATAGCTTTTAATAATCAAATGAAAATCTCATTTATTTGGATTTATATTATAAAAACCAGGTTAATAGAATGCTTTTAATTTTTTTCTTTGTAATAGAAATAACATCATTGTTTGTTATGATTTTTTAAAATTATATTCTAAAATAAATCACCAGTGAGAGTTCCATTATTTTACCACATGTACGTAATACGTGGCCAACGCATGTCGAACTATTTCTTATCGTTAGGAGTACGTTGATATGTTGAATCCGCCTGTGCCTTAGGAGTCTGAATTGATGGGATGGTCCCTTGCTTGCGTCCGGAAAGTAGTTATCCTCCACGTGGTCATACGCAGTTTGCAATGGTTTTTCTGACAATAAAGTTTATTATGAAATAAATGTTATATAATGAATATCAGAGAAATATTAATAAAAAGTAATAATGCAATTACAAAACTCTGATTAAGAAGTTAGAAAAAACACTTTATTCGTATTATGTTTTGTATAAAAATAAACACGTCTGTGATTTCCGATTGTATGTAAATTAAACATATCGCTTGTTGAACATTTGTTCGTGTTTAAAGTAAGAAAAATAGGAAATGTAGGAACAAAGGGTTCGTTAAACAAAACAAGAAATACAGAAAATAGAGTTTGCAGAACACCTAAAGTAAAGAAGGAATTGTTTAGACAATCCCTACATTATTTAATACGTTGACTTATGAAATTAAATCCTGCAACAAAATGAAATAGTACAGTGATATGCGTAAGTCTTAGCTATTAATGGCAACCAATATTACCTACTTAATCTAGGTAATAAGAAAAATAAATAAAATTAATGCAAATATCAGCGAATGTACGCACATTCATGTCCATATTGCACATGGCACATAAGTTATATAGTGGTAAGATTTTTTTCACATTTATACATTACTGTTATTGTTAAATATGTTTATTTAAATATAGTTTGTATTTATTTTTTATTGGAGTGTTACTTAAGAAATTATGGTTCTGATAATTAGCTTTATAGGTTGAAGTAAATTTCCATGCAGGGGCCACAGTTGCAGCATGTTGACTGCAAAGACATTTACTTGTGAAATGGAGTCAGTTTTTTTACTCCACAATTATGTTTTGTTTTTTGAAGCAAGTGGATATTGTGGTCAGTATTCCAAGAAGTTTAATCTGTTGTTTTGGTTGTAAATTTTATTCTGGGAATAAACTTATAATTATTATAATTAGCGACAATTGTTTAATGCGGAGATTGACACCAAGACCTTCAAAATCATGGACAACAAGTACAGCACTTGAGATACATCACATAAAATGTGATATACTCATTCATAATATCACTACCGTATTATTTAGTCCATGGAAACTTATTAATACATACTAAGTAACTTATTAAGTCAGTTATTAATAAATACGTGTTTAGTGAATGTAGGAGAGAAAAAATGTCCACAAAACTAAAGGAAGCTCGATGCGGTTGTTCTTCCTGTTTCGATATCTACTTCCTTCAGCTAACCACAATTAAAAATAAAATAGTATTTTCACATTATCGTGTGTCCGGTAGAGAGGAAGTATTGAAGTAATGAAATATGTAATATGAAGACTTGAATAGAAATGTCCACTTCGGGTTACACTGATAATGATAATATGTATCCATTCCAATCCGTGCGCACAGGTTCTTATGAAATGTTTCACAGTACATTTGTGTTGAGTATAACTTTTGTTTTGGTATCTTATATATTCTGGAGAATTTAATGAAAAAGAAAGTGAATATTATTTTGAAGAATACATATTAATACTCTAAAAACTGTATATAAAATATAAATGCTCTCCCGGGATATATTTTCTACCCTTTCCACATAAAAATTGCATTCTCATTAATCATCTGGTGGAGAAGTTATTAATTCAGAAAAACCGCTGATTTCTATTTAAAGGAAGACTGAAATTTTTTACAATCTATATTCGTACGCCAGTACAAAAAGTAAAATTTCCAGAGATGTCAATAGTTTTTTTTATTTTTTAGGTATACAAGCAATTACAAATCTATTAACAAATCATAAAACTAAACATCAGCTTACAATGACCATGTTCTTACATATAATGTTCTATTTTGCTTATTATCTAAATTTATAAAATTGAAAATTTAGCAGTTGAAATGAAAACAAATAAAGACAGACTTATCATTAAGTTTTGATTAAGAACTGATTCTACATATACTAGTCATCTAAATGGGAGGGGTTGAAGAAATGTGACCCTAAAAATTTATTTTTTAAAGCATTTTTCAGTTGTAATATGTCAATTTGCAAAATAGTTTTTAGAGTCAGAATACAATGGTAAGAATTCCAGTAATTTATGTAACCCTGTAATGTCACGGGCAGGAACGCTTTAGAAAATTAGATAAATATTTTAATCGTCTGTTAATTATTCTATCTCATTTACTATTAGCGATGTTTACTTATTATAATAATTGGTTGTTTAATATTAACAACTCACCATAGAGAAGTTCCGTCAAGTAACAGGTAAAGCACTCACCTGCAACAAAAATAATAATATTATGAACTTCACAATATTTTTTAAGTTAAAAACAGCTCACTAAGTCAACAGCATATTTCAGAAACTCAGAAACTACAAAACCTACAAACTTGAAATTTGGCAGGTCGGTTCATATTAGAGGGAAGTCATCCTCTAAGAAAGGATTTTACGAAAGACCCCGCCTTAAGGAGTAAAATGGAGGTTGAAAGGTTTTTTATACATGTATCCGACCATAATTCTGGAGTGTCTGGATCATTTCGACCAAAATGGATACATAGACCTATCTGACAAAACGGACTGTGGAGGTAAGATATCACTGGCACTCCTAAGGAGGGGGTGGGAAGAAGGTGGCATGTAATAATGGAAAAATCAGAAATTAGATTCGAAACAATAGTGTTCGGCCCCCCAGGGGACTGACGTCTAGTAAGTACGTGTTTGGCAAACACGGGGCCACGAGCTGAGTCTGGCATTACTTCCACTTACTTGTGCGAGGCTCCTTCCTTTCTCTTTCCTGACCTCCCTTCTTTTCGATCCCGACGCTAGGGTATCTTTCATTTCCCTCTTTCTTCCTTTTTTTATAAGGATATATGTCATGTTTTTTAGATATATTAATATTTGAGTTTTGAGTTGTAATTCAGGAGGGTTTTTAGTGGGTATGGTTGAGTCATTTGGCGAGTCCCGCACGCGGGGAGAGTCATGTTGGCTCTCCCTAGTGCGTAACTGCATTTTCCCTACCTGTACAAGATTTTTGGGCTCTAATGACCTCGATGTCGACATGAGCCGTAAAGCCCAACAAAAAAAATAGTGTTCGGTACCGTTGAGATAGATAAGGACGTTCCCGATGCGTTCTAAGTTCACAATCAATCCACTTTGGAGATAATATATCAGCAGCATTCCTGGTGTTGGGATGGGAACAGGGGACAGGTAATTATAAATTAAAACGACCTCCTATGGGGGGATATACTACCTTTGGAAAGGGGGTAAGAATAAGATGAAATGTAAAAATTAAAGAAAGTAATTGATATTAGCGTTGAGTTTATAGTTTTCGGGGTCACAGAAGTTAGTAGTGAAGAAGTCAAATGCACAATCAATCCCTATACACCCTCAAGGAAGGGAACGCCTTGAAAAAGTTATTGAACATGACAGATACCGGTGACAGGTACTATCAATACTATTCAACACACCTATACTATCAAACCACCAACATCAATGGGCAACATTCTCACTGGATATACTTAAACACGTGAGAAAGAATGACACATTACAAATATCACGTGATTAAAGCTAGTAGCATATTCAGCTAGTATAGCATATTCTCGTATTATTCTGCTAAAATAAATAAATATTGATAAATATTAATTAATTGAAACTTTCTTATTTTACTCCAAATTTTGGGAAGGTTTAACAAATCATTTTTTAGTGTGTTCGGCCAGATTTCAAGTTCCGGTGAGATTTTCGCTTGAAAGTCCATTCTGAGCGTCAGCCCTAATCAGCCTGTTGTAAAATGATTAAGTGATGCGTATTAAGTGCTGAGCATAGACAAAAGGTGATGTAACTTGTAATGAACCTTATCTACAGGGATGTAAGGGTCTGATCAAGTGGAAGTGATAAAGCTGGAAGGACAGGAGGATCACCTGGATGAATTTCTCAGCAACTTCGCTCATCAAATTTGTAAATGTTTTATGACACAAGAGTATTTTTTTAATCATTGTGGAATGATTTAAAATGTATTTGACATTATGATTTGTAGTACAATGTGCTTTTAGACTTCATCTGGAAAATACTAATTTTTAATGCTTCTGAGATATTTTTCACATCTGTGTTCGTTTTTATCGATTGTCGTTTGTAGAGAAACGCACCCTAATGATTATTACGAAATGATACCTTCCGAAAACCATCAGTTATTCATTAGTTGTAAATAATTTAATAAATGTTCTCCCACAAGTTTATTTTATAAACTAAAAAAAACTATTTCGATAGGTTTTTAGAAAAATATACGTTAAAAATCGGTTTTTACAAAACTTATTTTCTATACTTGTTGAAACCCAGAAATATTGTTCGTACCCTTCGAAGTTAATAAATTCGGAAACCGATTCTCACACTTTTAAGTGAATATATTTACAAACCGGTGCAGACCGGATTTTAGGTAAACATGTATTTGAAATCTGGTTCATACTAATTTTTGAAAACAGATATATCTGGGAACCATTTAAATCCGGTTTCTAGAAAATATTTAAGAACCGATTTAAACCGGTTTTTAGAAAATATTTTTTTGAAAACAAGTTCAAACAGGTTTTTCGGCAAACTTATATTAAAAAACCGGTTGTTCAAAAAAAGTTGTTGTTTTTTTTCGTAGGAATGTAGTACTGAAGAACGCAATGCATCGCCGATAGAGGCAGTTGCAGTTGGGGGCGCGGCCAGAGACCTCACCAACGATCTCGCATTGTGCAACGCGGAGCGCCTCAACCAGACACACAATGCGTTGCGCAACCGCCTCAGCTGACTTTCTCGATCGATGCCGTAAATTAGACAGAAATACCCCGTAAGGGAACCCCTCCCAGACCCCCACACACTCAAACATAGGTTCTTCTCATAAATTACAGACAATTGCTCTTGCAGTCACGCTCCGCTTTCGCTGATGAGGTGTGACGGCAGGTCGTGCATATTCGTGCATATGAATGGAAGAATGGCTCGCAGCTTACACAGATGTCTCTCGTATAGATAAATTATTCATACGGTGTTGTTGTGATATGTATTGTGTTAGGAGCTCTTACTTTCAGTTTAGGGAACTTTTCATCCATAAACTGCGATATTCTAGTTTTGTCACCTTCTCAAGCATTGTTTTTACGTGAAAGAAAAGCTATAAAATTTTTAAAAAATTCTTTTCTAAAACTTGTTCCAATAAAAATAACCCATTTTCCTTATAAAGAACCCTAGTCAAATATCCTAACTTTAACTCGGTGTTTTTATGTTATCGTTTAAATAAAATAAACAATTTGATAAAAAGATTTGATTTTAAGATTAGAAAAATACTATTTGTAAGGTTTACCTATTTATAATTTTTATGCCAATAACACCTTCTAAACCCTTTTCTTGGGCATTAAACAGTATCTTCTATAACATCATAAAAATAACATCTATATAGTTTGATTATACATAATCGTTGCGCATAATTGATTTTCCTCACCATATGCACATTTCACATCTCGAAGAAGACCCCAAATGAAATAATGTCTACTACGGACGAACAGGGAACTTCCGCTCCGAAAGGAGCACATTAAATGCAACCCTACCACTGTAATTACGGTACATAATTTTAATAGAAAGTTTTGGAATGACGTAATTACGAGATATCATATACACTATCCACGTGTATATTACTACTACGACGTTAGTGGTACACTAACTCTCCTAGCGTAGTACGTTACAACACCTCTGTTTGCGTCTAATGTTAGTGGTACTCTAGTAAGAGGAGTCACGACAGATTCTGGTCTGTATTTGAGGTTGTATTGATATCGCAGAGGTTATGGGAGAGATTTGTTGGTTCTTTAGAAGAAGAGAGGTGACAACTCGAACACATTAATTAATAACATACAATTAAAATATCAACGCAGAATGCGTTCTTTTTGTCGACACTACCTTATAAAAAAAATTGAACGTATTACAACAAAACTCTAGCCCATTAACGAGTCGGCAACCAAAAAATATAAAAAAAAAATTTTCAGTTATGAAGAAATTAGAAGTCTACGTAGTAACATAAAAACACACCCGAAATAATGTTTTTTTTTTCAACATCATAAATACTCCATCACTTATTGAGTGACGCATAACTAAAGATTCGCAGAATTCATTATATATAGATAATAATTATTCATATAATTATCTTTCAATAGGATTATGAAACTCAATTATTTCTTAAATTCATGACGCCCATGAAAAACTTTAATTTAGGAAACTAACTATTTAAGAATAAGGGGCAGTTTTTCCATACCTTTATTGATAAATCATGCGCAAACAAATTGTTAATTTATCACAAAATTACTTAAATATACATAAGATACGAACATTATTAAAACAAATATCTTGTCGTTGCTCGTCTGATAACGCTTTATATCATTAAACGAAAAAACACAAAACACTTTTTATGTGGCTCACATGATATCGCAAACGCTATTAGCTGCCTGTGGTTTTCCTATTCACTTCCACCGATTGCCATAAAAAAAATTCAACTATTTTTGTATTTCCTTCTTCCGACACGCAGAACCGTATAAAAGCGGCAAAGTTGCTTCATTAGTTAAGCATCCTCTTGCTTCTCCAAGACGTCAGGTAAGAATGTTTTTTTTTACTTTTATTATTATTTGTTTTCATCGAAAAGATATAGATTCGTTCCTTTCTCTGGAATCCCATGACGAATTAGGTGTCGTGTTAAACTATTTTAGGAACTTAGTGTTGAAGATATTTTAACAATATTTTGATATTTATGACTTTTTCATTTTCTCCTCTGTTTTTGCACATCGAGTGCAAAAGTTTTATTTCATTTGTAAGAAAAGTTGCACCAGTGCCGGGATAAGAAAATGTTATTTGTTGATAAGCATAGTAGTGTTGTTATCATTTTTTATTGAAATATTGTAGTTTCAATGGTCGTGCCCTAATCGTGCTGAAAAGATGTTTTGTTTACTCGCTACTCTCTACCAGGGGAGTGGGGAACTCGCTGGGAGCAATAATGTATTTGTTCGGTTGTAGTGCGAAACCAGAGGAGTAAATGGAAACGTCANCCAGAGGAGTAAATGGAGACGTCATGGGACAATGAAAGTTGGATTTACAGGGACCTTAGGAAAACTAGCACAGCTCGTAAAAAATATATAACGAAAATTGAGAATGACAATAAAGAGATTTTGTAAAACATTTCAACACGTCAGATTCATTTTTCATACTAACACAAAAAATAAAAATACACTTATTAGCAAGAACTGTGTATTATATGTTACATCAATACGTATATTACGCCCCTTGGTTGTTATGATTTATTTCAATAATCGGACAACATGATAATGTAAAGGTCATTTTAAAATGATTTTCCCTTGTGTTTTACGTCATTTTTTACCATGAAACGCGGATCTTAAATTTGGTGCTAAAAATCCTGACATTCGTAATTTTTCAATGATTTATGCTAATTTTTTCATGGTTTATATTTCTATAAAGAGTTCAGTTCTGTAGGTGCTAAGTTTTCTTGATGAAACGAGTTTTCTTAAACGTTTACAAAACAATTTTTTTTCTTTACAGCTTGCATTTATATGGGTCTGAGAATCACAGGAGTGTATGAAAAAAATGATATTAAGCAATGTAGACGAACAAATGTTTATAAAAAAACAATTCATTTCTTTTACAAATTAAACTTTCCGAATGAAACCAAATCTTGGATTTTGACTAAAAATTCATTTATTAAATGTTGATAAAAACTAATGATCAATTATTTCATTAGACTTGTGAAGCTATTAGTATTACAAGTCACTTGATAGCCGTGTCGAATTACGTACATTAAATACAGGATTATCAAAAAGCGAATTTTTCTGTACTTTCGCACTCTTATTAGCTATTATCTTACGCACACTTTGGAAATCATTCAAAGAGAGTTTTGATTTTGTGACGATTTTTCTCGTTTTTCTTTTAACTTCTGGAAGTTTTTTTCTAGTGTTTGTAATTTCATAATAATTTACTAACACTTTCAGATCAGATTTAACTATCGGATATTGCTTATCTAATATGTGAACACAATTGTACGTAATACTAAGTGTATGCAATGTCATTATATGTGCATAGGATGAAGGCTGCCATTTTGTTGTGTTTGCTTGGGGTGGCAATCGCCGTGGCACGCGCTGATTATGAAGCCGACTACCAAGAATTGGCACTTGAAGATGGGGATTCACAATTGGAGAATTCTCTGAAATCTGCCCGCGAGGATTCGAGTGACGAAATAGCTTGGGCTCCCTTGGTAAGTCTCAATTCATGTAATGTTGATTGAGAATAGAGATCGAGCCCAGGATCTCCAGATTTTTTGCCGACCTCGTCTACCATGGTCAGTCAACAGGAGGTTCCGGGTTCGATCCTCGGTCCTATCTCTCATTCATTCACATAACATGATTAATCAGTTACGTGGCCGAGTGATTAACCTTAATATAAGAGATTTATACATGAGTGCTAATTCATTCAAATTTACTTAACTAAAAATTTGTGGCATATTGTATTAATTCTTGCTAATATAATAGAAAAGAGAGACGGTTTATTTGTTAGATGCACTTTCACACTAATCTTCCTAAAGAATCTTTATTAAAAGGGAATTAAATGAAACCTTTATAGATAAATGGGGTGTAGGATTCGTGATATTATCGTAAATTCACAACAACTAATGCAATGGTCTTTTTGATCGGGATTGCTGTACATCATTCCTACAACAATGGGTACACGTAGGAATCAAGCTAAACGATCAGGTGCATGAATGCAACACACTATACATCATGTAGTACAATTGTCGTCACCAATGTTATTGACATATGGTCGTGCAGGCCGGTAACAAACGTAATATATTTTTATTTCAAAGATATATGGTCAGAGATATGACACCTGTCCTGTCTATGAGAACGTTGATAGGTATGTGTTCACACCTCCATTATAATCGAATCATTTGCATTAAAATAACTAACGAACTTTTCCAAACCGTGTAGTATGTTCTTGGCAACCCTGCTGCGGTCCGGAGATACTTAGAATTCATTTGCTTAGTCGACGCTCGTTCTCATAGGTCCGCATGTTAAGTTCTTCCCAGTGTTACCAAGTTGAGCAGCATGGCTCTTAAATAATAGTCGGCTATGTTTTTACACAGACATACGTTTCAAATCAGTTATTTTATAATAGATGTATGATTTAGAAATATGATGGTATAACACTGACTTCAGACAGAAACTTTAAGGATGTTGACAAATTTCTTATCAGTACCATAATACTTATCACTGAGCCTAGTCTACCAACTCCTGTACCTTGGTAACTTTTCGAAAGGACTAGTCCATATCGGTTTTCTCTTAATATATTTGATCACTCGGAAAATAACGTCCCTGACGTGCTTGAACAAAAGATTGTATTAAACCGTTAAAATGTATAAAATAGAATAAATAAAATAATGACTATTTTATTTTATTATTTTGATATGTTTTAAACCACACTTAACCGTTTTTGTTTCTTTTTAAATTTGGGCTTAGGGGTCGTTATTTTAATCGTGGGCTTCGGGTTATTATTCAAATAATGGACCTGTAATATTTATGTTAGTATCTTACCAAAAATATTTTAAAAATAGCCAGATTTTAAAAAGATAAAAAAGAGCAAATGAGTCGGTTTAGTTTGCTCTGAAGAACATTACGGACAGTGCTTTTTCATGATTCTTTTATCTGCCGAACATTCCTAAAAGATATAGAACTTCTCTCTGATACGTGTTTCACGTAAAAAAAACAATTGCGATCGCCTCCAATACTTTTCACATCATCGACTCAATAATTAATCGATAATAAATGTAATTTTTTTTCTACATTGTAATTCAAAGGGGGACGCCATCGGACAATTAGTACAAAAATAAGAAAACAATAACTCTTTTCAGTGATTTCTCTTGCTTGAATTGCTAATACTAGACTTATAGTTCCGACATGCACATAATATAGAGTATCAAGTCTCGTATAACGAAATAGATTCATGCCACTAAAACAAATTATGAACGAAATAAAAACAATAAGATCCACTCCTTCTTTTTATTTATTCACGGATTGACAATCGGTGCTACTAGGAAACGAAAGTACTAGAATCAATAAGCAGGAAAAGTAAAATCGTGAAATATTGATTTGACCTGTTATCGAAATAAACGGCCATTAGAATGCATGAACGTTTTCCAGAATTTGAAGCTTTAAATTTCAACGGGAGATTCAAACGTATTAAATTGATGATAAAATAAATGTTTATATTAAAATTTAAAGATTAGTAAGAAATGATTCACGCGGAAAAATCCGCAGGTAGTTAACAAATTTCCTATCCTTTCTCCTATTTCTCATGAGGTTATCCTCTCCAGTGATTATGTCCAAGTGTGTGCACAATTCAGTTCACAACAGTAAAGTAAATTCTACAAGTACTATAGTAATTTGCACTATTTATAAAATTCATTGTAACATTTTCCTACAAAAATTTTGACCTTTGATTGAGGCCATCATCAGGTGTAACAAATAGTAACAACAAGTATTAATAAAGACGCTTAACATTCCAAAAACCTACTTTTCAACACAAAATATTTATACAACAATCAGATATGATACACACATGTTATAATATAGTATTCTAAATACTGGACGGTTTTTCATTTTTTGTATACTCATTGACACGCTCAATATTTCTACCCTTGAATTCTAACAAACGTTTCACTTTACATTGGGATGTTCATCAGGAGTACCATATAGTATCAACAATTCAAATTAACAGAACTGAAGAATATGATATTATACGTAAATATTAACACAAAATATGTTGGGAACAAAAAAAAGGAATTATCGACAAAAAATTACAAATTATCGTGGACGAGTTATTCTACGATAGAAAATACGATTAAGGAGAATTAAGAAAAGAATAATGAACTATTTTACAACAAGCTAGTGTTAATATTCACGTGGTATATCAGGTACAATCATTTTATTTTTTTGTATAACTAATATTTATAACTTTTAAGAAAGGTCCCAATGTCCGGTCAAAAAAATAAATTAGGGAGAATCACAATTAATAAATCAACCAAAAAAGGTCGTGCATTGTATGGTCTACATTTCTAGATTTACAAATTGACGTTAATGGTAAATCAAGCATTAAAATGTACTGTATTTGTTTCATGTTCCTGTGTAGGCCCGCGTGGAGAGATCACCATCAAAGACTGGAGGACCCAGACCTCCGAAACCTTCCAAACCAACGAAACCACGCCGTTCAGGCTAAC
The DNA here is from genome assembly GCA_002313205.1 of Laupala kohalensis. Lineage (NCBI taxonomy): Eukaryota > Metazoa > Arthropoda > Insecta > Orthoptera > Trigonidiidae > Laupala > Laupala kohalensis. Next base: position 80,123 of record NNCF01125907.1, on the reverse strand, counting down.
TACTTATTGCTGGACTATTTAAAACCCAGTTACCTTAGTATAAAATATCTGTGTACTGTTTGGGTTACTGAAGACTTCTGTTTCAGTAGAAATAGAGATACTGATAGAGAAGTTTCTATGAAAAGCATTCAAAAACTACATCATTCATGCATGACGTATCAATAAAATAAAATATGCTTCATTGAAATGTTTCGTTCCTTTCTGCCTCAGAGATTTACTTTGACAGTCCTTCAAATCTAAAACCTTCCTGCTGCATTTTCCCCCACTTCTCTCTCCTTTTAAGTCTCTGTAAATCGGAGATCGCCAACCTGGTGTCCGAGTTCGTTAGAAAAATTTTACGATCCACGAAGAAAACATACAGGACACTACTTTAAATTTGTGATGTACTATTGAGGAAATTATCTCTGTAAAACACACAGAATAGATTGTTAACTTTTCCGAAATTGTTTTGAAAAAAATATAAGCGAACAGTAAAATAATTTTTAAATTGCTCGCATGTAGTTTCTGTCATATCAGGTGTTATAAAAGATATATATCACGACGAACAAAAAGATTGTTACATCAATTCAATAAATCCCATACGTGCAGAGGTTACATCTAAAACAAATTTGTCTTGCACATTTTATTTCTATTACAATTCACGTATATTATTTAATCTAATTAATTAAATAACAAATTCTTATTATCTTTTCGGTTTCGATTTAAGCCGTCGTAAAGTACCTTGATTATTTATTTAATTGCATGTTTTAATGCTTGAAGTGACCATAAGGAATCGTGAAATCATAAATTTTATTCCGTTATGTATTCTTAAATTCAATCTAAATAACTCTAAAATAAGAAAAATTTTCAATTCGGATGAGAATGTAAGATACAACAACAAATTGTGGGGGGTCGTTCTTTTCGGACAAAATATGAAGACCACGCTTTTCACTCATTACAACGTAATTAAAACTCTGTTCGCGAGTGGCGGACGCGACTGTGATAGGCAGGAAGAGAGGGTTGTATATTACATTCTCGGAAAATATGAATTGTTAATACTAGAGTTATAGTTCCGACATGTCCATAATATAGTGTTTCAAGTCCAGTATAATGAAATAGTTTTATGTCACTAAAATAAACTATATTCGAAATAGAAACAATAAGATCACCTCGTACTTTATTATTCACGCATACACAACCGGTGCAATTAGAATCAAAAAGCAGAAACGGTAAAATCGACAATTATTAATTGAATCTCATAACGAAGGAACGACCATTAGAGGCCATAAAATTTCTCCAGATTTTGAAGCCTTAAATTTCCAGAACAGATTCGAACGTAATAAGTTGATAATAAAAGGATGTTTTTATTAAAATAAAATAAAAAGTAAGAAATGACAATGAGATTCACACCGACGAATCCACGGATATTTAACTATTTCCCTATTCTCTATCCTATATCTCATAAGGATAACCTCTTCAGTGGTTCTGTCCACATGTGTGCACTATTCAGTTCAGATTAGTAAAATATAATTTACGACTCCTAATTAAATTGCACTGTTTATAAAGTTTCTTATGAGATTTTCCTACAAACGTTTCGACCGTTTAATGAGGTCTTCATCAAAAGTAACAGGTAATGACAAATATCAATAAAGAAACTCAACATGACAAAGACCAACATTTTAAATCAAAACATGTATACAAACAATCAGATATCATACACACATGTTATAAAATAGGATTCTATATACTCGACGGTCTTTCACTTCTGTACGTACATTGAAACGCCCAATATTTCTACCCTTGAATTGTATTTTTTAAGATACGCTTTTAATCCAGATAGCAAACATTGCAATCAATTATCGTGAAGGAGTTATTCTACGATATAAATTACAATGAAGGAGAATTTAGAGGAGAATAATTTACAATTTTACAACAAGATTGTGTTAAAATTTACGTGGTATATTAGGTTCAATTTTTTAAAACCACTATTTGTTATTTCTAATAAAGCTTCTATGTCCCGATAAAACGTTGAATTAAGTTATATTACAATAAATGTTGTGAATCAAACAAAGAAGATCGTACATTGTACAGTATACATTTCTAGATTTATAAATGGACGTAATTTGTAGATCTAGCGATTCAATGTACCGTATTTGTTTCATGTTCCTGTAAAGGCCCGCGTGGAGAGATCACCATCAAAAAGACCAGCCAGCCGATCACCATCACCAACTAGAGCTCCCAAGCGCCCGCGCCCGAATCCTCCAAGACCAAAGGGCCCACCCACACCGCCGAAATCACCTCGCCGCGGAGGCTAAATCCTTATTACTGAACCATTTAATACACATATGTCTTATTGCAAAATATATGTGTACTGATTAGGTTACTGATGATTTCTGTTTAAGTAGAATATGTTATACCAAAGGATTTTTTTCTCAACGTCTTTCAAAACCTACATCATTTATGCATGACATATCAATAAAATAAAATATGCTCTATGAAAATGTTTCACTCTTCTCTTTCTCTGAGATTTACCTCGACAGTCCTTCACATCTAATACCTTCCTCCTGCATATTCCCCTTCATGTCTTTGCCGTTAAGACTCTGTAAATCAGCGGTCGCCAACTGGGTGTCCGGTTTCGTGAGAAAATTTGGTGATCCACATAGAAAAAAATACTTGATACTAATTGAAATTTGTATCCACTATTGAAGAAATTAGCTCGCTAAAATCATAGATTGGTTATTTTTTCAAATTAGTTTTAAAGAACAATAAACGAACAGTAAAAATATTTTTAATTTGCTCGCATATATATATATATACTGTAAATATTGTTAAAATGACATAGACAATTTGATAAAAAGATTCGGTATAGAGATTTCAAAAATGCTATTTGAAAGGTTTAATTATTTATAAATTTTTTGTCAATAACACCTTCTAAACCCTTTGTCTTGGGCCGTATAAAGTATCATCTATAACATCATAAAATAACATCAATATAGTTTGATTATACATAATCGCTGCGCATAATTGATTTTACTCACCATATGCACATTTCACATCTCGAAGAAGACCCCAAATGAAATAATGTCTAATACGGACGAACAGGGAACTTCCGCTCCGAAGGGTGCACATTAATTGCATCTTTACTGCAGTAATATTTTAAATACTTAAAAACACAAAAATTAGTGCACGAACGTTTATTTCTTATGCATATTTACTTTAATTTTTTATCCAGTGTACAATAAAATAAAATAACAAAACAAAAACTCTTACAGATCTCTAATCTTTTATGGCTTTCGCGTCTCACAAGAAGGTGACAAAAATGGCTGTCACCACACTGTTCCCAATATATACTGTTGGGGGTGATTCAACGGACCCTATCAGATGACGCAACGTCCATGTCGTTTCTTTCTCTTATAAAGAGCTCTAGGTTCTTTGTGCCTTTTGAGTATGTGCTGGTGTACTCTCAGAACAGTTAACTTGTTTACGCTAGCATAGAAATAGTTAGTTTGGGTTTACAATTTTCAGTATGATTTGAGTAGAATGTACGATCTGCAAGTTTCCTTGATTACACAAATTCTATCCNTCTCAGAACAGTTAACTTGTTTACGCTAGCATAGAAATAGTTAGTTTGGGTTTACAATTTTCAGTATGATTTGAGTAGAATGTACGATATGCAAGGTTCCTTGATTACACAAATTCTATTTGTGCACATTGCACTGTTAGCGTCATCAACGTAACGTTTACGATAGGAAGCAAAAACCNCTGTTAGCGTCATCAACGTAACGTTTACGATAGGAAGCAAAAACTGTCCATTTGAAAAATTTTACCTTTGTATATCTTTTATTCACATGTACGGTAACCAAATCTCCTAAAAAATGTTCATCACTCGATGAAGATAATTTTATTTATATTTAATGGGGACCACATAATTTAATTGAAAAATATGACATTCTATATTATTTGTCGAAAGACGTAAATTAAAAAATATTACACATAAGCACATAAATTGTAATATGAGCAATTATGTGTAGCTTTAATTAAATCTATATGCAGCTTCAACGGATAAGTGCGCCCCAGAATTTGTTAAATCAATTCGAGAGAGTAAAATTTTGTGAAGTCTCTTGAACACGAATTTTTGTTCTGCCCTTTTGGATCATTTTTCTGCCCATTTCATTTTCCCTTGTTCATTCCTGTTCTCAACAACTAAATTTAGTTTTTTGTAGTAGATTTATTTATTTATCGTTTGGCTTACACTTAAACATAGATTAAGCATAATATGTTATAATTAGAACAATGTAATCTAAGCATTTTACACAAATCTTAAATGTTATCATCTAGGCCTTCCATCCAGGAAACCGCAGGATGCTTCGCTTCGTAAAAGATCCGATTTTGGTTCTGGGTAGGATATGGATTCGCACTCACTGACGATGTGGTCAATTATCTGTCGAGAGGCTCCACAATCACACTGGGGGCTTGGAATCTTACCTCATTTGTAGAGGAGAACCTGGCAAACTCCATGTGAGGGTCGGATCCTGTTCAGTACTTTACACTGTTGACGAGGGAGCTCAAACTCGAAAGGATTCTGTGTAGGATCGATGAGGGACGTAGAGTTATCCTCCTTCCAAGTATTCTAGAAGATACTAGTATTATACTAAAAATTTTGAGAAGTATATGGATCCTACAATCTCCCTGTTGTAGAGCAAGGTTTTTGGAAAATGTCCTCGTTTAATGAGAAGAGTACGGATGTATAAATTGAGGATTTCTTCTCCATTTCCTTCATCCGCCCATGGTTGATAAACTTGTATATAATAGCTACATATTTATTTGAAGATAGCAATTGCATTCCTTGACATTACGTCCAGTTCAAAAACAAGGCGTTTCGTGACAGCATGAATGATACGAGTATGAAACATCGGATATCCACCGGAAAAATAATTTTACCAATGTGGTTTCATTCGATAACAAACATCCTTTCAAATGCGGAAAGAAACATTTTGAGGTTACAAACAAAAATACATTATGTGTGGTTATGAGCAGGAAATTTTCACACCTGCAAACAAATTAGAGATAGATTATTCGTGAAGACAAAAGCTTAGAAACGACTACTTTTGGCAATTTATTATTCATTTTAATAATAACCATGAAGAATTATTACAATATATAAAGAAACGTAAAGTTTTGCATGAACTAAATTTGTTTTTCTTTTTATTTCCAATATTTTTTGCTTTTTATGTCTTAATTCTTAGAAAGTGTTAATAATTCCAATAATATTGAAGATGAAAATTATAGCTTAATTGAACGTGCCATAGTTTCTGCTAACGTGTATATGGCATACGGAAATAGAATTTTCTAGTTTTCTTTCTAGGTATATAAACTGTTTTATTGCTTCATTTCTCGACTCTGAACCTTGTTTTTTATACTCCATTACCGGGAATTTGTATTTCTTGAATTTCTCACACATCATATTATTCTCTATTCGATTCTGAATTTCCATTATTAGTTACAACCTAATAGAGATATTATCTCGGTTTTTTTCGTTCAAACCATTGTTAAATAAAATGTTAAAGTTAAAGAGAAAATTTTTAATGTTATGTAGTGAAGTGTAGTGTAGTGTAGGAAAGTGGCCAAGTTTCCTTAAAGCAACTTAGATTCACTAGTTTTTTTATTAGTTTTAAGAATCTACTATTATGGTAATTTTTACTGGAGTACAATGTTGTATGAGTGAATTATTATACATGTTAATCAATCTAACTATTAATATGTATCAGTTTGTAAGTGAAAATTGTTTCTGGATGAATGTGAATATACACACATATATATTTTCGATGTTTCTTATTGTCCTCATTTTCTATACACGAACTTGAAACTTCAAAAATGTATTACTTATGTATAGTAAAGGTAAACTAAAAAAGGTTCAAAATTTTACATTTTTCATTGTTATACAGAGTGTAATGTGTTTCTTTTAGATTATTGACATATCAAGCATACTAATTAAGATATATAAAATGAATGCGTTATATTTATCGACACTAACTCATAAAGAAAAGTGAACGTCAGAAGTCTACGCAGTAACATAAAACACACCCGAAATAATGTTGTTGTTCTTTTCTAAATTTAAAATACTCCATCACTTATTGATTGACAATTTGTTAATTTATCACAAAATTACTTAAATATACATAAGATACGAACATTATTAAAACAAATATCTTGTCGTTGCTCGTCTGATAACGCTTTATATCATTAAACGAAAAAACACAAAACACTTTTTATGTGGCTCACATGACATCGCAAACGCTATTAGCTTCTTGTGGCTTTTCTATTCACTTCCACCGATTGCCATAAAAAAAATTTAACTATTTTTGTATTTCCTTCTTCCGACACGCAGAATCGTATAAAAGCGGCAAAGTTGCTCGCAACTTCATTAGTTTAGCATCCTCTTGCTTCTCCAAGACGTCAGGTAAGAATGTTTTTCTTACTTTTATTATTATTTGTTTTCATCGAAAAGATATAGATCCGTTCCTTTCTCTGGAATCCTATGACGAATTAGGTGTCGTGTTAAACTAGTGAAGGAACTTAGTGTTGCAGATTTTTTAACGTTATAATTTTATTCATGACTTATTCATTTTCTCCTCCGTTTTGGCACTTCGAGTGCAAAAGTTTTACTTCATTTGTAAGAAAAGTTGCACCAGTGCCGGGATAAGAAAATGTTATTTGTTGATAAGCATAGTAGTGTTGTTATCATTTTTTATTGAAAGATTGTTGTTTCAATGGTCGTGCCCTAAGCGTGTTGGAAAGTTGTTTTGTTTACTTGCTACTCTCTACCAGGGGAGTGGGGAACTCGCTGGGACCAATAACGTATTTGTTCGGTTGAAGTGCTAACCCAGAGGAGTAAATGGAGACGTCATGGGACAATGAAAGTTGGATTTACAGGGACCTTAGGAAAACTAGCACAGCTCGTAAAAAATATATAACGAAAATTGAGAATGACAATAAAGAGATTTTGTAAAACATTTCAACACGTCAGATTCATTTTTCATACTAACACAAAAAATAAAAATACACTTATAAGCAAGAACTGTGTATTATATGTTACATCCATACGTATATTACGCCCCTTGGTTGTTATGATTTATTTCAATAATCCATATTTCATTATTCCAATGATGTATGTTTATTTTCTCAACTCCATGGTTTATATTTCTATGAAGAGTTCAGTTCTGTAGGTGCTAAGTTTTCTTGATGAAACGAGTTTTCTTAAACGTTTACAAAACAATTTTTTTTCTTTACAGCTTGCATTTATATGGGTCTGAGAATCACAGGAGTGTATGAAAAAAATGATATTAAGCAATGTAGACGAACAAATGTTTATAAAAAAACAATTCATTTCTTTTACAAATTAAACTTTCCGAATGAAACCAAATCTTGGATTTTGACTAAAAATTCATTTATTAAATGTTGATAAAAACTAATGATCAAATATTTCATTGGACTTGTGAAGCTATTAGTATTACAAGTCACTTGATAGCCGTGTCGAATTACGTACATTAAATACCGGATTATCAAAAAGCGAACTTTTCTGTACTTTCGCACTCTTATTAGCTCTTATCTTACGCACACTTTGGAAATCATTCCAAGAGAGTTTTGATTTTGTGACGATTTTTCTCGTTTTTCTTTTAACTTCTGGAAGTTTCTTTCTAGTGTTTGTAATTTCATAATAGTTTACTAACACTTTCAGTGCAGATTTAACTATCGGATATTGCGTATCTAATATGTGAACACAATTGTACGTAATACAAAGTGTATGCAATGTCATTATATGTGCATAGGATGAAGGCTGCCATTTTGTTGTGTTTGCTTGGGGTGGCAATCGCCGTGGCACGCGCTGATTATGAAGCCGACTACCAAGAATTGGCACTTGAAGATGGGGATTCACAATTGGAGAATTCTCTGAAATCTGCCCGCGAGGATTCGAGTGACGAAATAGCTTGGGCTCCCTTGGTAAGTCTCAATTCATGTAATGTTGAATGAGAATAGAGATCGTGCACAGGAGCTCCAAGTTTTTCTCCGACCTCGTCTACCATAATCTTTCAACAGGAGGTCAGCGGTTCGATTCTCGGTCCCAATCTCTTATTCATTAACATAACGTGATTAATCTGTTACCTGGCCGAGTGATTAACCTTAATAAAAGAGATTTATAAATGAATGCTAATTCATTCAAATTTAATTCACTAAAAACTTGGTGCATATTATATTAATCCTTGCTAGTATAATAGAAACGGGAGAGGGTTTTTTGTATTGAAATTTTCCTGATATGTGACGCACGTATAAAAACCAATGCAATTGTCTCCAATACTTTACACATCATCGAATCAACTGTTAATCGAAATTAAAAGTATTATTTATTTCTTCATTTTAATCAAAAAGGAATGCGATCGAACAATTAGCACAAAATAAAAAAAACTTTACCACTGATCAGTAAATTCTCTAGCATACATTACTAATACTACACCCATAGTTCCGACATGCACATAATATTCTATGATAGAAGGAGTTATTCTACGATAGAAAATAAGATTAATTAGAATTTAGAGGAGAATAATTTACTATTTTACAACAAGTTTGTGTTAATATTTACGTTCCATATCATGTTTAATTTCTTATTCAAACAAATTTTTGTTACTACTAATGAAGGCCCCAATGTCCGGTCAAAACGATAAATTAGGGAGAATCACAATAAATATTGTAAATAAACCAAAGAAGGTCGTGCATTGTATAGTCTACATTTCTAGATTTACAAATGGACGTTAATGGTAAATCAAGCATTAAAATATACCGTATTTGTTTCATGTTCCTGTGTAGGCCCGCGTGTAGAGATCACCATCAAAGACTGGAGGACCCAGACCTCCGAAACCTTCCAAACCTACAAAACCACGCCGTTCAGGCTAACTACTTATTGCTGAACTATTTAAAACCCATTTACCTTAGTATAAAATATCTGTGTACTGTTTGGGTTACTGAAGACTTCTGTTTCAGTAGAAATAAAGGTACTGATAGAGAAGTTTCTATGAAAAGCATTCAAAAACTACATCATTCATGCATGACGAATCAATAAAATAAAATATGCTTCATTGAAATGTTTCGTTCTTTTCGGTCTCAGAGATTTACTTTGACAGTCCTTCAAATCTAAAACCTTCCTGCTGCATTTTCCCCCACTTCTCTCTCCTTTTAAGTCTCTGTAAATCGGAGATCGCCAACCTGGTGTCCGAGTTCGTTAGAAAAATTTTACGATCCACGAAGAAAACATACAGGACACTACTTTAAATTTGTGATGTACTATTGAGGAAATTATCTCTGTAAAACACACAGAATAGATTGTTAACTTTTCCGAAATTGTTTTGAAAAAAATATAAGCGAACAGTAAAATAATTTTTAAATTGCTCGCATGTAGTTTCTGTCATATCAGGTGTTATAAAAGATATATATCACGACGAACAAAAAGATTGTTACATCAATTCAATAAATCCCATACGTGCAGAGGTTACATCTAAAACAAATTTGTCTTGCACATTTTATTTCTATTACAATTCACGTATATTATTTAATCTAATTAATTAAATAACAAATTCTTATTATCTTTTCGGTTTCGATTTAAGCCGTCGTAAAGTACCTTGATTATTTATTTAATTGCATGTTTTAATGCTTGAAGTGACCATAAGGAATCGTGAAATCATAAATTTTATTCCGTTATGTATTCTTAAATTCAATCTAAATAACTCTAAAATAAGAAAAATTTTCAATTCGGATGAGAATGTAAGATACAACAACAAATTGTGGGGGGTCGTTCATTTGGGACAAAATATAGAAACCACGCTTTTCACTCATTACAACGTAATTAAAACTCTGTTCGCGAGTGGCGGACGCGACTGTGAGAGGCAGGAAGAGAGGGTTGTATATTACATTCTCGGAAAAAATGAATTGCTAATACTAGAGTTATAGTTCCGACATGTCCATAATATAGTGATTCAAGTCCAGTATAATGAAATAGATTTATGTCACTAAAATAAACTATATTCGAAAAAGAAACAATAAGATCACCTCGTACTTTATTATTCACGCATACACAACCGGTGCAATTAGAATCAAAAAGCAGAAACGGTAAAATCGTCAATTATTAATTCGATCTCATAACGAAGGAACGACCATTAGAGGCCATAAAATTTCTCCATAATTTGAAGCCCAAATTTTCCAGAGAAGATTCGAACTTAATAAGTTGATAATAAAATGATGTTTATATTAAAATATAGAAACTAGTAAGAAATGACAATAAAATTCACACCGACGAATCCACGGGTATTTAACTATTTTCCTACTCTCTCTCCTATATCTCANAACAATAAGATCACCTCGTACTTTATTATTCACGCATACACAACCGGTGCAATTAGAATCAAAAAGCAGAAACGGTAAAATCGTCAATTATTAATTCGATCTCTTAACGAAGGAACGACAAATAGAGGCCATAAAATTTCTCTGAATTTGAAGCCTAAAATTTCCAGAGAAGATTCGAACTTAATAAGTTGATAATAAAATGATGTTTATATTAAAATATAGAAACTAGTAAGAAATGACCATAACATTCACACCGACGAATCCACGGGTGTTTAACTATTTTCCTACTCTCTCTCCTATATCTCATATGGATATCCTCTCCGGTGGTTATGTCCACATGTGTGCACTATTCAGTTCAGAGTAGTAAAATATATTTTACGAGTACTAATTAAATTGCACTGTTTATAAAGTTTCTTATGAGATTTTCCTACAAACGTTTCGACCGTTTATGGAGGTCTGCATCAAAAGTAACAGGTAATGACAACAAATATTAATAAAAAAACTGAACATGATAAAAACCAACATTTTAAATCAAAACAAGTATACAAACAATCAGGTATCATACACACATGTTATAATATAGGATTCTACATATTCTACGGTCTTTCACTTCTGTACGTACATTGAAACGCCCAATATTTCTACCCTTGAATTGTATTTTTTAAGATCCTCTTTTGATCTAGATAGCAAACATTGCAATTGTAAACTATACATCATAATATCTTCTTTTTCAAATTTACAATTTTCCATGCGATTTCTTCTCAACACAAAATATTCTCTTTACATTGGGATGTTCATCAGAAGTACCAGATAGTATCAACAAAACAGATTAACAAGAGAGTTAAACATGATATAATACATAGATATTAACATNAAACGTTTGGACCGTTTATGGAGGTCTTCATCAAAAGTAACAGGTAATGACAACAAATATTAATAAAAAAACTGAACATGATAAAAACCAACATTTTAAATCAAAACTTGTATACAAACAATCAGGTATCACACACACATGTTATAATATAGGATTCTACATATTCTACGGTCATTCACTTCTGTACGTACATTGAAACGCCCAATATTTCTACCATTGAATTGTATTTTTTAAAATCCTCTTTTGATCTAGATAGCAAATATTGCAATAGTAAACTATACATCATAATATCTTCTTTTTCAAATTTACAATTTTCCATGCGATTTCTTCTCAACACAAAATATTCTCTTTACATTGGGATGTTCATCAGAAGTACCAGATAGTATCAACAAAACAGATTAACAAGAGAGTTAAACATGATATAATACATAGATATTAACATAAAATATGTTGTGAACCATAAAAAAGAAATGATCAACAGAAACCAATTATCGTGAAGGAGTTATTCTACGATAGAAATTACGATGAATAAGAATTTAGAGGAGAATAATTTACAATTTTACAACAAGATTGTGTTAATATTTTCGTCAAATATCAGGTTCAATTTTTTTTAAACCNATTTTCGTCATATATCAGGTTCAATTTTTTAAAACAACTATTTGTTTTTTCTAATAAAGTTCCAATGTCCGGATAAAACGTTGAATTAAGTAATATTAGAATAAATGTTGTGAATCGAACAAAGAAGGTCGTACATTGTACAGTATACATTTCTAGATTTATAAATGGACGTATATTGTAGATCTAGCGATTCAATGTACCGTATTTGTTTCATGTTCCTGTAAAGGCCCGCGTGGAGAGATCACCATCAAAGAGACCAGCCAGCCGATCACCATCACCAACTAGAGCTCCCAAGCGCCCGCGCCCGAATCCTCCATCACCAAAGGGCCCACCCACACCGCCGAAATCACCTCGCCGCGGAGGCTAAATCCTTATTACAGAACCATTTAATACACATATGCCTTATTGCAAAATATATGTGTACTGTTTAGGTTACTGATGATTTCTGTTTAAGTAGAATATGTTATACCAAAAGAAGTTTCTCTCAACGTCTTTCAAAACCTACATCATTTATGCATGACATATCAATAAAATAAAATATGCTCTATGAAAATGTTTCACTCTTCTCTTTCTCTGAGATTTACCTCGACAGTCCTTCACATCTAATACCTTCCTCCTGCATATTCCCCTTCATGTCTTTGCCGTTAAGACTCTGTAAATCAGCGGTCGCCAACTGGGTGTCCGGTTTCGTGAGAAAATTTGGTGATCCACATAGAAAAAAATACTTGATACTAATTGAAATTTGTATCCACTATTGAAGAAATTAGCTCGCTAAAATCATAGATTGGTTATTTTTTCAAATTAGTTTTAAAGAACAATAAACGAACAGTAAAAATATTTTTAATTTGCTCGCATATATATATATACTGTAAATATTGTTAAAATGACATAGACAATTTGATAAAAAGATTCGGTATAGAGATTTCAAAAATGCTATTTGAAAGGTTTAATTATTTATAAATTTTTTGTCAATAACACCTTCTAAACCCTTTGTCTTGGGCCGTATAAAGTATCATCTATAACATCATAAAATAACATCTATATAGTTTGATTATACATAATCGCTGCGCATAATTGATTTTCCTCGCCACATGCACATTTCACATCTCGAAGAAGACCCCAAATGAAATAATGTCTAGTACGGACGAACAGAGAACTTCCGCTCCGAAGGGTGCACATTAATTGCATCTTTACTGCAGTAATATTTTAAATACTTAAAAACACAAAAATTAGTGCACGAACGTTTATTTCTTAGGCATATTTACTTTAATTTTTTATCCAGTGTACAATAAAATAAAATAACAAAACAAAAACTCTTACAGATCTCTAATCTTTTATGGCTTACACATCTCACTGGAAGGTGACAAAAATTGCTGTCACCACACTGTTCCCAATATATACTGTTGGGGGGTGATTCAGCGGACCCTATCAGATGACGCAACGTCCATGTCGTTTCTTTCCCTTATAAAAAGCTCTAGGTTGTTTGTACCTTTTGAGCACGTGCTGGTGTACTCTCAGAACATTTAACTTGTTTACGCTTGCATAGAAATAGTTAGTTTGAGTTTACAATTTTCAGTATGATTTGAGTAGAAGGTATGATCTGCAAGGTTCCTTGATTACACAAATTCTATTTGTGCACATTGCACTGTTAGCGTCATCAACGTAACGTTTACGATAGGAAGCAAAAACTGTCCATTTGAAAAATTTTACCTTTGTATATCTTTTATTCACATTACGGTAACTAAATCTCCTAAAAAATGTTCATCACTCGATGAAGATAATTTTATTTATATTTAATGGGGACCACATAATTTAATTGAACAAATATGACATTCTATATCATTTGTCGAAATACGTAAATTGAAAAATATCATTTCCACACATAAATTGTAATATGAGCAATTATGTGTAGCTTTAATTAAATCTATATGCAGCTTCAACGGATAAGTGCGCCGCAGAATTTGTTAAATCAATTCGAGAGACTAAAATTTTGCGAAGTCTCTTGAACACGAATTCTTGTTTTGCCCTTTTGGATCATTTTTCTGCCCCTTTCATTTCTCTTGTTCATTCCTGTTCTCAACTACGAAATTTTTTTTTTGTAGAAGGTACTAGTTTTGTAGAAGATACTAAAATTTTCGAGAAGTATATGGATCCTACAATCTTCCTGTTGTAGAGCAAGGTTTTTGGAAAATTTCCTCGTTTAATGAGAAGAGTACGGATGTATAAATTGAGGATTTCTTCTACATTTCCTTCATTCGCCCTAGGTTGATAAACTTGTATATAATAGCTACATATTTACTTGAAGATAGCAATTGCAATCCTAGAAATTACGTACGGTTCAAAATGAAGGCGTTTCGTGACAGCTTGAATGATACGAGTATGAAACATCGGATATCCACCGGAAAAATAATTTTACCAATGTGGTTTCATTCGATAACAAACATCCTTTCAAATGTGGAAAGAAACATTGTGGTTACAAACAAAAATACATTATGTGTGGTTATGTGCAGGAAATTCGCACACCTGCAAACAAATTAGAGATAGATTATTCGTGAAGACAAAAGCTTAGAAACGACTACTCTTTGCAATTTATTATTCATTTTAATAATAACCATTGAGATATATTACAATATATAAAGAAACGTAAAGTTTTGCATGAACTGAATTTGTTTTTCTTTTTATTTCCAATATTTTTCGCTTCATATGTCTTAATTCATAGAAAGTGTTAATAATTCCAATAATATTAAAGATGAAAATATTAGCTTAATTGAACGTGCCATAGTTTCTGCTAACGTGTATATGGCATACGGAAATAGAATTTTCTAGTTTTCTTTCTAGGTATATAAACTGTTTTATTGCTTCATTTCTCGACTCTGAACCTTGTTTTTTATACTCCATTACCGGGAATTTGTATTTCTTTTATTTTTTTCACACATCATATTGTTCTCTATTCGATTCTGAATTTCTATTATTAGTTACAACCCAATAGAGATATTATCTCGGTTTTTTTCGTTCTAACCATTGTTAAATCAAATGTTAAAGTTAAAGAGAAAATTTTTAATGTTATTTAGTGAAGTGTAGTGTAGTGTAGGAAAATGGCCATGTTTGCTTAAAGCAACTTAGATTTACTACTTTTTTTATTAGTTTGAAAAATCTACTATTATGGTAATTTTTACTGGAGAACATTCTTGTATGAGTGCATATTTATACATGTTAATCAATCTAACTGTTAATATGTGTCAGAATGTAAGTGAAAATTGTTCCTGGATGAATGTGAGTATACACATTTATTTTCGATGTTTCTTATTGTCCTCATTTTCTATATACGAACTTGAAACTTCAAAAATGTATTACTTATGTATAGTAGAGGTAAAATAAAAAAGGTTCAAAACTTTACATTTTTCATTGTTATACAGAGTGAAATGTGTTTCTTTTAGATTATAGACTTATCAAGCAAACTAACTAAGATATCAACAAGNAATTAAGATATATAAAATGAATGCGTTATATTTATCGACACTAACTCATAAAGAAAAGTGAACGTCAGAAGTCTACGCAGTAACATAAAACACACCCGAAATAATGTTGTTGTTCTTTTCTAAATTTAAAATACTCCATCACTTATTGAGTGACGCATAACTAAAGATTCCCAAAATTTTTTATATATAGTTAATATTTGTACATATAATTTTGTTTCAATAAGATTATGAAACACATTTATTTCTTAAATTCATGACGCCAATGAAAAACTTTAATTTAGGAAACTAACTATTTAAAAATAAGGGGCAGTTTTTCCACACCATTATTGATAAATCATGCGCAAACAAATTGTTAATTTATCACAAAATTAATTAAATATACATAAGATACGAACATTATTAAAACAAATATCTTGTCGTTGCTCGTCTGATAACGCTTTATATCATTAAACGAAAAAACACAAAACACTTTTTATGTTGCTCACATGACATCGCTAAAGCTATTAGCTTCTTGTGGCTTTTCTATTCACTTCCACCGATTGCCATAAAAAAAATTTAACTATTTTTGTATTTCCTTCTTCCGACACGCAGAATCGTATAAAAGCGGCAAAATTGCTCGCAACTTCATTAGTTTAGCATCCTCTTGCTTCTCCAAGACGTCAGGTAAGAATGTTTTTCTTACTTTTATTATTATTTGTTTTCATCGAAAAGATATAGATCCGTTCCTTTCTCTGGAATCCTATGACGAATTAGGTGTCGTGTTAAACTAGTTTAGAAACTTAGTCATTTTCAAAAGATAGAAAAAAGTATTTAAAAGATATATTTCGTTCCATTAATTCGATTATATAATAGTGAATTGGTAATATCAGCATTATACGTAAATAAGAAAATGTTATTTGTTGATAAGCATAGTAGTTTTGTTACTATTTTTTATTGAAAGATTGTAGTTTCAATGGTCGTGCCCTAATCGTGTTGGAAAGATGTTTTGTTTACTTGCTACTCTCTACCAGTGGAGTGGGGAACTCGCTGGGAGCAATAACGTATTTGTTCGGTTGTAGTGCTAACACAGCAGAGTAAATGGAAACGTCATGGGACAATGAAAGTTAAATTTACAGGGACCTTAGGAAAACTAGCACAGCTCGTGAAAAATATATAACGAAAATTGAGAATGAAAATAAAGGTATTTTGTAAAACATTTCTACACGTGAGATTCATTATTCATAGTAACACAAAAAATAAAAATACACTTATAAGCAAGAACAGTGTATTATATGTTACATCCATACGTATATTACGCCCCTTGGTTGTTATGATTTATTTCAATAATCCATATTTCATTATTCCAATGATGTATGTTTATTTTCTCAATTCCATGGTTTATATTTCTATGAAGAGTTCAGTTCTGTAGGTGCTAAGTTTTCTTGATGAAACGAGTTTTCTTAAACGTTTACAAAACAATTTTTTTTTCTTTACAGCTTGCATTTATATGGGTCTGAGAATCACAAGAGTGTATGAAAAAAATGATATTAAGCAATGAAGACGAACAAATTTTTATAAAAAAACAATTCATTTCTTTTACAAATTAAACTTTCCGAATGAAACCAAATCTTGGATTTTGACTAAAAATTCATTTATTAAATGTTGATAAAAACTAATGATCAATTATTTCATTAGACTTGTGAAGCTATTAGTATTACAAGTCACTTGATAGCCGTGTCGAATTACGTACATTAAATACCGGATTATCAAAAAGCGAACTTTTCTGTATTTTTGCACTCTTATTAGCTCTTATCTTACACACACTTTGGAAATCACTCAAAGAGAGTTTTGATTTTGTGACGATTTTTCTCGTTTTTCTTTTAACTTCTGGAAGTTTCTTTCTAGTGTTTGTAATTTCATAACAATTTACTAACAGTTTCAGTGCAGATTTAACTATCGGATATTGCTTATCTAATATGTGAACACAATTGTACGTAATACTAAGAGTATGCAATGTCATTATATGTGCATAGGATGAAGGCTGTCATTTTGTTGTGTTTGCTTGGGGTGGCAATCGCCGTGGCACGCGCTGATTATGAAGCCGACTACCAAGAATTGGCACTTGAAGATGGGGATTCACAATTGGAGAATTCTCTGAAATCTGCCCGCGAGGATTCAAGTGACGAAATAGCTTGGGCTCCCTTGGTAAGTCTCAATTCATGTAATGTTGAATGAGAATAGAGATCGTGCACAGGAGCTCCAAGTTTTTCTCCGACCTCGTCTACCATAGTCTTTCAACAGGAGGTCAGAGGTTCGATTCTCGGTCCCATCTCTCATTCACTAACATAACGTGATTAATCTGCTACTTGGCCGAGTGTTTAACCTTAATATAAAGGATTTATAAGTGAAGTCTAATTCATTCAAATTTACTTCACTAAAAACTTGGTGCATATTATATTAATCCTTGCTAGTATAACAGGAACGGGAGAGGGTTTTTTTTATTGAAATTTTCCTGATATGTGACGCACGTATAAAAACCAATGCAATTGTCTCCAATACTTTTCACATCAATGAATCAACTGTTAATCGAAATTAAAAGTATTATTTATTTCTTCATTTTAATCAAAAAGGAATGCGATCGAACAATTAGCACAAAATAAAAAAACTTTACCACTGTTCAGTGAATTCTCTAGCATAGATTGCAAATACTACACCCATAGTTCCGACATGCACATAATATTCTATGATAGAAGGAGTTATTCTACGATAGAAAATACGATTAATAAGAATTTAGAGGAGAATAATTTACTATTTTCATCAAGTTTGTGTTAATATTTACGTACTGTATCATTTTTAATTTCTTTTTCAAACAAATTTTTGTTACTACTAATGAAGGCCCCAATGTCCGGTCAAAACGATAAATTAGGGTGAATCACAATAAATATTGTAAATAAACCAAAGAAGGTCGTGCATTGTATAGTCTACATTTCTAGATTTACAAATGGACGTTAATGGTAAATCAAGCATTAAAATGTACCGTATTTGTTTCATGTTCCTGTGTAGGCCCGCGTGGAGAGATCACCATCAAAGACTGGAGGACCCAGACCTCCGAAACCTTCTAAACCTACGAAACCAATACCTTCTGGCTAACTACTTATTACTGAACTATTTAAAACCCAGTTACCTTAGTATAAAATATCTGTGTACTGTTTGGGTTACTGAAGACTTCTGTTTCAGTAGAAATAGAGATACTGATAGAGAAGTCTCTATGAAAACCATTCAAAACCTACATCATTCATGCATGACGTATCAATAAAATAAAATATGCTTCATTGAAATGTTTTGTTCTTTTCTGTTTCAGAGATTTACTTTGACAGTCCTTCAAATCTAAAACCTTCCTGCTGCATTTTCCCCCACTTGTCTCTCCTTTTAAGTCTCTGTAAATCGGAGATCGCCAACCTGGTGTCCGAGTTCGTTAGAAAAATTTTACGATCCACGAAGAAAACATACTGGACACTGATTTAAATTTGCGATGTACTATTGAGGAAATAATCTCAGTAAAACATACAGAATAGATTGTTAACATTTCCGAAATAGTTCTGAAAAAAATATAAGCGAACAGTAAAAATATTTTAAAATTGCTCGCATGTAGTTTCTGTCATATCAGGTGTTATAAAAGATATATATCACGACGAACAAAAAGATTTTGTTACATGAATTCAATAAATCCCATACGTGCTGAGTTTACATCTCATGCATATTTGACCTGCATATTTTAATTCTACTACAATTAACGTTCATTATATGCTGTTATGGTATTTGGCAGTGCCCTTATTTACGACAACATGTATTAATAACGTACAAACACTTTAATAATTCATACTTTTACATAACGTTTCGGGGATTATGTTTCCTCTCTTCAGATGCATTTTGCATTTTCTATTAAAAAAACATATATAAAATATCACTATTCTTCAGCACATTGCTTCAAATCTTGAACCTACATATGTGAGCAAGTACAAACCTGAACTCTCGTATGATGCATGTGTTCAACGTTGTTATGAACTTATTCAAATTATCCTTTTTTACGTTCATTCGGCTGCAGCCCATGTGCGGCATTCGGTGCTATCCTGCAACTCTGATCTACCGAACTGAGGCCCCCTGCACTGTGCGGTACAGGCTGTCTTCTGCTATGACGCAACCACGTGGTGGGGGAGTAATGTGGGAATGAATTATCTATAGTTTTTGTTTATATTCTTTTAGTATATTTAATATTGTGTCATATTTTGAAGTGAATATTTTTGACTCTACTTGAGTATTCATAACTTTGTTAATTTTAATGTTGATTGACTCTGCTATGATTCTTTTTTGTTTATTATGTTCATAATCCACAATTGTTGTATTTTAAAAATCCATCTTATGGCCTGTTTTTCCTATATGTATTTTTATACCACTCTTTTTATTGTTTTTTTTATTATTTTTGTGTTCACGTATTCGAGTCATTAGTTTACGTTTAGACTGTCCAATATAATTGAGGTCACAGTTTGCACATGGAATTTTATATACTATATTGGTCATTTCATTTTTATCTGCCTTGTCTATGTGTGCTTTAGCAAAGGGCTATTTATTATTAATTGTGTAGATTGTCTTAATGTTGTATTCATTGCAGGTTTTTCTGATTTTTTTGGTTAGTCCTGGAACGAAGGGTACAGCAATCATATTATCCATGTTATTTTTGTTTTGGGACGCAGAATTTGTGTTTAATCTTCTGAAAGAATTGTTTTATTGTTTTGCCTATTAAATTTTTGGGGTAAATATTATTGTGAAGAATATCTCTTATTATGCTGATGTTTTGATTGTGGAATATATCATCACTAACATTGAGCATCCTATGTAGGAAGTTATGTATGATAGCTAAATTCATGGTCTTAGGATGTGCGGAATTATAATTTAGTGTTCTCCCAGAATCTGTGTTTTTTCTGTGCCAATTACATAGAAGTTTGTCTTCTTGTCTATGTATTTTGATATCTAAAAAATCTATGTGGTTATTTTGTTCCATTTTAAGGGTAAATTCAATATTGGGATCATATAAGTTGAATATTTTATGGGTCATAGTAATCTGTTTTTCATTTGTGATAATGATAGTATCATCTATGTATCTCCTATATAATTTCACATGTAATTT
This sequence comes from Laupala kohalensis, assembly GCA_002313205.1. NCBI lineage: Eukaryota > Metazoa > Arthropoda > Insecta > Orthoptera > Trigonidiidae > Laupala > Laupala kohalensis. Next base: position 59,617 of record NNCF01125907.1, on the reverse strand, counting down.
AGACAATATAGACCTTTCCAATCTTCTCATTGCTAATTCACAAAATAATCCACTTAGAACTCCACCTATCTGAGCTCCATGGGTTTGTGTTTAGATAGTATTGTTAAATATAAATTCAGTGGAATTTAAAATTAATTCTACTCCTTTTAATAGTGTGTTCACCGGTAGTATGACATATGTTATAGACTGATATGTAATATTCTAGTGCATCTATTATATGTCTATGAGGGATTGATGGGTACATATT
>NNCF01125907.1:0-56943 GCA_002313205.1 Laupala kohalensis | reverse complement strand
TTTTTTTTTTTTTTGCTGCGGTTTTACATGTTCGATATCTTCATGAATATCGCACTCACAACTTCCGAGTACCCGAGTACCCACTCGGAGAGCGAAGTTTTGCATCGCCTGCGGCCAAAGGAAAACTGTGACCGACCGGGACTCGAACTCGGGTTCTGCTTTGGCTGCAGGTATGCTACCCCCTCCACAAACCCGTCTCGACTCCCAAAGCACGTACACACAACATCCACTCGGCCTTGTGGACACTTCTCCCCTGGATGGAGTATGACACAGTATTAAGGGCGGGTGGTACGGGCTTTGGGAGACGAGGAGGGTTGTGGAGGGGTAGCACACACTCCACTCCCTGTCCGAATTCCACCCCCGCCCCGGAATTCTCCTATCAGTGGTGGATCTTCTGAGTGGTGGCCTCCGCGGTCCCCCTCTCCCTTTCCACCACTCGCCCGCTCACGAGACCGAAGTGATTAGAAACATTCGTCGTAGAGTCCTCAAAGAAAAGAGAACCGCCAGCGACGTCCGTAATGTCTCATAAACCCACAGCTTGTGTCGCGCGTTCGCTCGCAAGGATCCGGTTTTATTTTAGAAGACTTAAAGAGGGGAAATGAACTCACGGGTTCCATACCCATGTTTGAGAACCAAGTGGAGCGGCCCGTAAAGCTACGGGCATGGGAGTTATGACAAAATTTTACTTCTCCGCGGCTGGCGTTTTTTCTCATTTATGACTCTAACACAATGTACTGCTTTACTCCTCTTCTTCTTCTTATTCAATTGTATTTCAGTAGTTTCAAGCCCTTGCTTATATGTCGAGTCACCGAAAATAATGAGTTTCGCAAAATCTTCAAATCATTTTTTTTTTCATTGTACTTAAAGGAAATCAAAAGGAGAACAAATAATAAAATATACTTAATTCCTTTCAATCGTAGCTACAGATCTTGTAAGAAATAAAGTCTCCTGATGTTTAACTGTGTCTCACATTTTTCTCGGTTGTTTGCAATACGTTATATTGCGTAAATGAAATATTTCGAAAACATATTAATTGTACGGATTCTCGCTTCATTGGAACTCAAAACAGCGAGATTCTACTGTATTAGCATTTATATCAATAAGTTTCTTTCGTATTTTTATTTATTAGAAATCAAAGTATTTTCCCTGTATCGATAGTAACATAATGTAAAGTGATGTAAATTAATAAAGGATATGCATTATATTATTGTTTTATTGAAGAGAAACTGAGAATACCTCTTTCGCATGAAATTGACCTGCGTGGCTCAGTGGATGTTGAACTGCTCACTGAAAGACTAAGATCCTAGAGAGGTCACAAAGGACTTTATCCCATCTCCCAGTCTTGACTCCCAGTCCCTCTCGGCTTGATGGAAAATGAGTAGTGGATCTACCCAGATGGTATTATCTGTTTGAATGTGATGCTGGCTACTTTTACAACCTACTGGGCAGTATTTACTTTATGGAATCCAACAGTAATTCCCAGGAAGCCCAACATATCTCCTACCCAAATCATATTGTTAGGTGGAAGAGTAGGTTTAATAGACATAATTCCACGACTGTCAATTGGCTACGCGTGCAATGCGAGTACACACACTGCAGCAACCAAACTCACAGCTAAAAGCATCGAAAAGTTAATTTCACAACCCTCCTTTAAGATACATTACTGTATTTCTCTTATTTTCCTAAAGTATCATACTCCAACTCCAAATGTCCATCGTAAACTTAAACTGGACATCTGTTATTACAATATTTTAACGAATAACATCCTCCTTCCTTCTATTATCAACTACTTTCCTGGTTACGCCACCTTCCTTGGATACCATGTTCATTGTCACAAATTTTCACTGCTAATAAAATCCACACGCATTTAACAAAATAAATTTTATAAAAGAAAATAAATTTATTGTTCAAAAAGCAGTACAAACTGCTTATGACCACGTGGAGGGCAATAAACTAATTTACTCTTCGGAAGCAAGTAAGGGACCATCCCATCAATTCCGATCAAGAGCCCTATGGCAGAAGCGGATTGAAAAATTTCAGTAAACATTCCAAGATAAGATAAAAAGTTAGTTACGAGTTATAATACTAATATAATATCAACATGTTTGTAATTTAACACAAAAAATTTATTTTACATGTACGAATTATTATCGAACTAAAGATTATTCTGAGTCTAGTGTTTACAAATCATAAGAATTGAAATAACATTAACCATTTCAGGAACGCAATTGTCTATTCACATAATCTCAAAACTGCTTACGTCATTCATCAGGTGTGCTATAAATCCCTTTCATGCACATGAAGCCTTAAATCATCGATCGCTATTACTAAGAAATCCCAAGAGGAAGCACTCTTTAGAACAGTGATTTTCAAGCTTTTTATCTCCAAGCCTGCCTTCAAAAGAATTCTAGGCACACAGGCTCCGCGCCTAGAATATAAAACATGTTACCACTCTTTTATCGGATAATACATAAGCTAACTAAATAATTCCGAAAATATTATAATTTTATAAGATATTTTCTCATATGCAGGCTATTCAATTTTTAATACAAATTAACGAAAAAGTATTTTTATTATAATTTATGAAAATTGTGGTTTATATTTAGTTAAACGGTTGACTTTGGTATTCAAAAAGTCAAACATTCAAAATGAAAAATGATAAATGAGCCTGATTTTCACTAAATTTTGCAAAGTTGCAAATGGTCGACAACCTTGTGTTATTTCTTAGCATTGAAAATAGAAAAGCTTATTAAAAATAATATGGGATTTTAGATTATTGTAATTTTAAATTTATATTCAGATCATGAAAATATTTTTTATTTCTTTACTCGTCAGACAACTTAGTCTCTAACAAAGGCATTTTGGAGTTCTTCACAGTAGAGATAAGAAATTAGGGAACGTTGTAAAAGAATCTCGCTCGCCATCTGATTAGTCGAAAGCCATTAACTGGTGATGACAATCTTATCCTCTTCTACAGCCAGGTGAAAATTACGTCGGAAAGGGACTCGAACCTGGGACCTCCTAAGTTGGTTGCAGGTGTGCTTTCACCTTACCAGATAGGTAGATGTTGTGTTTGAGGAATCGAGGCGGGTGGTGCAGCGGAAGCGCACCTGCGGTCCAAGTAGAGGAGTCGGGTTCGCATCCCAGTCGAGGTCCGTTAAAAAAAATAAAAAAATACAAAACAAAGAAAAACGAGTCCAAACAACTTCAATACAGTTTTATTAAAAAATTAACCCTGCAAGGACCAAATATTACTGGATGACTTCACAGAGGATAGTTCACTCTTTTATTGCGCGAATTCAGGACACTCAGAGACAGTCACTAAGATAACCAGTTTGAGGAATTGTGCCAAAAATTAGTTGAGTAACAAATATTTCAAATGTTCAAAATTTACCATATGAATACAATAATACATACTTACATAGTCTAGTTCTACAATCACAATATACCGAACATTTAAGCGAGATATATGCCATTAAATAAAAAAATTAATTAAAAATTAAATATCGGATGAAATAAATTGTCTCTTAATAGAAATAACTTATCTTTGAATGAAATTATTTTCCAAATATTTTTAAAATTTAATTTTTAAATAAACATACAAGATACATGCACAACATACTCGATAGTTTATATTTAGTAAGTGATTAATATGAATCGCAGTTTTAAACTCTGAGATTTGAACACCATTGCCCTCGGAAAATGTTTCCACACTCGCTTGACAAGGCATTCAAGGTTTCATGGCGAACGCTACTACTATGAGCTGAATGTTGCAGAGAACATCGTGCGTGGGATATGGAATGGAAACTTGCACTCTTGTAATATGTCGTAAGTAGAATTACATTACTGAAATGTCTGAAATTGGCAAAAAAAATAGTTTTATATATATTTATGTTGATTTTAACTTTAAAATTATTCTTCGTCGAGCATTTAGTGAGACAATTGATGGTGAAATGCATTACATCTTACTGAGAAGATACTTATTTTCGAAAATAGACTAACTTTTAAATCACGAACACATCAGAAGGTAATTTATTAGAAAATTTCCCGTAGTATTTTTTAATGTCATTTATCAATGTCACGGATATTTCCAAAATTAATCGCTATAATTTTACATGCTCTTGTGTTTTTCAAGTGAGTCAAGCGAGTTCATTAATATTGTTAATATTATACTATCAACTGATAGATACAAATTAAACTGTTTGCTTTAAATCATTATATTATGTTTTTAAAACGATTGAATAAAAATAATGACAGCAAAACTTCTTGGTGATTTGACTAACTTGGAACGTTAGTCACATCTAAAGGTATGTTACTTACGAGCATGGTCAGGTAATGTCTGACATTATATTACTATCTTTTTAAACAACTATTTACCACAAGTAATTATTGTTATTCATAAAACGTTTATATTATAATAAATACCAACGGAAAAGATAAGATATTTCAGTGATTTGCATAACATAAAACGGCATAACTTAAAATAACACACATACCTAAACACATCAACCTCTAGCTTTCTTACACAACTGTTTCGAATACAACATCTGGATGATCGAGCTAATTTCGTCGGATGATAATAACGTGTATTTTTGAAAATTGGTCGGACGGTCTCTAATTGGTCGGACGGTAATCGTGGATAATATCCGATAAAATGTAAACCAATTTATAAACAGGTACACCATTATGTTGACAAAAATTAATAAGAAAATTTCTAGTACTAGTACATTTTACATCAAATATTTCATCAAATATTTGCCAAACACGAACTTACTAGATGTAAGTCCCCTGGGGGGCATTCGAGTCAAGTTTATTAATACTTTCGACATTTCGACCCCTCAAACGGGTAACCTTTCTCAAGATATTAAAATTAAAAGGTACACTAAGTCATATATTCTTTTTTTGCCGGAACACACATAACCTCAATGTGTATGTCCTAAGTGACGTATGTTCCAAACACTCTAAGACACACTCATCATTCTGGCAGCTACATACCTCTACATTCTGGCAGCTACATACCCCTACATTCTGGCAGCTACATACCCCTACATTCTGGCAGCTACCCATTTGAAGGGCCGAAACTTTAAAAATATTAATAAACTTGACTGGTAAGTTGGTGAAAAAATTCAATTTTGATATATTTATGCTGTCAGAAATAATATTCGACGTGACATATCTTGTGAGGAAAGATAGAAATGTAGATGATATTGGTGACTGTTTGTTGGCGTAATTCAAAATGAAATTAATTTTCGTAGTCTCGCCAACCATTATTTATTATTAAAAAATATAAAATTGTGCTCTGAAGTACTCAGTCATACATTACAACATGAAAACAATTTAATAATAATAATAATAATAAATTTATTTTCAAAAACAGCAGTACAAACTGCGTATGATGACGTGGAGAACAATAAACTAATTTACTATAATACTAAATATATTCTAACAAATGAATATGAATTAAAATACCATTAAATTATTATGTATTACAATACTAAATTTTAAAAATCCTTTATTAATAAAGAAATGTACGATTTAATAATTCCAGCCGTAGATAATACAAATTTGTTGATGAAAATAAAAATATCGTATAAAAAATAAATGTCTAACTAAATAAATAAATATAAATACATAATAAATATGTAAAAGTTTTATTTGTCTAACCGCATCCCGTGCCAGTTCAATCGATCGATAATATATTTAAAAAAAACCCTCGAATTTGGATGTGTTGGACTACGCTGCTTACACTATACAGCAATCATTCAAGCTCGGAAATTTTCATTAGTCTTAAATAAATATAAAAGCTCATTATCATTAACGTTAAATTCTTAAGTGAAATTAAATTACCCCGTTACAGGATTTAATTTTGTCCCAAAATTAATAATGATTGCAATGAATTTGAGAATTAAATCAGTCATAAAACCTTGCATCAAATTTTAGTTAATGAGCAGTTTGCAACAAATACATTTGAAAGTTAGGAATCCGTAATATATATAGTAATAAGGACTCTCCTTAATTGATATGCAATGTATGGTTAATATCGATGAACTACCAGACCAGAAAAACAATTCAAATAGGTTGGTAATATACGGTTGTGAAACTTCACTCGCATAAAAGTTGACGGTGAAGGTTACTAATGTGTACGTATAATATTTGTGCCCAAATGATAGAAGTAAAATTAAATAAATGCTGTGAGGAATATTCTTTTCATAACCTAAGAGTAAAATGAAAATGAAAGAATTCGGAGGCCTTAATATTCGCTTTGTTTGTTAAGCTGTCTGTGTAAACCGTTGAGTAAAAAACGTGTTTTCATTGTGTCTGGATTTTAAAATCATTCGTAATTACATACATATTAGCGTACAATATGTACGCTAATATTGAAAACTGTGTGTATTTTGTCGGTTTTCTTAGTGGTATTTAATTTAAGACATTAATAAAAGTGAAAATTTAACACCCCGAAATATCAGAAATGTGGAAATTAACATATGAATATAGAATATTATATTAGAACCCCGAACAACGTCAGGTAAAATGAGCTACAAAAATCCAGACCTATTGAAAGTAGTTTTAATCCTCTGTAGGGTAAAATATATCAATTCGCAATATCAATTTTTCTTCGATCGTTGATGTAATTTGATGTTTAACAACGCAAATAAATGTTTTAATGTTTTATTTGGGAATTGTTGTAAAATTTTGAATATGCAGTAGTGATTGTTTTTGGTTTCTCATCAAATTCCGGGCAATGCCACTTAGTTCTGCTTGTTTTGTCATAAAAGACGATAAAAAGATCCTACTCGTAAATTATACCACCTTAGATCGTTTTTGCTTCCCAACATAAGTCTATGTTTTCAAAAATGAATCCAGTTTCTTAAAATAATATCTTCTTAAAATTATTGCGCGCTTATTAGTACAGGACACGTCAGTTTTGTCGATCCCATTGCAAAATAAAAAAATAATGAAATTGAATAAAATTCAAAGTAAGTTTGACGTCCAAGGGCCTTAAGAAACTTTGGTGTGTATCAATATATTTCTTCACAGTACCTGAACGTGGAGGAGACATGTGAGAACTTTCAGTCAGATAAAAATGACGACGAGCCAGGAATTGAAGCCACAACTCTGGCCTTGAACGCAGATACGTTTACCACTACACCACTCGTTCATCTCCCACAACTACACTACTTCCAGTCATTTTTGTGTGTTTCGTATTTTCCAACACAATCGTTAGCATTTAAAAGAAATTAAAATGTGTTATGTTCAGAACAGTCGCTTTCCAGTAGTATAATCAAATCCGGAAAGCGAAGGTCTAAAGACAAAATAACGGAAGAGGAGTAACCACAAGTTGCGATAAAAAAATCGTGATATTTATTGGTATTTTATAGTAGAATATAAAAAGGCCAAACTTATACCATATTGCAAGTGTGGCATCACGATTCAGGCTGGTAATTTGGACGACAGGTAAGAAATTTCTACTCCATATAAAATATTAATTTCTCATTGGTTTAACGAAAATTAGATGTTTTGCTATAGACAAGTGATACATTAATGAAAAAAATACTATTATTATTATTATTATTTGCATTAAGATCACTGACATAATTTTTAAGGAAATCATTTTGTAGTCTGTTCAATTCGGGATTGTTCCAGATAACAGTCAATTGAAGACTCAAGAAAATAACTACTCTGAAGTAGATAATAATAAATATAAATGTAAGAACTTGCTTCGTAATATTATGTTGAAGTTACTGTTAATATCCTTTTTTAGTTTTTGTATCATAACAATTTGAGCTTATAAATATTTTGACCTCTTTTTTATATGGTATGTGATATAGTAGAATAAGTAATTTGCTTTTACAATATGAACAGATACACACAAACAAACACACATAAATAGAAAATACACATTCAATCAAAACTACATGTAATTAACACCAGTTAACTTTTTTCTGAATCCGATTGGAAATTTATATCATTACTGACATCCATAAACATACTGTAAATTCAGATAAATATCGTTTATCTTACTTCTCTCACATCTAATATCGTAACAATAGCAGTATCCGCCATTTTACCTACGTGAGTATGGAGTTTTGTTTAACAATTACTTCTAAATCGACATTGAAGTGTGCAAGGAAAATCGAAACCAAATTTTTGTTGAAACAAAAATAGATTATTAAATATTTTTCTTGCAACTTAATAAAATAGAATTTTTGGTATAAGTCTTCATTGTGAGTTATAATTTATAAGACCCCTCACGCAAAACTAAACACATTCAAAATTTGTTTCGAGAGTAGCTCGTTTCGTCCGCAAACTTTTACAGAACCCTACTGTGATTCCTTCACTCCTTTGCTACCTCCCACCGAATGAGATGATTGTGAGAACTGAGTCCAACTTTGTTATCTGCGTCTAGGATGAAGGTGACCATTTTGCTGTGTTTGCTTGGAGTGGCGTGTGTTCTGGTGCGTGCTGATCCTTACAACGAGGGAGGAGAAGTTGCATCCCAAGAGATGGCTCTTGGAGATGATAATTTTCAACTGGAGAACTCACAGAAATCTGCACGAGAGCATTCGTACGGCGAAATTGCTTCATCCCAATCATTAGTGAGTGCTATTAATAAAAACACAACAGCACAATTGAACATAACATTAAACGTAAATATAAACACACAATATGTTTACAAACAATCACAAACATGGTATAGTACTATATTGTAAATACCAGATAGCTTTTCTGTATCTGTGATTAAATTCAAATTCCCGTGAGTATTTATTTATTCATATTTCTGATATGCAACGTTTGTAGAAATCAACTTCTTTCTCCAATATGAAGTAGAATTGTCTAATTTAGTTATATAATGGACGTTAATTGTAGTATAAACGTTTTTAACTTAAAATTAAATTTATTTCACGTGATAAAAACATTAAATGTCTTGAATAAGCCGTAAAAAATATCTAATCGACAATAATCAAATAACAATAGTTTCAAACACAATATCTGTCTTAAAAGAGTCGATAATTTAGGAGAAGCTCGCTAAGAGAAATATTTTTAAGATTCCGAGTTAAAAAGTGGAAATTGGAGTGAAATGCGATTTTCGAATTTTTCGTTAAACCTCACGAATGTATTAAGATAAAGTATCGATTTTTTTACTTAATCCCGCTACTCCTCTAAACGCTAAATTATAGCGAAGCGTTGACCACTAAAATGACAACAAAACTTTCTTGGTGTGTCGCTAGTTTGAGTATGAAATTAGTTTGTTTCGAAGAACATTGGGAGAGTTTAGTTAGAAGATAAATTGTAATTTAACAACTACCGATAATAATTTATATAGTGCAACAATGTAGAGGACGAATCCCTCTCCGCTCAGGATAACGTGGCAAACACACATATCCGAACTTCCACTTATTTATGTCATTTATTCTATTTACGTTATTTAGAATTGTTTGGTTTCCTTTTCATCGAGAAGGTCCATACCATACGGGAACCGTTCTATATAATTTCCTCCCCAAAGACGTAAAATATATAATTAACCTTGCGGTACTAATCTTATTTATTTTGAATGAAGTGATGGCAACACTGCGTGCATTCAGATTTATGAACTCTATAATGTACTGCATCACCTCAATTGTTGTCTAGTCACTAACCTACTCGGTTTACTTGGAATTCTGTAACAATGACTGTTACTCGATTTATTCTGTAAGTAAATTATTCCAAAGTCTATTTTATGAACAACTTAACTATACAAAGGTCGTACACTTTCAGTTATTTAACTAGCTGATTACCCGGCGTTGCTCGGGAGTTTTCTTAAACTAATCATCTTTTTACTCAGGAAAAAAAAAGTGTTATGAGATCATAATACTTTTACTTGGTGGTTTTTGAAAACATGTTCAGCATCCTAATTTTTCAAATTCAGAATAATACTAATTTAATATAGAAGTTTACTGCATACACTCCACCATGTCGCAAGAGCCGCCACGATCGAATTTTCGCTTCCGATGCATGACGCAATTTCACCATTTCATTAAAATTTTTGTAAAATCTAAACTGTTCATCGAAATGTTACGATTTAAAGGCAGTATTTATCTTCTTTAATTGCACAAAACAAATAATTCATTAATTTTAATGGTGATTGATTTTTTCCTTCCTAAATTCATTTAAATTTACGTATTTTAACACGCCTATTTTTAATAACGTTTTCTCAATAATGTGGGTGAACCTTTGTAGATAGACATATGCTGTCACAAAATTTTTTGTAAAACTCTTTGAGGCGAACAATATTGCGGGTTCTAGTTATCATCCGTCTCTAACCGTTTTAGCGGCTTAAGCGATTACACCTCTCTTTTTCGATTTAATCGACATTTATGTTCAAAATCATTTTCTATCTTTCTTTTTACGCCTTTTTTAAATAAAAATTAACCTATGTTCATCCTGGGCATATAACCTTTGCCAAAGTTCATCACGATTATATTTAAATAGTGTACTACTACAAGTGTAATTTTGCTTTGTTTCCTTTATTTTACAAAAGTCATTACTTTTCTTTCAAATTTTAATCTTATTCTGAATTATTATAAATGATTTAATGTAATTATTTTTATCTTTTTAATAACCAATTTTTCAATTCCTTTAAAAAAATATATTTTGAATTTAATTCTATTAAGTTGTCCGGTAATTTATTTACTAATTTTGGTATCGTGATAAAATATGACATCTTCATTTGTTTCTGGCAAGTAAAAGGAGTTGACCACTGAATAATTATTGTTACTCTTGAAAGTTACAATACTACATTTATGTTCTATACTATCAGTTTGGTTTTTCAAATTTTACGCAAATTTGTTACTTATATTCTTGATATTGTCTATTTTTCCTAAATTGTCAGTGATTATCTTTTATCCAACGATTCTTTTCCTTTATTTCCTAATAATTTGCATATTGTTTGCCATATTTTCTTTGCATTTAATTTATTTTTTTCAAATTGTTTATGAAAATATAATCTTTTTTGTTTAGATATATGTGCTGCGATTTCATTTCTTAATGATTTGTATTCTCTTCTAAGTGAATTTTTGGCATCTAGATTGATCTTGCATATACATTTCCATTTTTTGAAAACTGCATCTCTTTCTGACATTAATTTCCTAATTTCATCATTCATCCACAGTTTCATATTTGTATTTTTTCTTTTTGATTCACTACTTGATTGTTCAAAGATATCCCTAATAGTTTTGTAAATTACATATCCTTCTTTATTTTCAAAATCTTCCATATATAATTTATCTAGGTTTTTAATTAGCATTTTTTAATTTACATAGTTATTTTTATTTTGACTTATAACCTGTCTTCTGTAGATTTTTAAACTTTTGTATTCGATAGTCATGCCTATAGCATAGTGATCACATATTTTGAATCTATAATATAGTCATGCCTATAGCATAGTGATCAGATATTTTGAATCTATAAATATATGGGTTAACACTTATATAAGTCCCTCTAATACTAATATGGTCTATACATGTTTGTGTAAGTTTGTTTTCCTCTATCTCTTCCCTAGTGTATTCATTTATACATTGATATAAATTATTATTACTCAACATGTTTAGATATTTTAAATAACCTAACGTTTCGTATTTACTTAATGTGTTAATGTTAATAATAATGTGTTAATAATAATAATAATTATTATTGGGGCTTAGGGACCTGTCAACGTATAGGTCGTTAGATCCCTCTTGAATGAAATTGTTAGGATGGTCCCCCAATTGCTTCCAGAGAGTAAAATAGTTTAATGTCCTCCACGTCGACATAAACTATCTCAAAATTTAAAATGTTTTTCGGAGTATTAAGCCGCGTCGTCATTTTGTTAAAACTGCTGTTTAAAACCCAAATAGAATTTTGAAATTTTGATCACGTTAGCCGTGGAAGCCATCATACGTAATTTGTTACTTTTTTACCAGTATATTTATTTTATTTATTTATCTACAACTTTTTTATTATTTTACGTTTTTAAAATTTTATTTCCTTTTAAATTGTTTTAATATGTTTCTTACATTTTTCTTGTTGTTCTTAGGTGCGTGAGAAACGAGCTCCCTTTATAAAAATCCCAAAACTTAGTGGGAACATACAATTCAAGGGTGGAGCCAAAATAGGCAAAGGTGGCAAACGCCGCTAATTTGGATTTCCATTATATCCTCTCTCCACTTCATCAAAATATTGAAACTTTTTGTTATGTTTATACAGCAACAAAATTTACCTGTAGTTACAATCACTGTAATTCAAGAAAATTACCAATGATAATATTGTTCAATGATAAAAAAAATGTCGGCGATTGGATAAATAAATGAAGAGTAATTCATATTTGTTTTTATGTAAGTAGTTTCTGAATGATCCATAAATTGCGTAAAATATGAACTTCTTAACATCCCCTTCCACTGAACAACACGTCTCTAACGACACTTTTATCCCATCTTTTCTCGAAATAATTTGCGTTTCCTTTGCCCTATATCATATTTATCCCTAAATCGTTTTAGGAAAAGTTCTTATTCCTTTCGGAAAAATGTTGTGACACACGGACATAATACTTCAATGATAGTTTTGTGTATATGAATTACAGTAACATTTTAAGGCGTTTAAGTAGATTATATACCCTCAGAAATAAAAAAAACTAACACTTTCTCATAGTTTTTTATCTATCTAAACTAAATTTTCCTGTAAATACATCCATCAGTATACGAATAATTATATAAGAAAAACACTTTTTCACACAATTAAGACAGAATGAAAATGAAATTAACAAATAAATCTACAATTATTTGGTAGATGTAGTATTATGGGTTCTAAAATTCCTGGCTCATTTTAAGAAAAGAAGAAAAAACGGAAATAAACATCCTTTATTACTTCCCGTTCTCCTTCCCTAAAATGTGTAACCACATAGGCGGATATACGCTGACGTTTTCTTATATAAAGAAGACGTAATTGTATCCTTGCATCTTCTACCACATCTGTTTACTGTATGGTCATCTCGTCTAATCAGCAGGTAATAAAATTTTTCCTTATTTCGTAAAGGAGTATCTCGAATTTAGTGTTCAAGAGTATGAATAACCATAATGTCTTAATTACAAGGAAATATTTCAGTGACATCAATTTTAAAATAATATCACCAAATCTCATTTATACAAAATTAAAGTTTTGGTATTATCGCTATTTAATTCATTGTTATTCATGTGCTTTTTATATGTCGCTGTTTTTAATTAATATTCCTATTAATTGAGAAATCTAGAGTAATACATCGGCATTTTATATTATTTTCAGTATTGAGTTGAACTTAACCACCTAGTAACAGATTAATTATCTCCGCAATTTAAGAGATTTCTGTATGTTTATGAACTCCAGTATTAGGAAATATCGACCTACAATCAAGTACTTCCTGGGAGAGTCGCCTCATATGAGGATTCTTATCTCTATGAGATTACCTCAGAGGTCAACGTGTATCGCGAGTTGAATGCTTATTAAGAGTGTTGTGTTCGTCAACTGAACTGTTTCTACTAAAGCAAGGGTGGGATTTAAATAATTCTGTCTTAGCAAAAACGACCACTTTATAATGTATATGCACGGGATCATAAAGCATGTGATCATCATGAAAATTGCTTTCCAATTACATTATTTGAAAATAAATCTCTTTAAATGAATTGTCATTAGCATAACATTCTTAAGTGAAACTTCACTTCATCATGTTCCGACTTCAATGCTACCTGAAACTTCATACGGATTGCAATAAACTTGAGTTAGAAATTCTGATATACAAATTAATCAGAAATAATTTGTTATCAAATCACAGTATAAATAAATGTAATTTGTCATCCGTTATAATCTTTTTTTTGTAAATCAATGAAATTTTTATTGTAATCTTTCTCGGAAATGATACCATAATTGATAGTTTTTTCCTCCCAAAATCCGGCAAGTTTCATTGAATACGTAAAAAAATGTTTGATAAAATATTCCAGAACAATTATTGCTCGCTTAATGTTTTATATATGCGTTGAATGAAGTAAGTTGTCAACTATTGACGAAGCTAGTAAATATTCATCGAAGGAGTTCTAATTAATTAATAATTCGCAGTACCAATTTTTACGATTGGACGGGGACAATTATTTTGTGAATTTAGTGCTTCGTTGTAGAGTTAGTTGTAGATTTTCGTTTGACTCTTTTTCGTTCACGAGAATAATATTACCTTCAAGTCACGTGATACAGGTTCCGTTTCTGTTGGAACAGTATTTTCCGTAGATATTGTTGTATTATTCACAATGGGCTCTAATGACATCGATGTTGACGAGCTCTAAAGCCCCATTAAAAAAAATATATTATTCACATGCCGCATGAGGTATGAAAATCTTAACGTCATTACGTTGCTATTTTCATACCTTATAGCCCGAACAGATTCCAAACAGATTATAGCCTAAAGTAATTTCTTCAAACAGATTATAGCCTAAAGTAATTTCTTCAAACAGATTATAGCCTAAAGTAATTTCTTCAAACAGATTATAGTCTAATGTAATTTTTCCAAACAGATTATAACCTAAAGTAATATGAAGTGATATAATTAAAGTTTTGCGTCGTAAGGGCATAAAAAACATCGCCACTGGATAAGGAACGGTTCCAATGAGCATTTAAAACATTTTTTTCTGGTACTTAAGGTGGGATAAGCACTCCATGTTAGTCAAATCACACAGAATATATTTGTTTTCTTTATTTTTATTCTAATTGTTATAAAATACAACAAAATAATTAATAATTATAAAAAATGTGATTTAATTTCTTTATATCACTTAATACTAAAATAAAAAATAATATTCAAGAACTCGCTTGACTCGTTTGAAATGCACAAGAGCATGCAGAAACATGGCGGTCGCGCCCACCGGTTTCGTGATTTATGCGTCTCATCTAGGAAAAGTGAAATATCTTCTGCCGGTGACCTATAGATAAAAGTGATGTAAAAATACTAGGGGAAATTTACTACATATCAAAGTAATTTGCCATCACTTTCGAGATTTAAAAGTTGGTCTATTTTTGGAAAGAAGTGTCTTCTCCATAAGACGCAATGTATTACTCCGTCATTTATAATTGCTGTTATTTCATTTAAATGTCCGGCGAGGTATGTTTTTCAAGTTGAAATCACAATAAGTACATGTAACTCTGTTTATTTATGCCGATTTAAAATATTTTAGTGGTTTAATTCTACCTACGCTAGTACTATCTTAAGCTTAGTAGCTGTATAGGATATAATACCTTAATAGTATGGAGCTTAATCGTGACTGATTTTTCTACCCGATTTTATTTCCTGTATTTGCAAATGCGTGAGAAGATGAGATGGCGCGCGCCAAAGGTCTGGCTCAAAACCCACCGCCTCTCACCCCAATCTGGACCACTGTCGATCTCGCGGATGCGGTCGCTAAGGCAACGAGAGATCACTCAATCCATGTTGGTAAACAAGTTAATTTACAGGGTATGCTGGTAACTAAAGTCCTCGCAGCGAAAGGAAAGTAACGATATGTAACCAATAGAGCGAAATCGCGGTGTTGTCATATGTCAGTTGCGAGGAGTGGTCTAGCGTAGCTCCATCGTATACCATCGCACATAAGAGGAAAATCTTGCTTTATGTAGTGTCCTTTCAACCATAAGTCAGTTCAAGCTCCTCGTCCGTCATAGTTGGCATATCAATTACTGCCGGCTCTACAAATCAGCGGTTAATTGGTTGATGTAGGAGCCTGTGTCCGAACGTAAACTTACTAAGATTCTGCTGACACGAGTAAAACGCTCATGTGTCCACAACAACGGGAAGAGTCGGCAATCTCGCAATGCCGGTATTGGTTCCTCGACTTTTACGTCGTCTCAAGGCTTTCCTTTCATTGCGAGTGCTCTAAGGTCTTTACTGCATCTTCCGGAAGAACATACTTCAACATACGTTTATGTAGACAGGCTCGTCAATTAACGCCCAATGTTAAATAACACCCACACTACAGTAAACATACCTTTATTCGTACGATTTGTGTCATGGCTCACGTAAATGTAATATACACCTATGGAACACACTAGCTCGACCCCAGGTGGCTCGTACCACTATATTGCCAATGAACCTCTATATCCTCAAAGAACTCAGAATCTCTTTGACATGATATTCTTAAATATAACAAACAACCATCATCATATTTTTATAAAATAAAAGTTTGATATTTAAAAAAAGGTTAAAAAAGAATTATAACAGAATTTTTTCATTTAAGTGTTAAGAAGGTTGATGTTTCTTACGTTTAATTTTGATCTGTTACATTCCTTTAGTATTATAATAATCAAATTTGTATGTGACTTTTATATTTGATAAGATATAAACCTTATGAATGTATTTTTACGTCCAGCACCTTATTTATCGAATGGGTGATAATAAACATTATTTTGAATAACGCCCGAGATACGACTTTAAAAAGGTTTTACAGACACGAAACTTATAAATAGTTACACCTCACAACTTGTATTTTTCAATTCGTAAAATAATATTAAATCTTTTTGTTGAATTGTGTATTTTATTTTAACACCATTTTTTTAAATTTAAATTTTTTTTTCTATAGGTGGATGTTATTGCCTAGGATCTTATTACGTTGTTCGAGTGAGGTTTCCATGTGTTTCATTTATTATATTTTCCTGACGTCATTGCTTACATTTTCCTGACGTCACCCGTACTAGTATTGACAGAACGGCACAAATTGATTCTCAATGGCGTCACAGAAGCGGTTGAGTTACTAACATATCTTATGGAAAGAATGTTTACCAACCATTGCATTATGCAGTTATAAGATTAATGATGATAGTAACTGAAAATTGTCTAACATAATATAAAGCGTATATTTATGAACGATGTATATGGATTGTAAAAGATGAATATTAAAACAATCCCGAAAAAGAAAATTTCTTTAACTCAAACTCTTCTTTCTAATAAGTAAGGAAAAAAATAGAGTTTCTGTATGTAATGTGTCCTATAATAATTGTTTAATTCTAAAGTTATCAAAAATATTAGTCATAATTTACTTCAGAGCATGCGCAGAGTTATGTTTTAAACTGTTGATGAAATCAATATTTCTACATTCAATAAACTCAGTAGCAATAATAATAGATGCCACATAATACTGAATATGTTTTTTGGATTAATTACTGAGTGAATTAAAATTGAATTGTTTTAATGCCACTTCTTTATGTTCTATTCAATTCATACGTCAAACATCCTCCACCCGAGTTTAGAAACAACGAGACGTAGTGTGTAGAACAATTTATTCAGCAAATCAGGGATGTGATTTCTTAATTTCATTTTCAATATCATACTTGTCCCCTGAAAAGGATAAAATTTTATTTTGATTCTAATATTTTGAATTTCTTCAACTAAGGAAAATAGATACAACGCTCAAAATACATCAAATAAATTTATTAATACGTATTATATTATGTTTGTCATTAATTTCTAACTCAATAAGAATGAACACATAAAATACTTCCTAAGCGGATTTCGAAATGTAGATTCCCCTAAGGTAAGTCGAGACATGGGGCTAACAATTTAATGTATTCAAATAACTTGCATCAATATGATATATAATTTATTGATTTTGAAGCGTAACGGGTCCACAAATTCTAAGTAATTTACTGCGCTTATAAAGGAATGGGCGCTCTTCTTGTAGTGCCGACAAACTTCACACATTCATTATATTCGAAAATGCTTAATCGTTCGTGGTGCTGAAACGCTGTTTTGATCATCGTGTTACTTTATCATTTGATTTAATTATTATTATTTTATTGAATTTGCACAATGAGTGGTATAGGTACGCTCATTTTGGAGTTATAAAAGACATTTCTATAAATTCTGCATTTCCTAGAAGAGGGTACTGGAAAAATGAACATCTTCGGAACTAAAACCAATATTTGTTTATTTATATATGTAATGTCTTATTTTATGATTTGAGGATGTTCAGATCACCAGGACAGCTCTTTCACCTGATATTGGAGGAGGAATAGGTAAGGAGAGTTGTTAGGTACGGGGGAATGTAAGGTACGGAACCCACATTTGAGGAAAACCCAAGTTACAATATATTAGTTGTGTACCTCATTATAGCGATAGATCACCTCAAATTTAATCGACAATTTGTTTCCGTCCCCATTCTTAATTGAGACATGTTAAGGAAAATCACTCTGAGAGCCAAAAAAGATTTTACAAGAGAAACAAAACTGATGAAACGAAATAATTAATTAGGAAAAATATGGAAAAAATCATATTTTATTTGTTTACTAATGCAACTAATGTGACTCAAAAAATTATCTAAGTTTAAGGTGTTATGTTGAAATCATTATCGTGCCAAATAATTAAACATCGAGATTATTCTAAACGCCATCCATGATTTCAAAAAAATCTCTAAATATCACGGATGTTACCCAGCAGAGTATTGCCATGTCTGACAACCATGTCTCGCGTACCGACAGTTGAAAACATAGTAAAAAATATATTATAATAACGACTTCTCCGACTGTTATTATAATAACGACCTACGCAATATTTTGACCGTCATGGCTATTAAACAAAAAACGAAGGCACTTAGACTTATTGCCACACCATTGGCGTTGTCAAGAAGAACGTTTTTCTCGAAGAACAAAAAAATAGTACTTCTAACATTTACTATTTAAATACCTCAATTATCATACGATATGTTTAGGAAGAAATACTTCATCACGTTTCCAGATTTTTCCAAATGCATGTCAAGGGAGTATCTGCTCGACCAGGAAAACTCGAAGTCCCCCGCTTACACCACTCATAGGACAAAAATGGTACTAACAAAATCCCTCACAATTTGTTGAGCGTCCCCAAAATATATTACCCATATGTATGTTTACAGAACACAACAGTAGAATGTTCACCAATAAATATCTTTGACCTTTTAAGAGGACATACGTAATTTGCTAAATGTCGGTGATGGGAATCCATTAAAATTCCAGCATCCTCTGAGATTCTCCGACGTCAGATGTCTCAAGTAGTAGAAGCAGGTCGACCTCGCAAGTTGCCAACTTCTCGGTCTTTTCTCTCTGTGGACTACGTTTCCCTCGTGGGGTAAAATCTAGAAAAGTTACTCGTATGCACCTCAAGCTTATGTTTGAATAATGTTACATCCCATCTAGTCTCTGTGGGAATTGTATGATAGATATCATTATTTCTTATTTTCAATAACATCGACACACAAAGAAAATTGGTGTGTTCCAAAGATTAAACCTATTTATCCTTATGTATTTTGACCTGCTGAATCTGTATCAGAATTCACAATTGCTCCATCACCCCCTATTTTTTTAAATAAGGGTTCTCTGTATTTAAGAATTTTTTTTTTGCGAATTAAAAAATACGGAGGGTGATGGAACAATTCAGACCACGGGTTTGGATTCAGCCTCTAAATACATGAGGAGTGTTCTGAGATGTTAAATCCGCCTCTGCCTTAGGGCCCTTGATCGGAATTGATGGGATAGTCCCTTGCTTGCTTCCGGAGAGTAAATTAGTTCATTGTCCTCCACGTGGTCATTCGCACTTTGTAACTGCTATTTGACAATAAATTTATTATTATTATTAAGACAGAAGAAAATGGGAAGGTGCCCCGTTCCAATTTCAAAAGTTGAATTTTAAGATACACTAATGCGAGGAAAATGAAGAAATTGAAGTTGGCAAGCGTGCAGAACGGCAAGAACACAATCGCTCACAGATGCAGAGGGACAAGAGGGAGACGGTCGTTTTGAAGCAACCCCGACCCCAGGGCTCGTCGCGGAATTTAGAGTGGCGCGCGTATGGAACATGCGTGTATAGGAACACGATTCTTAGCGACACCCGCCAGTCGCGTGGTGACCTCGAGCGAGTGTCACCGAGTCACACGAGACCTTTGCCCTTCGCAGTCTCCAGGGAGAAGTAGGTGAAGTTGGTTTCACTAGCGGACGATACAAGGATCAGCCCTGGTATGTTACAGCATCAAATGACCAATTCTCTTACTGACTTATTCATCAACACAGAATTTAAAAAACTAACAAAGATAGGAACTTGAAACTGACAGGATGTTGCTTTTAAATTGTAGAGATTCACTTAAAAAGTATTTTGCAAAATTCTTATTTCAAAATAGTGAATTTTTGCTTTATTCATATACATTTGCAAATTAATTGAGATATCATTTCGGATGTTTTACGTATGTAATTATTTAAATATACTAAAAAACGTTTATGAGTTTTTTAAAATTTAGTTTAGGAGGTGAAATAGGGAACTTTTTTTTAGGTGTTATTGATTAATTCAGTAAAGCATGGAGAAAAATAAAGGAACTTCAAATTTTGATGGGTTGTGTCATTTGTTTTGTGGATGTACGCTTGAAGAGGACTTTTTGAAAACCACAATTTTAAATGCCTTTTGGTATTTTTATTCTACAAATCATGAACTAATTAATACATAATCAGGGATATGTAAGTAAATGCGCTATTTTGTTCATACTAAGTTACAATGAAGGATTAAATAACATTACTAACACTCCCGTGCGAAACCAGAAAGAGTCGGCTTGAGTAAATAGTAAATTTATTCTGAAAACTGATTGAAGTTTCTTCGTTCTTTAGACATCACGAAACTAAGATAAACATATAAGAAACCTGATTCACAAAATAGCTTCGTTGAAACTTGAGATATTCCATTATCTACGTATACGAAACATTTGAAAACAGTGTCTCCAATGCATTGCAATAGAATGAAACACTTTCCTGAAAGAGGAGTCACATTTCCACGAGTCTTTCTTTCCTCATGAAGATATTACAAGGTGTGAGGGTGTGGATTATTATTTATATACGTTTTGTCTTTCAAGACATGTCCCATTTATTAGACATTACATGACTTAATCAAACTTATACATGAATTCTTATTAATTTTCTGAATAATAAGCCCAATTTCTAATAAACCCTTCTTTCTAATAAAATTTCATCAACATAAGTTATGAACCTTTTGAAACTTCCGTCACTATTAATTTGTAATATTTCTTTGTTCCAATCACATCTTGTTTCTTTAATATCGCTATAAATCTTACTCGTTCTTCAGTATAAAATTCACAATCCCACACAATGTCCTCAATGGCTTCACGGTCTGTGTTACAAATGTCATCGTTTCAATTAAAATAGCTGTTCATATCTCCATGACCTGACAATTTCTGCCATACGACGTGTCGATACAAACCATTTCTTAGTCTTCTCTTCAAAATTATTTCATTAGAAATTTCTAGAGGTACCTTCCTTTTGACGATTTCTACCTACCAAGCATCCAAAAGCAAATTCGTAATTTAACATTTCCATCCCTCGTTATCGGAAACACCGTCTTCACATCAAGTAAAAGTCGACATTCACGTCGCATCGTTGTTTGTAATGCCCATTTATGTATGACATGGTCAATCAGCATTGTACCCAAAAGCACATTTAGTGTATCTGTCGAAATCGTAGCGTATAGCCTCACCAGTCTTACCAAACACAAACGCAGGAGTCGAGCTAACTGCTAACGAGTTTTCACAGTCCTCAAGGCCGGTAGGGAATGGATGTAGAAGTTTCTAAGATACGACAGGATGCATTTGCTGATTTGTCATGCGCTTCTACCATAATTACTGTTGGCAGTGAACACACAACTTCACAGTTCCTACTCGGTGAAGAAAGTTCGCATCGCCTATGGCCAAGTGAAAATTGAGACGGATCGACGAACACGAACCCGGGACCTCCTGCTTTGGCCACAGGTTTGCTACCACTGCACTACCCGACTCGAATCCCAAAGTCCGTACACAAAATCAACCTGGCCTGATCCGGTAAACCTGTCACACCCCATAAGCGAACTCCGGCGGCGTCCTGTCAGAGTGGGATTATTTACCACTCCCTTAAAGTACAGCGACCTGGCGACCATTTTGAAAGTCTTGAATTTAAGAAAATGAAAGAATGAACTATGATGTATCAGCACTAATAAAATTTAGATCTTGCGAGGTGAATATTGAAAAAAAAAAATATTGAAGTTGTACGGGTTATTAGGGATAATTCCTGTGATGTGACGGTTTTTAATGAATTCTCGTGTAATTTCTTGTGGATTCGTTATACACTACTATCACTCCTGCCACAAATTTAATAAAGAAAAGGACGAAATTTTCCCTGTCTCACCAAATAATGTCAAAGAAAAAGTTATTCAACGAAAACGGTCACGAAACTTACATTGAACTAGATACCTTTCTTCAAATAATGTCTCTAAATATTATTGGTGTAATTAAAGATTCGTAATTTTTAATACAATAATTAATGAAATAGAGTACAATGTTAATATTTAATACAAAAAGAATAGGTAATATTGCTGAAAATTTCATAAATAGTTATGTGCTTGCCAAGAGCCTTGCATGCTTATACTACCGTAAGTTGGCACAGAGCGAAAGTTCTTTTCTAACTCGAGATAAAGTATCAAGGAAGATAAAAGATGATGGGAGAGAAGCATCTATGATAAATAGGGAAACAAAAAAATTCATTGGGATTACGATTATTCTGAATTACCTCATATTCTCCCGGATTATCGTGAATTACCGCGGATTAGCTTCTGTCGGAAAATTGACATTGTTTCCCCTGTAGTAAGGCAAGTATAATGTCAATGATAGATTGAGTCCAGAGGCGAACGGGGTGGCGCAGTTGGTAAGTGCATCAGCACCCTAAGATGACGGTTCTTCCATTCTTCAATCAACTTAACAAAATAAGTCTTAATGTTTTCCCCCCATATATGAACTTTCCCACCGTTTCATATTTAGCATTGACGATGTAAACAAGATATCGGAACAGTTGTAAATTGTATATGATAATACATACAGGAGCATTGCATAACTCTCGTACAGTTTCCTACGAATGTTGTTAATACCAGCATGGTCAGTCGTGTCGGCAGCATCAATTTAAGGTCACGAGTAGTCAAGTAACATCCTTTTCAAATAAATGAGTCAAGTGTGTTCTTTTCTTAATGTAATTTTAATGTTATTTTGGAAAGAAGAAGGTAAAAGATGAAATAACACAAAATGACCGACACATATTTTAATGACCTAAAATTGCAATATCATTGCGTGATTTACTGCGTCCTGTTACGTAAAAAAAGAACAAAAAAAATCTGAGATATTTGCGTGTAATGCATGAGTTGATGACATATTTTTTCGAGCAGAATTTATTGACAATACACATTGTTAGTTTATCAGCAATTATTTTAGATTTTGAGTTTGGTATTTGTTTCTTTATGTGAGTCCATTTTTTTCTGGAAAAGATTTCATCCTCAACGTAATTAATAATTGAGATGTTGAGATTTAAAAAATTAAATTAAAACATAACTTCTTAACTGGGCATAATGTCTTAATAAACGTTACTGCAATATTTTCAATCCTATTTTCAATCCCAGTAGTTTGAAGGTAATTTTCTATCATGTATTGATGAATGAAACTTCAAATTAAATTCTATATAACGTCCACCCAAATCTAATAAACCCACTCTGAATCAAGATTACAACGCGTAATATTTTTTTCAAACACCAATTTCCACGAGTGGCACATTAAATGCTATGACTTCCAATTAACTCACGGAGATAATACAGAAGCATTTTAATTTATTTTATTGACGGGTAAATTTTTTTTGATATCTTAGTCTAATTTACGATTGAGGAGTTTTACGAGACAATATTCGAATAACGTGATCCTGGGTACCAACAAAAATTAATTTGTACATCAATTTCGGGTTTATAACCGTGCACCTCCCGGTATTACTATCGTCGCCACTATTAATGGCATCTGGAAGCGCAGACTGAGAAAGAGATACTTTTGCATTGCTGACAAATTTCTTGTCTCTAGCGAAAGAAGCGATGTCTCGACTGTCAGCTCCTGCACTTTGGAAACGTTTAATAACGACTAACCCGCTTCGCATTCTTACTTCTAATAAATGTTACAGCGGTTGTGAACATTACGCTTGGGTGGAACGCATAGTTCAATTTCTTCAGACGCACTGAATGTACTATT
Source organism: Laupala kohalensis (assembly GCA_002313205.1). Classification (NCBI taxonomy): domain Eukaryota; kingdom Metazoa; phylum Arthropoda; class Insecta; order Orthoptera; family Trigonidiidae; genus Laupala; species Laupala kohalensis. The sequence goes on along the minus strand of NNCF01125907.1, from coordinate 32,872 downwards.
AGGATTTCTGCCAATGGATCTAGCATTGCAGAAATGGGTGTTTAAAAAAGGAATGAGGCGAAATTTGAATACAATTAGACGAGAGAACATACAGGACGGGTAGAAATAATAGAGCGGAAAAACTAATAGATGTCTGACCAATTAAATGGGATAAATTTACGAAGGGAGTGATAATGTATGTCTTCATCCCACAGGCGCGTTTTGCAAAGAAAATTAGGAAATGGTTCATGCTAGGGCATGAGATGATGCAGGTGTTGACAGGTCACAGGAATATAAATTTTTATTTCGAAATATTTAAAATACGAATAGTGGAGACTGCGTCTGTGGGAAAGAAATAGAAAGGATTGAACACATCTTGTAGGAATGTCAATTATACGGTGCGCAAAGACCATGTTATTTGAAGAGAAGGAGGATGGAAGAAGCACCAAATACGCATTAAAAGAATAAATTACGGACAACGAAGGGAAATATATATGTTTGCAAAGCTATATATAAGGAATATGGGAAATAAAGCAAGGATTACACGAATTTTCGATAGTAGATGCTGTGAGAGGAGAGAGATGAGAAAGTAGAAAGAAAAAGAGAAGAAAATTAAAACATAGGAACAAGTTATGGAATATCTCAAGATGAAGACGGGACGTACAATCCAAAGAGAAATATATACTTTATGTAAATTTTAAACAAATAAATAAATAATAGTTGTTCACTCAAAAGTCCTTGATTTTCTTACACAAAACCCATCTTCTCCTCTGTTTTTCGAAAATGTTAAGGCGCCGTCGACCAATAATTTTTTATCATTTTATCACTCACGTAAGAGAGAAATTATGGTATTCGCTGTATACGGTCACCCGGTTTTCTTACGACTTTTGCGTTCTGGAAAAACCACATATCAACCGGGGCGACTGCTATAATACGATTTGAGAAGCTCTGAAGGACTTGAAATCATTGAAAAGCAACAGTCTGTGACGGAATGCCCATAAAATTCTCGAAAGAAAGGAATTAATGTAGAGCACCAACTTTAAAGTATCTGTTTAATGTTCTATACAAAGTGAGTGTTTCACTTAAATTTGAAACACATCAAAAATTTACAATAGTCCTGAAACATCAATATTCTTCAAATGGGAAGATTTTCTTATTGAATGTAAAATATAATATTCTCTGCAAAATTCACCATAGATTTAATGGATATAAAGTAAAGGAGAAATGACGGCATAGTAAGCAGGATATAAACAAAACCATATTTCAGTGGACAATACACCCATAACTATTTTGATAGCCGAAAAGGTAACAAATAGTGTCAGCTAATTTGTACTTTAGTGAATTTTGAAAAATCATTCGATACCGTTTATGGAGAAATACTATTTTAGTACTAGAAATGTACTTATTTCAACCGAATTCCTTCAAATGCTACTAACAACAAATAAATCAGATATGTGAGGTTAGCATTAGAAGAATGCAACGAATATATTTTCTGTGGAAAGAGGTGTATGGCAATGCCAAGTACATTTCTAACTGTTCATAAATTGGTTCATAGAAAGAATAGCCGTGACAAAAATGAAGTTCCCAAAGTAGGATTGGAAAAAATTATACTCCAGCAGTCACATTTGTCGATTGTTTGATAATTTGCTCAAAAACGCGTACCATGAAAAATTACAGAAGAATTAGAAATTTGTGAAGAAACACACCCAAAACTATCCATTAATAGCCAAAAGTCAGGTGGGTTTAAGGTAATAATGAAACGATCATATAAACGAGAATAGAATAGAATCCCACGCAGAAATCGCCGATGTTGATCCGACTTTCGAGGTATTTCGACGTCGAGATCGACTCGAAGATCTACGTTGAGACGACTCATAATAATAATAATAATTATTATTATTATTAATATTATTATTATTATAAATAAGAGCGCATGGGTCTCCGCTCCTGTTATGCCGAGAACATTCTATCTTTTACTTGTCTACGGAGATTAATATTTACGTTTTTACTATTCTTGGTAACTATAGTAAGACAGAACAATACAAGAGGATAAAAAACTTATCACTATGTTGCAATAGCTCAGTGGTAGCGTGCTCACCTTGAGACACGAAAGACCCTGGATCAAACCACGCCAATTACAAGCTATATAGAATATGACGTAACAATGTAATACGGTGGATAATATCCATAAAAATGTAATAAAAATCCTAATTCAACATTGTCAAGAAAGTCGTGTATAGATCAGTTGACTACGTTATGACGTCGTTATCCGGCGTCGAATAAGCGTTTTCTAACGAATTTGTGAAGAACGATTTCCGACGTCACATGCGTACGTTACATGCGCTTTACGACGTTGTAACGACGTTGTTACGACACGAAATTTCTGCGTGATATAGAAAATGTTGCGGAATGCAAGTATTTAGGAGTAAATATCTGCATGGCCAATAATTGGACAAAAAATCAGGAAAAGCGCAACGTAAAGGCAAATATACATTTAAAGTGAAATAGCTAATTAAAAGTTTCCATACATGAATTTGCAACAAGGATTACGGGTGGCTTAATGGTTAAATATCATTTCATACACAGAATGACGCATGGAGCAGAAAACGGGGTAAGAGGTGCAATCATAGACATTGCCGAAGGTACATCAAAAAGTAGCCTTTCATGGTAATTTGAGCAGCGGCTTCAACTAACACTTCAAGCAATAAAATACTGGCTTTCGTTGAGAGCAGGCAAATGAAATGAATACGTTTCTCAGTCGTACCACGGTAATCAAGAGGGAAGTGTGTCAGACAAATTAGAATGTAATTAATAGAGCAGGAATAATCATTTATGTTAGAACACCCCGTCGTTAAATGATATAATAACAATTTAATCAAAACTTCAAGGCTTATACCGAAAGGAAATTATTAATTAAAGTCATCAAACTGGAGACGAAATTTTCAGACTGAAAATGCTGTATGTTCGAAAGCCATATATAAATTTTCAGAAATAATAAGAATGATTGGGTCGTTGTGTTAGGAGGAAGGAAGTTTAATAAAATTGAGGGTCGATCTGCTATGAGCAAGATAAGGATTCTTTCATATTATACCAGTGTTTCCAAAAAACATATAAAGCGAAGATGTATAAAAATTGATACATTTAATCGAACTCGAAAACTCAGATTTAGCCTTAGACGAGAAACAAGAACTTGCTTGTTCGAAAAAAACTGCGTGTACGAAACTGTGTAGTTGTCTTTGTAAACACAATGTATTTTTTTTTCTGTGTTTGTCCTTGTACAGAGGATGCTAGTAAAAGCGAATATTTCAAACACCTTCTAATCGATTAATGATATCGAAATTCGGTTTTTCAGTAATCATCGGTTTTCAGTAAATATCAGAGGAACAATGTCCAATTTATTCATTGTAAAAATAATTGTCAAGTTTTGAATTAAATATGTATTGAGTTTTTGAAATTAGGATGCAGTATGTATGTTTTTTTTTAAACCAGTGAGTAAAAGTATTTTAATCTTAAAATATAAATATATTTATTTTTTCTTAAGATAAAGAATATCCAGGAAATGGTCAAGGAAAAGTCCAGGGAAACGCCGGGTAATCAGAGCCAGTAAATAAAATTTCACTGGTTATCAATGAAAATTCGAGAATCACCAAATTCACCGGACTTAAGCCATGGGTGCTATGCTCTTGAGTTGTACGGGTCAATTCTTAATATCGTGAAGAAAGTGTCAGAAATATATCATTGGACGAATCGAATACTTCGATTCTTTAATTTGCACAATCAGATTAAATAATGGTAACTAATGAAGAAGAAATAGTAAGTGCTCCCGAGGTTGTTTAATTTATTGTCTTTTTGAATGGAAATTTTAGTCTTACTTCATTAATTTAGTTTTCACATCATTATTAATTTATTAAATTAACACATTTTTCCATGAATTTTCCATTTAAAAAAATGAATTAATATATAGAACAAGTTATTTCATAGCATTATAGCGAACTTTTCCAGTTTCTCAGTCGTCTTACTGTTAAAATGTGTTTTTGTATTACCTTCAGAAAATGAGGCATGAGCAGATCATTTTAAAATTACAAATTGCTAGAAAATAAGTAAATAATAAATAAACTTTATTGTCAAAAAGCTGTTACAAACTGAGAATGACTACGTGCAGGATTATAAACTAATTTACTCTCCGGAAGAAAGCAAGGGACCACCCCATTAATTTCGATCAAGGGTCCTAAGACAGAGGCGGATTTAACATTTCATCACACTCCTAACAATAAAAATAGTTTGGTACGTGTTATAATATTAACATGATACCAACAAATTTGTATTAAATAAAACACAAGAAAGGAATATCACAAGTACGTATTATTGTCAAACTATTGATTATTCGGAGATTATTATAATTATTATAATTCGGTAGTTTACTAATTAGCTTATAACCTTGTACCCTTTAATTTAAAAAAAGTCTCAATATCTTTTGAGTCATTCAATAGCGAACGACTGCATAGATATTGATTAAGATCTATATAGTAGTAGAATATTAAATACGCACATTTCACCTAGTCTCCGAATGTACCTTATCTACCCCACTCGCCATTACTTAGCTTCCAGTGACCTAGTATTCGAAGGCCAAGAACTTAAATCCACTTAAGAAATGCAGCAAAATCAATTCCAGACCTTTCGTAACTACCACTGAGTATCCGGGTCGTAGCTCTGTAGATTCGTGGCGATAAAGAACGGTAGAGAGTGAATAATCCTGAGTCGTTTCCTCTTAGGCGGTAGCAGATCGGATACCACTTCTCAGATCGAGGTAGTAAGAGCGTTCAAAACCCTGAAAGTTAAATATATATATATATATAAAAGAATAGGCTAATATTTATCAAATTCTCCAATAAAATTTGGACCTTGTGGAGCGAATCTATATTAATAAATAAATAATTAAAAACTTACAACCTTTGATGGACGATTAATTTTTATATTTTCTGTGAAGAGCTCACAACGTTTCGACTTGGATTTAAGTCGTCGTCAGGTGATCACATATGAACAAATTAATTTGTTATTACTTGATCACCTACTTTTTAAATTACTTATACTTGATAAAATACATATACTTGATAAAATACATATACTTGATAAAACACATACTTGATAAAATAAGAACAAATTAATTTGTTCATATGTGATCACTTGACGACGACTTAAATCCAAGTCGAAACGTTGAGAGCTCTTCACAGAAAAAAAAATCGTCCATAAAAAGACGTAAGTTTTTAATTATTTATTTAATAAGATTATATAATGGACGTTAATAGTAGTAGAATCTATATTAATAAAAGTGTATTATTTGAAAGGATTCTTCTTAAGGGTTACTGCAACAAAAAAAGGGAGAAGTACAGTTTATATTGATGAATTACAAGAGCAGAAAAACAATTAAAAGTGACTGTTAATCAGTAGATGGGAATCTTCACTCACATGACCCTGGACTATCAAGCTTACTAACGTGTCCGCCAGAGTTAGATCGCGATACGTGAGGCAGACAATCCACGGAACGTATAATCTACGTAACCAAATCGTAGAAGCAAGATGTATAAAGGCTGTGAAAAACACTCTTGTCAAGTACGTAACCTAAAGGGGAAATGAAAACAAAGAATTCAAAGGTCTTGACTGAGCGCTGTTTATTAAAATTTCTATATAAAGTGGATGAATATTTGAAGTTTTTCTTCGTTGAATTAAATTTAATAATGCGAAAGTAGAGAAAAGTGTAAACTAACAAATGTATTTAGAATATTATATAAGAATCCCGGACAACGCCGCGCAAAATAAGCTAAAACTTCTGTTGACAATTGTTTCAATACTCACTGTACGGTAAAACATCAATTCACAACAACAATTTTTCTTTGTTTCAATTCACAACAGCGATTTTTCGTACATGTGTTGTTTGTGAATTGTTTTAAATTTTTTAGTATCCAATAATTATTGTTTTAAGGTACTTTGAAACTCACGGGCAGCGCCGGGTTGTTCTGCTAGTATTTGAATCAAATCATGTTGAAGTGGTACGGACTCCGATGGATGAAACCTTTGAAGCAGAGTATATTTAAGCTATTAATTAGGCGGAACTAGGGATATCAAAAATTTCTCGTTTTTGACACGAAGCATGCTGTACTTTCAATTATCATGACGAAATTTATTAAGTGCATTCCCTTAACTCCCCACATCCCTAGCCTGTACCCCAGTTTCACCCAATGAAGAAATCTTAAAATATACTTTTTGAAGCGACTGTTTTAAACTAAATTCCCGTGTAATTTCTAATAGAATCACTATTAATTCTAATACAGAAAAAAACCCGTCCTCGCCTGGGTTTCTCTCCGGTTTTTATTTCGGGTAGAGGTGGATTTTATATACAGGTTCTCCAGGCTTTTGCCTAAGGATGATTGTAATAATTATTCTCGAATTTAGAGTTATTTTAATAGTTACGATTTATTAACAATACATTCCTAATATTGTTTTTGTAAGTTGTAAACTATTAATGCGTGATTTTATCTTTATTTACACTCTCTATTTGCCGCGAATTTATCTAAATTATTTTCAATTCGCTCTTATTTGAAAATGTTAACACGATTTTATTATAAAGTTCGTAGAATCAAACAAAGTGTCCCCCAAATCAATTTCAAATTAGGGGAGTAAACTACTAAGGTGACCTCTTCATTGATTGAATATAGAAATGAGACTTGGTCAATTGTCAATGAAAAAGAACAGAAAAAAACGATTTAGGAGCTCAAAAAAGTAAAAAATTGATTGTATCCAATTATAACTAATATTCTTCTCTGTATGACATCTTGAATGTGTAGAATTATCATTTTTATAGCAATTTTTTGGGACATTATCCATCGTCTTGACCCACAATTGTTGATGAAGCCCGAAACTTAGCATGTTCTAAACCCCTGTTGAAAACAGTGAACTTAAAAATAAATTCAAATAAGCTACAATGAAAATATTACAAATATTTACAAAAAAATTGAAAAGTTTTTCATAAATTCTCCTATTAACGTCCATTGTATATTCAAGATCAATAAATAAATTACAACTTCCGACATTTTTACTGACGATTACGGTATTTTTTAGTGAGAAATCTAGAGTTGAAACGTTGTTAATTTACAAAGCAAAAAATATAGTAACCTTCCAAAAAGATCTTAGGTTGTGATTTAGTTATTTATAAAATTACAGATCATTAAAAATACGAAAACCGAGATGTAGTTGTGTATAAATATGAAGAGTAGACAACTAATAATAAATTGTGTTATTTTGGAGTTCTGAAGAACTAGAGAACTCCGTACCTAGAGTTCTTCAGTTCGTCACGCGATGCAGAGATATTGCGGGTTTAGCTATTCCCTCCCCATTGGCCGGTTGGGCGCGCGGCGGCGGTGTGTGGTGCGGCCGAGTTGAGTTGCCGCGATGCTGGGTCTTGTACCGAAGCCTTGACCAACATTCTCGTGCACCTATCCCACAAAAGCACATAGAACTGCGACGGGTAACGCCTCCCTCCCCCACCTACCTATTGCCCTCTCCCTCGCGCACACATCACATTAAGAGAAATCAACATCGTATCCTTAAATTGAATCTCTTCAAAACCGGGGTCAAGAACTACCTTCTGCACCCGTAAAAGTGCTCCTACATGTAAAAGAATTTATTGATTTTAATAAAATTACGCCATTGCTGTAGTACTTTCAATATAACAGATAACAATTTCCAAACTATTTTGTCCTATTATTCATATAAGTTTGGTTTTGTCGGTACTTAACCTTACCACGGTTGTACACGTTAATTTTGTAGCCTCATCATGGTCAGGTTTTTCTCTGGGTTGAGGTGGAATTTTTATGTAGGCTCTATAGGTTCTTCCTAGGAACGGCGCCAAATGAAATAATAAATATCGAATTTAAAGTTATTTTAATTTTTACGATTTACAAACTATGTATTCGGAATAATCTATAGTTTATAAAAAAGATGTACTTGTGAAATAACTTTTTTGTGTTTTATGAATACAAATTTGTAGATATTCTATTAATATTTTAACACTCATCAAACTACTTTTATTCCTATCTTAGGAGTGTGCTGAAATCTTAAATCCGTCTCTGCCTTAGGGCCCTTGATTGGAATTGATGGGATGCTCCCTTCCAGAAAGTAAATTAGTTTATTGTACTCCACGTGATCATACGCAGTTTTTTTACAATATTTTTTTAAATTATTTATGTATTATTACGCAAAAATCTCAAAAAGTTTGCATTCTTTTTCTACGTAAGCGGTCGGAGCGAATCACAGAAATGAAGTATTGTTGTGGCATTAAATGATGTGTTTGTGGTTTCTTATCAATTCCGACAAAACAACATTTTAAAATTACATCGAAAAGAAGCTACTTGACTCATTCATTTGGAAAGAGCGTAACTTGACTACTTGTGTCCTAAACAATTGATAACTCTGACGCGTCTGACCATGCTGGTATTAACAATATTCGTAGTAAATAATGCGGGAGTTACAGGATGCTCCATTGAGTGTCAACATAAGGCCTCGAATTCTGCATGTTTTCAATATTTCTTCCCCTTACTTTCTATGGCACTGAAGAATCGAATTCTACCCTTTTAAACCTCGTGAGAACTTTTGAGTTTAATTTAATAGAGATTATTTCTGAAGGTTTTCGTTCGCGTGTTTTTGATAATTTTTGTTTGCACTCTATAATTTTTAAGTTAAATTACTGAAATCAATCAAAATTTACATGCTTACTATTGTATAAATATGACTTTTATTGTATAAACGCGCTCAGACCCAATTAACTCATGCACATTCTTAGTAACAATTACATACTAAAATACATTTTTAAGTGTATATTTCGAATATATTAGTGGATTTAATTGGATTTTGTTCACATTTTGAACATTTTTCGTGCATGTTTTCCGATTTTTTTGTCGAATCTGATCGATCCGAACATCGATTATTTTATACTATTTATAGCAGCTCTGATATCCTGTTTTCATCGTTTCATGCTACATAAGAAATCGAGTGAAACTTACAACTAGCAGATGGGGGAAAGTAGTCAAAATTTACCAGGTTATTAATATAAACTTGTTAAAAAAAAGTAAACGTTCTATCAATTTAGCTAGTATTGAATAGTAGTATGTACTATTTGCTATCTCCAGAACCAAGCGCTCCTTAAGTATGCAAAAATGTATATGATACAGTTTACACTAGTCAGTACTTTTGACAAATGAAGCAATAAGAGACATGTCCATCTCCGGGAGTGTCTATAAATTCATTTTACTCTCGGCTGAAAGATTTGGGGGTCTCCTGATGATTTCGGGAAATTCGGATATTCACACACTTTTAGACAAGGTACGGATAACAACACACTCCTAGATAAGGTTCGACGGTGAAACATTTCACTACTTCAATTAATAAAGTAATGAAATTAATAAAGAGTTTTTGTCTAATAACTATTAATGTTTATACAATTTATTTAGTTCTCCAATATGAACAAATCTAATAATATTAAATATTCATTGACGATATGATATATTCACTATTTTTCAGTATTCATGGAAAATTCCTCAAAGGATGATTACTTTGTATTGAGATCTCTTAATACATCTCCTATGTTAAAAATTGCTGTCTATAGCGGAGTATAACAAGAAGCCTTCAAGAGAAAAGAAGTACTTTTCTGAGCAGAACCATAAGAATCCCATATGAGATATAAAACCTTCTTAATAAATAACCACCATGAGTCAAGTATTTATTTTCTATTGTTAAATTCAAAATATATTGTCTATATGATACCACAAATACTGAATGGGCTGATTTACCTGAAAGCATATTGTTTTCTCGGTCGCGAGGTGTGTAACTTACGTTATTTATTCATACAAGACACCTTATTCAACGCAAAGATGTCCCAAGGCAAATGAACATTTTGCTCGTTCCATGACTTTGCATAACATCACGTAGATTAAAATTTGCGAGGTGAAATAGACGTGGGCGCATGAGTGAGAACGAGATAGGTAGTAAATTTGCGTCAACACTTATCGATTCGTTCCAGAGTTTAAGCTGCCAAGTCGAGCGCGGAACAGCTCATATGAGATCCATGCGGCACTCCTTTACTACAGTGCTCGCAGGGAGAATAAAGGAACGAGGGAGTAGTATAAAGACCATGTGAAAGTTGAGAAGCTAATGCCAGCATTTCGAGATTGACTCTTCCTCTCTTTGTGGACATGTAGGCATTTTATCCGTGTCAACAAAATCTTAGTGAGTTTACGTTTGGATGCTGCCACCTATTAGTAGAACTGGCAGTATTTAATATGCCAACAGTGACGGACCGATGGCATGATCTAACCTTTGTTTTGCCTGAAACTGCATGGAGTCAGCTTTTCCACGAGTTAAAGCGTGTCTTCCTACAATTACTAGACTGGATCATGTGTTATGTGGCAACAGTGTTCCGTTGGCCAGCTTGGTTAAATGTACGTAGACTTTATTTCAGCTAGTGGATTGCTTACGGATTGAAACAAAGTGCGTTATTGGATTATATTCATTTCCCGGTATCATAGAATCTGAATTTAATGTAATTATTTTTTCTGGGTAGATGTGGGAATTTTTTTTAGCTTCTATGATATTGACGACTGAATATGGGTTATAAGTATTATTCAACATAATCCATAATGAAAGCATGCAATTTAACATTATGATAGATTGACATATTTTTTATGTATTTGATAATGATTTAATACGTAACTTTTGATTGTTGAAAATAACACATTGTTTATTAGCTGAAACTTTTATTTAGGCACGCTATACACAGCCTCACCTGTGTCACAATTGAGAAGGAAATTAAATGTTTAACAATTTTTGTTTGTCAGAACAGTTTACATCAATCGATATGCAAATTATTGATCTGAGCATCAACAGAGAGCGAATGTGGTTACACGAAAATTCTGAATAGTTAATTAAAACCTTGTATTGTTTTAATAATTTAATACATTGCTGGGGTAACTAGTTTATAACTTGTATGGAATATTAACGCGGCATATAAAAAACTCAAAATAGAAATATCATGTAATAATCAAGGTTACTGAAAGGTAGTGCAAATCCGTTAAAGTGGTAACTGAATTAAACGGGGAAAAGAAACTTATTTAAAATGCTTCAGTAGTAATGTGAATGTAAATGAATGACTAGGTAGGTACCACATTTTTACCATCACATCATCAGAAACATTGTTTAAGCATTTATGTGTAATGAGGTATTTTCGAAACCTTTCGGAAGCTTGCTAGATAGTTTAATGCTACGATTTTTTCCTGGCATAATTCAGGACATTTTGTCCGAATGTCTCAACGAATTCAGATCATTCATTCATATTCGGGGTTTCTTTCCTGAATGTAATAGGAATTGGAACTTGCGTCTGGTATTTGTACGCATTACTTTATAGAAGTATTCGTCCTAAAATATTCGTTTTAAAGGATTTTCTTGTAGGAATTTGCAAAGGCGTCTTTAAACATAAGCCGCAACGTGCGACTTATATCGCCACATTCCACATTCGGTCCGTCATGCACCAACCTCTTAAGTCATTTCACAGGATCTGTCAGGAGATATTCTTACGGAAATGTCTCTCTCGCTAGACACGAACAATTAATCATCGTACTTTGTCAAGGTTCTCCCTAAGCGGAGGGGGGAAGCAGTTTGGAGAGGAAAACTTTTGTCCGAAGAGTGAGAAACTTTTTAAAGTTGTTCGAGTCACATATGTCGTTTTTAAATAACAAAACAAAACATCATGGATAACAATTAAAGTAAAACATTATAAATTCTAGATATCCTTTATGTATGGACAAACTTGATGATAACTGGAATTAGCTGTTGAAGTATGGTGAGGGGAAATTAAAAAAATAGCCTACTTAGAAGATCCTGACTCGGATTTTTTCCGTTTTTTTCTTTTCGGGTAGAGGCGGATTTTTTGTCGGTTCTTCCCGAGGGGGCGACGTATTGAAATAATAAACCTCAAATTTGAATTGTTACGATTTATAAACAATAGCTTCCCAATAATCTTTAGTTTATATTAAGACGTACTTGAGAAATAACTACAGTATTCATGAAAAATTCCTCAAAGGACGATTACTTTGAAGCAATTGAGATCTCTTAATACACATCCTGTGTTAAAAAATTGTTTTGTATCGCGAAGTATAACAACAAGCCTTCAAGACAACTAGAAGTATATAAAAACATCTGAGATATAAAACCCTTTTAAGGGCTCTAATGACCTTTGATGTTGACGAGCCCTAAAGCCCCACAAAAAAAACAAAAAAAACCCTTAATAATAAATAGCCACCATGAGTCACGTTTTTATTTTTTGTTATTGAATTCAAAATATATTTCCAAATTTTACCTCGGGTAGAGGCAAATTTTAAGTATAGGCTCTTTAGGCTCCGGTCTAAAGGTGGAAGTCTCATTAATACTCTTTCAATAATTTATCTCGAATTTAGAGTTATTTAATAGTTACAATTCATAAACAATATATTGTATGCTATTAAATATCAAATTGCTTGTATTCTGTTAATCTTATAACACACACCTAACTATTATTATTATTTTCTTAGGGGTGCAAAAATGTTAAAACCGCCTCTACCTTATGGCCTTTGATCGGTATTGATGGGATGATCCCTTGCTTGCTTCCGGATAATAAATTTAGTTTATTGTTCTCCACGTGTTCATACACAGTTTGTAACAGCTGTTTTGATTATAATTTATTTATTACTTACTGGCGTTTAAAATATTTCAACATATATCCATGGTCATCACGTAACCATCAACATAGAATTTCACAAAACGCCAGAATTTCACAAGAAGCCCCCTGTATTCCCAATCGCTGACACCAGCGTAATACATCAATCTTCAGAGTAATATGTCACATTCGCCACCTAACCATATCATTACTAGCAACATAATCGCGTCGCCATCAACGTTATACACTTCCATCAAGGCTCTAAGCTCCAATTCACAGCCACATCCGTCCTTACGCTGCGAGCCGAGTCGTGTCGCGTCGCTTGCGCCGGCAAAGCGTGTCATTAGAGACGACGCTAGCGCTGCGCGGGGCAAAAGGCGTGAGTATACACGAGCATAAATCATTACATTGTGTTCTGCGAACGTGTTACGTCAGGAGCGTGAACGTGATGATCCATACTCATACACTCTCACGCTCCGCAGTGAGTATCCTCGACACGGGTCATCAACTTTCCCTTTTGGGTTGGGATGGTCACTGGTATTAGGGTCTTAACATGTTATTCCGAGGATAAGGATAATTTAGTATTTGTTCGGGATGAAATGACTCGGAGATATTAATGATTGGAAGCGAGGAGGAACAGCTTCACCGTGTTGGTCAGACCAGAATGGAGAGGTGGCGGCAAGAGGTCACATGCAAAACCCATTTCCAGGTACAAATTAAAGGGAGAAACAATTTAGAATGTTAAAAGAGAAAGAAGAGTTTAAATGTCAAGTTCGAACACTAAGTACAAATATTCTAAGAATCTTCAACTGGACAAACCATCCATTGGTTGCCACCAGGGGCGTATAACCTTTTTGGTTCACCAGGGAACATTCGAAGAATTCGAGTTGGTTAGGGCCACACGTCAAATACAGCGACACTACCGATAACTCTTGATAATGGTTATCAAATAAACACTATTTTAAGTTATTAGACGTATGACATGTTTAATTTACACTAAAACTTCGATTTTTGGTACCATTGAAACAGATGCAATTCAAAGTGTTAATAAAGAAATGTTAGACTGTGTTCTCTACAATATCAATTTTTAGCTCTATCTCTTATTTGGATTTGTCTCGACAATTGCAAGCCATTGATTCGTCACTGAACCAAAGTAAAAGATGGATAAAGGCAATTAGTAAACCTAAATTGTCCATTTTAGATATACCGGGTGGCATGTGCTACGAGTAAAATATTAACATTTCTTTCAACATGCAAACATTGCCTACCACAAAAATGTTCCGAAATTGTTTCTCAAAACTTACTTAATTACACTCAATGCATTTTCGCCTCATATCATCACGAAACCTGTTTCGATAAATCCAAAATAAAATAACACGTTTCTGAGATATTGCGCTAATATATTTTCTGTGAATATGAACCAATATACTCGTATATTTTCTGAAAATATTATACATATAACACAATAGTAGTTGTCTTACGAGTTTGCACATTACATGACCAGACGCTTTGAAATACTCTCGGAATGTCAGAGGACCTATTAATTAATGGAGGGATTATAGCGAATATCTCTTATGATTCCCACTCACCAATTAGCGGAGAGAAAATTACTAGTTTGATCAGTGCTTACGTGGGTGTTTGTACGGGATATATAGGAGAGCTTGTTCAATAGAATTTAAGTATGAGGTAGACGAAACCAATTATCAATATCCTGCTTGAAAGTATATGAATAGTATTACCTTATATTTAGCTTAAAGAATAAGCTACATTTCAATATGCAGTGTGTAAAATAACTTAAAAATAAATCGTAATAGTATTCCGTCACCACTATTTAGCAAGTAGACGCTACAACATGTGCACAGATTGCTATGTAGTTATGTGGACTGAACGTGAAAGACTTCATCAATCTTCAAAAGAAAATCAGTTCAATATGAGAAAAAATATTTTGCTGACTTTCTTTCGGAAATGTTTCGATCAATTTGAGGGACATGCATTTGAAAATATAATCTATTCGGTTTCAAATCCGGGGAAAATATTTTTTTGTACGTTTTATTACAATATATGCTTCAGAGGAAATTAACACACGAAAATTCGAATATATTAAAATAAATTATCAAACTATACTAATACTAATTATTAATATAGCGAACAATTTTTTCTTATTTTAATGGATATTTAAGAATTATTATTTGTGTAAACATTTAAAAATTTTCGTGAGTATAGTCGCAGGGACCCCAATATGTTTTTATATACTATTTCAGTTTTAAAGATTCAAAATACCATCTTATTCTTGAAGAGAAATATTAAATATTAATTCTTAATTAGGAAAAGAAAATGCTTCTCTCTGAATTTTGTGATTTTTATGTCAAAAATTCATTTATCGTTTCTCTATAGCCCCCTCGGTGACTCAAGGCTAGTGCTCTCGCTTACCAGGAGTAACCCTGCATTCGATTCCTAGTGGGTGATTCACTTAAATGTCTCAGTTACTGTAGCTGGGATAATGGAACGAGATGTGACTTACCACCGCAATTGTAATACTTGAATATTAATTATTACAATGTAAATTATATCTAGACAATGTTTCCCCAAAAATGTTTCACGATATGTCTAAATTAAACCCACGTGGAATTCGGTCTCACTAGCGCTCGTTACAGTGGTCCATAGTTAGCCGAAACAAATACATACATATATTCATAAAAAACTATATCAAAGATTTTTTTCAATCATGTTCACGACTTTATCTGTTTTTGTTGTAGGTGGTGGAGTGAGAAACTAGTCTTAATCACATTTATGGTAATTTTGTTTTGAGAGAAACGTCTAAGTATTATCATCAAANCATTTTCAATGTAGTAGGCTCCTGGGATCATGAAAACAGTCAAGGACACGAAAAGAGCTAGGAACCAGATGACCATTACAGCAAACAAGGCTCGTCTGAAACATAAGTCAAAAGAAGAAGATTCTCAAAATGCAGAACCCTTAAAATCCCTTAAAATGCACAGTAAAAAATTTAGTAATAATAATGATAGTTGTTATATTTATTATTATTATTATTATTATTATTATTATTGAGGTTTTCAGGGCTATCCAACTCCTCTATATCAATGACGCGTGGTAAAAAACATACTATTGGATTATTGCGTAGAGAGCAAACGTAAAATTTTCGCTGTAATGCATACAGCCCAGTGAGTGAGTTTGCGTAACACACACGTATTTTCATAATCCCCAAGCAACCACCCGGTGGAGGGCAACTGAATGCGGCCGAGGCCTTGGGGCAGTTGCTGCAGCAGCAATCGAAACTGCTGCCAGCGCGTCGCCCGCCTACGAGTATCGAGACTCGCTTGTGGACCTCGACCTGAGCCAACCAGAGTCCATCGCCTTCTCGAATCACGAGTTCCTAGGACCAAACAGAGCTTCGGACAACAACGATAGTGGGAGTCGCCCTTGATCTATTTACCTTCCAACCCTCACCTGGTTATGCTCTAGACCCCAAAAATCCCACACAGAGGAAATCGATTTGGATGTGAGATCCAAATTCAAAGGAAGGAAAGGACTCCAAACCTTTGGACGTGGAATCCTAACCCGAACTATATGTGTAGGATATCATATCCAAAGTCTACTACACTTAACGTCCGTTATATAAACAAATCAAATCAATAATCCAAGACTTTGATCACAAAAAATATATACTGATCTTCCGAAAAAGGTGTGGAGAAATCCTCTCCTTCCTCTTAATATAGATCTCATATCCAATTCTACCCTCATCCATAGTACATTCACATGAGAAAGAGAAAATAATTGTATCAACATCCCTTTGAGAGCAATATTTATTCCGATAGAAGTTCTTGACCACATGTTGGAACAGGGCTAAGAATTTTTTAGATCTGGTCATATTCATGATCCATCGGATTGCCAAAGTTTCGGTTTTTCTTAAGTCTTCATCAGGTTTCTGTGCAACTATCACAAGACAACATAAGGAACATTAAACATCACAAAATAATTCTTGCAGAAGTGGCGTGATGTTCTTTATTTTCGTATAAGATTTCTGGCGATGGTTGCAGATATCTTAGATAACAATTATAATCATCTTTATTTGGAAGCGAAGTTAAGGTAAATGCCTTCTCTTACACTTAACTTCTTTGTGAATACATTTACATGGTAAAATAACTATATATGACATTAATTATGCGATAAAAAATAGACTAAGAAAAATAAAAAAAGGAAGAGATATAAGAAAGGAAAGACCACCCACTCATCCATCACCATTCATACAGTGGTCCTTGTGTTAATGCAACTCCGAGAGCAAAGAGGATCGCAATGTATTGGAGAACGAGTATTTTGTTGTAATATTCTTTATATTATTATCACGATTTTTCCACAGTTTGGCCGCCTCGATAGAGAAAGAACGAGTTATTTGTTATATAGTTATATTGTTATATAGTTATTTGTTATCATGTAGGTAGTGGTACACAGTATACACTACTTTGAGATGCGTGCTCCTAGTTAGTGTTGCTATATCACTACAATAAAAAACACTTTTGAAATGCCGAAGTGGTTTGATGTTCTTTTATTTTGGCGTATGATATCTTGCGATGGTAGCAGAGAACTCTGATGAAGATTGGCCTTCTAATGGATGATGCAAAGAAGCAAACCTCAAGAATTTGTGTATCATCTTTAAGTAATTGGAAAAACTGTACATTCTGTTTTAGGAGACACATTTGCTTTATGGATCGAACCGTCGCTTGTATGACACAAAAGTGAGTTTCTATATGATTATAATACATCACCCACATCAACGGACCTACAACAAGAGTAGTATGAATTAGGTGATATAAAAAATAAAATTCCATTTTAAGAAAAAATGATACAAGTAACAGTCCTGATAAAATACCAGAATGAGATTCTGCAGTTGTACGTTCAAATAAATTATTCATTTTAAGACGTTTTCTCTCCAGAAACATAAAAAACAATTTAACATAAAGATTTTGTAGTTCACATTATGGTGGTACTACCATTTGGCTCTAGAAATTTGCGTGTTTTGTAGTACCAATTTTCATTTCTTCAATTTATTTTCGATATTTTATGATTTCTGTCACGTTTGATACATTTTCCAGTACTGAAGTTTTTAATCGCGTACAGTACTTGAAAATAGAATTAGTCGCAAAGAAAAAATATCTGTGAACTTTATCGTTTTTTTGTAATATATCTGTTCTAAAACAAAAAATTATACCACATGCGTTTTGATTCACATATAAATCGAAAAGGAAGAACACTGACCAATGAGCGGATATAAATAGGGTGTTTAAATTAAAGTGTATCAAAAAATTAGACTACTTTAATAAACATTATTTAAGCTATTTTATACAAATTTACAAACCATTTAAAAATTGTTTTTAAAAAATATTTCTGATGAGGTTAGAAAAAATTGCTGCGAAATATTTATTACAAGTTTTCAATTAATTTTTAGCTATGTGTGAGAATATCAAAAATGAACATGATTCATGCAGAAGAGAATTGTGTGGTCCCCTTAATGATCGAAAAATATGAAAATACAATCCGCAAAATATTAAAATATAAGTTTCGTTTCAACTATCACCTTACTTGTGATATGTATCTTTCCAATATTTACGTCCCAAAATATCGGAAATGGAAGGAAACAAAACTCTTCTCCGAAATGCTGAAACACATTTCTCGTAACGAAGATATATCATAGCAATCCACAGCTCCCCACATCCACTCTGCAATTCATGATCCAGCAGCCGCCCACAGCGAAAACCTCCATACAATAGGCCGCACACGAAGGGAGATGCCGTAACCGAGAGACGCCAGAGGCCATCAATGTGGACGACCAGGCATTGCATCCCCTGTTTCCGATACGGATCAGGAAGAAAGCAGTGGGGTGGAACTGCGGCTTGACCTCCGCTAGAAAATGTTGCTGTTATCCTCGATCAAAGTGGTTTATCATAAATACGTCAGTGGGAAAATTTTTAAAATAATCCAGTGTTGTCTACTAGTACAACTTTTTATTCCTGTGATTGTACTTTCGCCAGCTTCAGTATAAAATAAAATACAATAATATAAACAACGTGTTAAGGATATAAAGCAGGAAAATTGAATTAAAGTGGGATTGTAATAATGTTTAAAGGACTTTTGAAAACAGAGCCGAAGAATTGTTAAACAATAAATGGAGATAACAAATTAAAAAAACCAAGGCCAAGTACATTCCTCTCACTTGAATCTAAAATAAAATTATAAATAAGCGAGATGAATGTGCTTGGTATTGTTTTTTGTTTTCTTAAGATGAATACCACTATCACCTCAACGGTATCCAATTATTATTTATGATGAATCATGTGTATTATAACATACTTTAGAAATTATATCCGCGGTGATAGAAGTCTTCTTGTCAACTATTCATGAAACATGGAAATGTCCACGGAATTCTAATTAATTAACAATTTGCACTCTTTATTTCTACTATCGGACGATTACAATAGTTTTTGTCACTATAAAACATGATATTGAATTTATATTTTCCTTCGACGAGACCACATTATTTCCAATCATGTGACACAGCTCATTTTCCTGATAGAATAGATTTTTCTCTGTTCTTGTAGAATTTCTTTGAAAAGTCGCGTACGATAAGAATTTTTAATGCCATTGCGTCCCTATTTTCATTTTGAATGTTTAAGTTTTTATTTTTTAGCTATGTGACGATACTTGAGTGAGAATATCAAAAATGAACATAAGCCCCTTGAACCCATCTCCATATTAGTACATACTAATTTAAAGACAAAACAAAACAATATTTCAGCGTTAGAGTATAAAAATTCATCAGCACCGGATAGAGAAAAGTCCAAAAAAGATAATTTCAAACATTTCCTCGTTTTTTAGCCTAATTCTGAAGGATATAATATCTTAACACGATAAAAGTAAGTATTATTTTCATTAAGTTGTTAAAACGCGCAGCTTGTGCAATTCAATTTTTTTAAAATTAAACCTTTCTTTTTAATTAATTTCTACACAGTCTTAGCCAAAGAGGTCATACATTTTTTCTTGAAAATATTTTTGGTCTATTTTTGTTTCTGGGTAATAGAAAACCTGCACAATTGTACAAACAATTTGGATTTGTCAATTCTAAGGTAAAAATTATCTGAATTTGTTGTTTTGTACAATTTTGGTAATGTATAATGTTGATATGAAAAAAAAATTTGCAATGTTTTTCAAAAAAGTAAAGGTTTAATCTATTCTACTTAATCTTTATAACGTACAAAGATCTTTAAATTTGTGTCATTAATGACTTCATCTTCTAATATTTTGTGCTCAATAAGTGCACTAATCTAACACTCAAAACCCTGAAGTGCATAGTATTAAAATTATTTTGGCAATAATTTTAATTCCTACCCAAACCTTTATTATCAATTCGGTCTCAAAAAGCTTCTGCTGTGAATTAAAGAATTAGTTATTTAAAGAAATGCAAAAAGTTTGAAAATTATTTTTTATCAAATTAATTATAAATTATTTTGAAATAAACAATTATTTTTGTATAACAGATAGAGATACGATGTACAAAACTTTTATTCATTTAAACTCTTCTAGTATAGACCAACTATGTTCCAATACCTCAAAAAACTTCGAAGTCATGACAAAATCTCAAAAACAACTATAATTCACGAAACCATTTTAAAAAAATTAAAATACCGTTCAACGCAAGTTTGAGTTGCAACTTGGACACTGGAATGTTGGGTCAACGGAAGTGTAGTAGTGTAGAAGAAGAAGTCTGTAACTTAACAACAGAAAGATTAAAAAGAGCAATATGACTATATTAAAATGTAATTACATACGCAACACGTTTCTGCTACTACTACAACAAAACAAGGAAGCCAAGCACTCTTAAACACCCTTGAAAATTATGTCCCGCAAATCTTACCATTAAGCGGGTTCACGTTGTAGTCGTACATTACTCCAGTTTACTACTTCCACCACTCCCAGGCAACAAGCGCAAGCAATATGTTTAAAATGAGTATCAGCAATGCAGATGCAGTCGAGTGGCGGAATACAGGCCCCCGAGGAATCCTTGGCTCGTTCAGATACCGATCACAGAACATGGAGCGGGGAAGCTATAGTTCCTTTTCTCGCCGCAACTAACGCTCACGTCGCGAAGTCATGCGAAGAGGTTAGGACTGCAAAACATACCGTGTCGAAATTCAAGAACAAGCTTTGATTCATTCAGTGAGAATTATTTCAATGAACAATAAGTTGATATCAGAACGTATCCTTTAACTATTTTTTAAATTGAATTATTTTTTTAAATTGAATACATATTAATAATAGTTATTATTATTATTATTATTGTTTTTTATAAGCATTGTATAGCATCCTAATTTTACAATTATATAATAATGCAAATTTAATACAAAACTTGATTGAGTACACCATTTTCAGTTTCACTTCCAACAGCAAAAATAAGCAAATAAATAAATAAACTTCATTGACAAAAAAGCAGTAGCGAACTGCGAATGACTAAGTGGGGTTAAACTAAGTTATTCTGCAGAAACAAGTAAGGGACCATCTCATCAATGCCGATCAAGGGCAGTGACGGATTTAATACTTATATAAAAATATTTAATAAAATACGTAGTTATCCATTTATTACTCGAAAACGAATCTTAGATATAAAGTGCAGAGAAAATTCGACATTAATGGTAACAAAAGTTTTAAATGATATTCTCTCTTATGAAATATCCGCCACATCCCGGAGGAAAACCGTGCCAAGATTGAAATAAACTATTATAAATAAATTGAATTTAGAAATAAACTATTATAAATAAAAAGGATAAAAAACAACATACATGAAAAGGAGGAATTTAATCAGTATCTAGAGTACTATAACAATGGCGTGACAAAGCATAGGAGAAATTAATCTCTCATACATCCGAAATCATATGGTAAACAAAATTTATTGGTAATATGAATCTCTCATTAACTTCTTTCATTAAATTTAGTACATTGTTTTACATTATATAAGCAATAGTGTATTAGAAAACTCTTAACCACGAATTTGAAGGGATTCAATTTATTGATATCTTTTATATTTTTGGAAGGGAGTTATACAAAATTAGTCGTGAATGACATGGCCCTTTTTGGCACAGAGTGGTTGACACCCCAGGACTATGAATATTAGCATTATTAAGTGTGTTGTGTTCGTGAACTAGACTAAAGCAAGGGTGGGATTTTAATAAGTCTTTCTTACAAAATATGACTTCCTTATAAATATATATGCAAGGGAGGATAATGTTTAATTATCTAAATAAATATTTATATGAATTTCGGGGATGAGATTTACAGATAATCTGTAATGTATACTTTGTGTCTTTGTAATGATAATCTTTACTGTGTATGTATGTATGTATTGAATGCATACAAATAGTGGTCAGGCGGAAGAGCAGGCCTGATGGCCTGAACCTTGCCACACAATAAAGCCATTATTTATTTATTTATTTACAATCCGAACTGTCCTGTTTTGGATTCTAAAAGTTCGAATGCTCTGATGAGATTGACCCCAAAAGTTAATGCAGTATCGTAAATAACATTAAACATTTGTAAAATACAGGCAGCGAAAAACATGTTGACTTACAACGTCGACTAGAATTCGGAATAAATAAATCCTTGGATTTTTGCAACCTTACGTTGTTCGTGAGGGAAACAAATCAATCGAAACGTTACCATTTAGTATCGCTCACCACCTCACCTTTAGTTAGGAGTATTTAACTCTCATATGTGCTGACCTAGTATTGATTACGGCATTACATCTGAAAGGTACCGAAAATGGATTAAACCCGTCTTTTTCGATTAAATATCTTTATATGATCCTTCTCACTTCACCTACGGGGTTTCTGGGGTTGTTTAGAGCAGTACATACATCATGTGACAACGTTGTAAAATGTTTGGATCAAGGAGACTTAACCCAAAGATGGTGTAATATTCTCAGTAGATGTAAATTCTTTTATTTACAAACATTTCTCTAGATTCATGTTGTTAGCAAAGGGGAATGCAACGAACAGAAATCCTAATTAAATAAATATGAGTTCATGGAATTAACCTTTCTTCTAGTGGTTATGAGGTTCAATCGTGATAAGCCCAGTTGCCATATTCATAGCTGTTATTGTGGTAAATTAATTATTCGATGAGGAAGAATAAAATAAAATTTTACATGAAGAATAATTATTGACCCTTAAATTTTGGCGAAAGAGAATTAAATAAAGAATAATATAATTACGTTAGATTAATACAAGGTGTACTGTATTTGTAATTACATTGTTAGATAATTATCAATTTTATGGAGTGAATTGGATTGTGTCTTCATAGGAAGATTTGCAAGTTCGACTGACATGGAAATAACAAATTATGGTAAAAAATGAGTTTTGGCACTAAAAATATCCTTTTCCTTATAAAATAGAATCCCAGAAAGATAAATACAAGGTGATAGAAAAGTTGACAATTGTATTAAAGGGCTAAAATTTGTGCAGATTTTTTAATATATATTTTGAATGCATATAATTGTTGTTTCATCATCTCTATCACAACAGCTTTTCTCAAATTTCCCTGGTGGAATTGAAGGAGTTGCGGAGATACATTCAACAAATCCTTTATAAACAAAACATTTTAAAAGAACCTGTTCTCAAAAACTATACATTCAAGGGCCTTTATTTCGGTAGTCATTCTACGTTGTAGGCATGGTTGTAACAACGAAGATTTCATTTGTACAACGTTCTCAAACGATGATTTTGCTCGAATGCGCAGTGAATATTTTCAGAGCAGCAGCTACGTTTGTTTCACTTTGTGGTAAAATTTCATTTGCTAGAACACGTCTTGGTTTTTTTAAAGCGACTATAGAGAGAAAATTCTCGTTATGACTTTTGGAATACCGCAATCGTTGTGGTCACTTTTGCGTTCGCCGGGTGATACTGGCTTTGGGGCCTCCCGTTACTGCAACGTAATTATCAGATCTATTGAAGTAAAGTTATAATCATTTTTTAAAATTAATCTCTAGGTCCATAAAATTGATAAACAATGTTTCAATTTCAAAATGACTTTATTTACAATATTAGGTGGAATTTAGGGACCATGGGCATTATAGAAGCCCTAAAATGAGCCGTGAGCTGTGCATACTATACCCTAGTACACGGGCGGATACAGACTAATTTTTTAGGGGTGGGGGTCATAACAAAAGAATAGTCTTGGACATAGTACGTTCCAAACAACATCTCAACCTCAGAGAAAAATTGAAAATTCTACAGCAAATTGTAAATTTAGGTCATTTAAGTGTTAATTAATACGCGGTACAGTAACACATTACTTTCGAGATTATTTTTAAAATTTTGTGCGACAGGGGAAAGTAATAGATGCAAAAAAATTGTGATTAAAGATGCAAAAAAATTATTCGCCTTTTCAAGTTACAGAAACATTTAATTTTTCAAGGACAAAAACAAAATAACTGGTGAAAGATGGCGGTGAAGCTGCTGTTTTTGAAAAATCAAGTACAAGTGGTGGGTACGACTGAGACTTTTCCCCTCTATTGAACCCATAATTTAAATGCGTCACTAATTCTTCAGACATTGGTTTTGGTCGAGTGGGAAAAAATTCATATAAATAAAAAAATGTTGAAAATTGCCCTAACTGGAAAAAAGTATTGAAAAATTTACCTTTTTGCAATTTTAATCGGAGCGTGCAATAAATATTCTACGCAAGATAGTACGACTAAAATTCCAATTTATTGATAACAATATACCAAAGCACTAACTCTAAGTGACTGAAAAATAATCTATAAATATTGAAGTATGGGGTTTAGATAAAAACATTGTGTTAATAAATCAAGCTTCAATTTATTTTTGATTTGATTTGATGACATATCGGTCTCTGGACGGAATATGAAATTTGGAATGGCCGCACATTGCAACCAATGATTCTGTTCAAACATCAGTTAAATCGTGTTATTTTTAAATAGTAATAAATACGCGCAGAGACATTATTGAGNGAGACAGACATTATTGAGGAAGAGGGCAGATTAGATACTCTTTAATTACGTATCTTCATATATTTTTATCATAAATTTTGATCGGATTTTTCGTGCGAGTTCATGCTAACGCTACAAGAACTACTAATTATTGAATTAGGTACACATATTTAACTTATATGATAAACAGTCTGGCAGTAAAGCAGCATGGAAACATACATATTATGAAAAACCTCTTCTAATAGAAAATCGGCCCTATGAATTATAGTGAGTGTCTCACCCGAGAGGAACCCCGCCCGAGGGTACTAAAAATGTTTTAATGTATTTGGTTGAATGATAAATATTCTTGATATCGCCTCAATGCGTAAGACGTATGCTAGTTGAGAAGGTCGGATGTAATACCGGAGGGATTGTAAGCTAATATTTCAGTTTACGTTGAGATATTTACATAGACCCAGGTATAGCGGAAAATTCGTGGATGGAACCTAGGTTCATCAAATATTTCAGAAGATAATAGTTTACTCGAATTTGGAGATTTTCATAACCATCATATAACTCTATAAATCAATTTTGATTATAAAATTATGCTCTATGTAGTTTCGATTTGGTACAGTTAATTTTTTTTTTTCGCTTAACATAATTATATTTTTAAACATTCTTTTTTGGGGGAGGGGTTGAAATGACTTCCCCCTGCCTGAAAAGGAATCTTTTGATTGTTTATAAAATATTGAAGACAAAACTTTCGCCTCAAGATGTCAATAAAATGTCATCTCGACACATTATTGAACACACAATTCAGGACTAGTAGTTTATATTTTAAATTTGGTGTATATACATGTTTTTTTCTTCTATTAGGTATGTTCCAATATATAAGCCATTGTTTCAATACATTTTATAAAAAGTGTTATAAAGAGAAATTCCAGAATCCATGTTCCAATAGGTGATTTTAAAAATGAAACAAATATGATTGTATTATCAACATTATTTGTAAACAATAAAATAATATAAGTGGATGTTGCTTGACGAGAGTTAAAAAATTAACATTAAATAATCTTTAAAGGCATTATTTACTTAATTTAAGAATTTGCCAACTCCTTCGCTCACTGAGTAGTAAAGAACGAAAACACATTTAACTGGAAGCTCCCCTCTCCCCCACTTCAAATCTTATACATCTCCCGCACACCGCGCTGCACCACAGAAGCAGTAACAACCTGTCAACAACAAAATGTTTATGGAAAGGGTGTGAACAAGTAGATCTTCGCCGGACTTTTAATGCATGTTAATTGTATTCTTGCTGAATGGTTTCGCTCGTGCGCGCGTTGACTCGAACCCCCTCGCTCGCGTGTGCCGTAGAGGCGGACCGCGCATCTGACGACGAACCGGTCGGTCGGCAAACACAATGGTCGCTCGGTCCTCCGGGCCGGATGCGTCTGTCCGTCGCCGGCTCACGCGCTTAATGAATGTGTCGGAGTGCGACCGCGGGCGCCGCCGCCGCCGCCGACATGGCGAGTGAGCAAAGATCCACATGACGGAGGAAGTCGTCGTTTACTCATCTGTCGTAGTCTGGTGAGATTGGGGAACATCGGTATTCTGCACCTGGGCGAACTAGCCTACGGGGCCATCCACAAGTCTGGCGATGAGCAGGGGATGATGTAGGTTCGAGAAGACAACTTAATCATGATGGGGTGGAGATGTAGATTTCTAGAATTATATTATTTATTCTGGAATTATATTATTTATTCGAACTTCAATTATAGTCTGTATAAAACAAACCGAGTTATCAGAAATAATTTGCGGTTCATCTTAATTACACATGAACATTTATGTACTCGTTTGAATATAAATAAACGAAAGGTGTGAAAAGTATTTAAATTACAAAAATTACTGTTCACTACACAGCATATTTATTTGGTAATACTTATTCAAATTTTAGTTCCCAAAACCTATTTATTAACAAATATTTTTTTTTAAATTAGACCATTTTGGTATCATTTCTTTTCCATTTTTTATTGCACTTCAAGTTGAGAGCTTTTTCGGTGGAATAAAGTACGGGAAATAAATGTCAAAAAATAGTAATTTTGTCCATAATTCCGTTTTTGCTACCAAAAGTAATAAATCGTCCTTGTTTATTTATTTATTTAGGATTTTAATGGATACTTTATATTTCAACTTATGTAAATGACATTATGTTCAATTTTGATGTCCTTATATGCCAGGAATATTTGTACGGAGCAAGAGAGACCGTTACCTGAATTCGTGAATTTTGTGTTATTTCAATTCTTATGATTTTTAAATACTATACTCAGAATATTCTATAGTTCGATAATAACTTGTACATGTAATTTTTTGCTTAAAATTACAAACATATTGACATTCTATTAGTATTATAACTCGCAGCCAACTTTTTATCTTATCTAGGAACTTTTGCTGAAATTTTTGAATCCGCCTCTGCCCTTGATCGGAATTGATGGGATGGTCCCTTGCTTGCTTCCGGAGAGTAATATAGTTTTTTTTCCCTCCACGTGGTCATACGCAGTTTGTACTGTTTTTTGACAATAAATTTATACCTCTAATCAATAATGACTATGTACTTGAATTTCTACTGTTTTTATATTTGTATAATTATACATTTCACTTGTTTCTCACAAATCATACATTTTGGAATATTATTTCCTGATGTTTAAGGAAGGTGAATTATGAATTCCTACCTCTGGACATGTCTTCCTGGTTAATGATACTTCTTTCTAAACATATTATTTTATTATCCATGTTTTAAACTTGAGAACCCTGGAATGGAGAGAATTTTTTTCTCTTTTTTAAATTATTGGACTTGAGGGATTCCCCCTTTACACAAAACTAGTCTAAAAGTCTAATCATTAATTTTCCCCTATAAATTCTTAACCTATGCACTTATTAACTAAATTCCACCCAACGATGTCCTTCAGATTCGTGTTATGCATTGGCGTAACTTGCAGCATTTTGTACGGTGGGTCCGTGACCTAGACAACGTGGATATACATTTATTTTTACTTGAGTTCTTTGCTATATCCGTGTAGATGTCCCTTCCGGTCGCGATCTCAACGAACAGACAAAAATTTTATCATGATAATAGTGATATGAAATGTTATAAAAATACGAATAAAACCGTCAACGATTCTGATACATTTTCTAATAGACAATTGTATTAGTTTAAGTTTTCTGTATTTTTCAGAGAAATACTCTAAAACCATTTCTGCAGTAAAGTTTTTTTTTCCTTCACATATTCATTTTCGGTGTGTAGAAGTGAGGTATTGGAGAATTTCCCGTGTGCTATTGTGTTTCTCAGCCATGTCTTTACTCTCCTCGTGACTGAACGAAATTGTTCTTAACGCAAATTTCTGGGGCGGGCTCTAGAACTATCTGGGGTTGGCACGCCCTCCCCCTTCTACTTACGCCAATGTTGGTATGTACCAACTTCTTTGTGTTCTGTTTGTCACACCAGAAAGGAGAGAAGGCGATGACTAGTCATACAACAGGTTGCATCGGAGAGTCAGTGGACGACATTTTCGCGTTGGGTAGGATCCGTCAGCGGGCAGTTGTAGAGATTTCCTGCCTTTTCAATGCGCCGAAAACCTGCACGTCGCGCCGTCCGCCCGTTCGTCCATCGGCTTATAAACAGGTTGCGCCGCATATGAAATCAAGAACGTAGCTCCAGACTGCCACTGCCACAGCGCGCCCCTGGGCCGTGGATGCGAGCGAGGCAACAGGCAGCAAGGGAGACGTCAACGACCGGCAACAGAAGTGGCTGCTGCCGCGGGCATCTTTCGTCTGGAGTCCCACAGGGCTCTTCGCTACACGGATATCAGACTTCGACATTTCGGAAGGGTACGATACTTGATCAAATATTTATACATGAAATGAGGGTTTTATCAAGCGTTTATGATAAATTTATAAGCTACAAGGTTGAAGGAATAGAGTTGTTGGGTTTTTGTGATGATCACATTGACAGGCAGCTTTTGACAGGAAATCTGTTGGGAACTAATATTCGTGGTTGCAACTAATATCTCGTTAAAATTGTAATCCATGTCAGGGAAACAAAATTAAATTATCTTCCACAATTTTTATTGATTTATTTTATAACAAATTTTCATTTATTCTTTTGAAATTTTATTACAAATTTATTCCATTTTTTTAAAATTGTATGTTGTATTTTTGGGGCAAGGGAAATAATTTTCCACTTTCATATCACCCCTCATACCCTCCCCCCTTCAATGATGATTAAGCCTTTGTTTTACATTTCCTTTCCAATGAGTAAACCATACACTGTAAGGTCGTCTTGCGAATCAACATGACACAGATGAAGACATGCAGGTGACTCGGATCACAGCGCGACGTTAATGAAAGTTCCCGAAGAAGCACAAAGCATCGAGAGGTGGTTTTGCTGTCACTCTTAGAGCTGAAGTCAATGAGGTGCGTGATGTGTGGGAAAGAGAGGTTGCTCTGGGATGTACAGAGAAGTGGAGTAATGAAGGTGTTGTCCACTTCCAGGAGGTCGAGCCACCAGAGTGAAGGTTGTCACGTGGAAAGAAGGCTGACCGTCACATTACCGGAGTCGTTGGCGGGTATTGGATCGCGAGCAGTGGCGTCGCAATTTCTTTAGTAAAGGACACACAGAATGGAATTATTGGTTGAAAAAAAAAAGGAAAACTCATGGAAAGAGAGGGAATTGAGACATTCTGAAATATGACACAGTGGTAGAAAATATACATATATCATTCTCTATCACATATGAGAATACTGAAGTGATATTCCAGTTAAGAACAAAGGTAATACCAACATATCACCACATGGCACCGACAGCGGTGGTCGTGTGGTAGCGTCTTCACTTCCGCGATCCCGTTGAGTGGTAGAGCGTGGGTTCAAACCCTGCTCGGCCGAACTAGATGAGGTTTTCAGCTGTGGTTTCCCTCATCTACTCCAGATAAATGTCGGTTCGGTACCATAAGTTCCCCTCTCCTTTCCAATTCCCGTACGTAAGTCCAACGGTTAGGTGGAAGAGCAAGCTTCGTGGCCTGAACCTCGCCAAAAGTCATTAAATAAATAAATAAATAAAATATAGCGACAGTCGACATTACCATCCCCACAAACTCAACTTCGATGCATTTATTTTGTCGTGTAGACTTGCTTCTCTCTACCCGACAGAAAAAGACGGGTTCCCAGAGATAACCTACGCGATCGTATAACAATGATTATTTTGAAAATGAATATTAACATTGATACATTATTCAGGAAAGAAAGACCAAGTCAGAAACATAATTTCTATTCATAATATAGACCAAAATTATAGACATATTAATTAAAAATTTTATTAACCTCTTGGAAAGCAATTTGTAGTCTAAATATTAATTACAAGTTCAGCGTTTTAAATATTCTTATAAGTTTATATTAAAAACAATACGTCTCTTTAAACAAAGATACTAATACACTGTGAAAAAAGTAGATGTTGACTTCAGATTTGAAAGAGGGTTGAGATAGACGTCGGTTGAGACGTAACTTTTGTCATCTCCTGTCTAGTACATCCAATGTATTTCTTCCCCATGAAGACCTTTCGATGCCACATTTATGTGGAAAAGTGGCTGAGAGCGTAAATAAGAAATAGCAAAGTTTGAAATTGAAGATTCAGGGAGAGAAAGATTATAGTAAGAAAAATAAAAATGACAAGAGAAAAGTTGAACAATGGCTGTGGGTGAATAAAGACGCACCTCGCTGACCTTGAGAGTGGAGAAGATTAGGAACGGAAGAAGTTTAATTATGGATACTAAAAGCAATGCGAGTTGAATTAACATAAAGCATGATTTTGAGAGAAAAGGAGTCTTGCCTTGGTGTATACGTGACACCCATGAAATACTAGTACATTTTCACGTCCACGGCGCTATGCGACGCGTTGCAATAATGAAGTAGATTGCGTTTCATTACACCTTTTTATTTTTTTGCCAATTTTTATATTTTTTTAGTACGAATGTTTTCAACCGTACCGAATACTTTAAAATAAAAAAATCGCCCAAAACGGAACATTTTGGTTAATTTGATATTTTTTAAATAACCCGATATTTTTTTGGTTTTTGAAAATCAAGGAGTCAAAGTTCCTAGACGCGACGAAAATTCATCGAACGATTCTAATGACCATAGAACCAACTCTCTACGAAACCGGGAAGTGCCTCATAATTTATATCAATCAGTAAGTGTCAGCTTTATTCACTCCTACTAAAAGGTGTTCTTTTCAGACACGGTTTTTATTTCACAATCGAACGGAAAAAATTACAATATTTAAGAAATTTTTGAACGGGAATTGGATCTATATTTTGATTCGGTTATGGTTTTTAGTTTCTCTAATCGTAATTTATTTTTTCTCGTATCCGTAATGTTGCACAACTAGAAAGGTCCAGACTCGTCCCATGATGAAACACTCTCCTGTCTCATTTGGTCTCCTCATCGTCAGAGTACGAGACACCTGTCACGATACGCCGAACGAAAGAGATCGAAGGTTGAAGAGAGGAGAAAAGCACTCACCACGCATTTGTACTTCATCAATATTTACGTCTCCTCGTCGAGTGTCCGACTGTCAAGGCGTTGCTACTTCTCGAGATACGCCTCTGTGCTTTCTCTATGGACGCTACTACTCCACGTCTCTTCCTTTCGAAGGAGTGAATAAAGCTGTCATTTTTATTTTTCTTACCATAATTTTTCTCTCCCTGAATCTTCAATTTCAAACTTTTGCTATTTCTTATTTACGCACTCAGCCACTTTTCCACATAAATGTGACATCGAAAGGTCTTCATGGGGAAGAAATACATTGGATGTACTAGACAGGAGATGACAAAAGTTACGTCTCAACCGACGTCTATCTCAACCCTCTTTCAAATCTGAAGTCAACATCTACTTTTTTCACAGTGTATTAGTATCTTTGTTTAAAGAGACGTATTGTTTTTAATATAAACTTATAAGAATATTTAAAACGCTGAACTTGTAATTAATATTTAGACTACAAATTGCTTTCCAAGAGGTTAATAAAATTTTTAATTAATATGTCTATAATTTTGGTCTATATTATGAATAGAAATTATGTTTCTGACTTGGTCTTTCTTTCCTGAATAATGTATCAATGTTAATATTCATTTTCAAAATAATCATTGTTATACGATCGCGTAGGTTATCTCTGGGAACCCGTCTTTTTCTGTCGGGTAGAGAGAAGCAAGTCTACACGACAAAATAAATGCATCGAAGTTGAGTTTGTGGGGATGGTAATGTCGACTGTCGCTATATTTTATTTATTTATTTATTTTATGACTTTTGGCGAGGTTCAGGCCACGAAGCTTGCTCTTCCACCTAACCGTTGGACTTACGTACGGGAATTGGAAAGGAGAGGGGAACTTATTGTACCGAACCGACATTTATCTGGAGTAGATGAGGGAAACCACAGCTGAAAACCTCACCAAGTTCGACCGAGCAGGGTTTGAACCCACGCTCTTCCACTCAACGGAATGATGGTAACTGATAAACTATTGTCTGTCATTGTAAAAATATATTTATAACTAAAAGTCATGTATTAAAATTTTAAAAATCAATGATAAAAGAACAGCATGCGATGTTTTTGTTACTTTTGATCTCGGTTTGACTTTTGGTTGCTTGCAGAAACATCGAGTGACCTACTCCGTCAGAGCTTATGTCCAGAAACAGATTTTTCACAGTATTAGAACTAAAATCAATAAATTTCTTACCAAAAATTTTCAATAACAAATATTATTATTGGTGTGCTGTAATTTTTTAAAAGTAAAACAATGAGTTCCCAAGTATATAATCCAGCATTAATACTCGTAACACTGAGAAGAGAGGGAATGATACGCTACAATAGTATCAATATTCAAGAAATTTGCAAGTTTTTAAAATAACACGTAAAATTCTTTTGTTGTTACAACATTGAATTTTTATTTCAGAGTGGTGTTTTCCTAGGTAATTTGTAAACTACAATTTGCGTATGTACCGTCATATTTACAGGAACAGTTTCGCAATGAGACAAATTTTTTTCGGTTTGATTTTTTATTTCTGCAGAAAATATTTTACACATCAGATACGAATAAACCATCACCTCGAATAAACAAGAT
>NNCF01125906.1:690629-700762 GCA_002313205.1 Laupala kohalensis | reverse complement strand
GCGGGACAAACGCTCAGGAAGAAGAAGAAAGAAGAAGAATTTACTCACAATACTCATCACGGATTTTTAGGTTTTTATACACTTGTGCTGTTCGTTCAGAACCGACCGCCTACTTGACTTCCTGTACCGGTAGCTAATAGTCAATTTGAAATCGAGGATAATTATTAACTTTTGACTTATCAACTAAACACACACGTGTACAACAAACGCAAAAGAAGAAAAATTTGGAGATCAAACACTTGGATGATAACCAATTTATGTTCACAAAGATATTTGATTAAATTGTATTGGGGCACTGAAATTTCCTAGTAATGCCATTATTCTTCTTTCAACTAATTTGAGTGAGACAATTTTGCAGGATAGAAAACATGGTAGTGATGAAAACGAATATTCACATTGGGGAGCATAAGAGTCAACCCCGAAGATATAAGTCAAGCAGTGAATGATTAAGAAAGCAAGACAGGACATCTGATAAAATGAACACAAAAATTCATCCATCTCTTATAATCTTCTGAATGGAAGATATAAATAATATATCTTATGTGTACCAAACATTTTCCAGCTAACTTCATCAAGTTCAAATTTTCGGGATTGCAGGCAGTTTATTTCCATTAAATGAAACAGGTTTATACTCAAGGTGGACGGATCAAAGGAGTTTTTATTTTCTTAAAGATATAACAAAGAGTGATACCAATAAATATTTAAAATATGTTACGGTTAATTTTTATGTAATGGCTTTAAATTGAAAATGATCAAGATGTAACATGCTTTTTTCCACATTCATATACTCATATAACTATTCTAATTATTCTGAGATTAAAGGGACGCAAATGAAGTTCATTAAAATCTTATGCATTCGAGAGCTCTTGCATTGCGAACCGCAGAATTTTTCAACTTCAGTGGTTAGCAGAATCCCGGGAACGAGTGCTCCATTGATTGCTCAGCATAAGTGATTTAGCGAGCTTTCGCCAATTCACTCCAGCTTGGTTGACGGCCTTTGGTTAACCCTAACTCCCTTGAGTGTCACTGAGATTCATGGCCGCCTGATTCCCTGTCCTACTCTCTTGTGTCGATGAGAGAACATGATGCAGGGTAATACACGAATCCTCCAGCTCTTTTGTCCCTTCGTCCGCGTGCTATGGAACCAAATAAGGTTGGTGTATTATCCAGCAATTCATTTTGCATCGTATTTTCGTTTTGTTTCGCCGGGTTCCTTTGAAATTCAAAATTTTAATACTTATTCATAGCCTTCATGGTCGCCTACGCTTCATGCTGCATTGTTTATTCCGCTTTGTGAAGCGAAATTCTGTTTTCTGGGAAACGATGGTCTTCGTGTGTTTGAAATTCATCCCGAATATGTGC
The DNA here is from genome assembly GCA_002313205.1 of Laupala kohalensis. Taxonomy (NCBI): domain Eukaryota; kingdom Metazoa; phylum Arthropoda; class Insecta; order Orthoptera; family Trigonidiidae; genus Laupala; species Laupala kohalensis. The sequence continues at coordinate 699,400 of NNCF01125906.1, read as the reverse complement.
TTGCATGTAAATTCCTTTCCATTCGAGAATTTACCTCTCTTAGGTATTGACATGGCAGTCGGATTTGCTTGTAACACAAAAATTCTGAAACATTGGCGTCAGGCAAATTTCACCATTCAAAGATGTACATGAAAGAATTAACTTCGAAGGCAACTACTAGAACATCTATGTTTGAACGTATGTACTAAAGGCTGGGGTTATTTTATTAATAGAACTCATACATACATCTCATTGCACTAATCTATTTTCTTCCATACTTCCTGGAATAATGCAATTACAGATTCAAATAATAAATCCTTTTTGTCATGAGCAAGTTCTAGGATTTCTTCTTTTAAACTTAATAATTTGTTACCAAAATATAGTTACCCATCCGATGAAAATAAGCTACTGTGACACCCGATGGTTGCCGTATACTGTGACATCCACCGTTGCCACTTAAATATTACTATGACGTAGTCGCTAGTGCCCCTACCACGTCCCTAGTAAAGGATTCGTTGTTCTCGCTGCCACCAATCCAGTTTCCCGGATAAGTAAACACAGAGTGAATAATTTAATACGTTTAATAAAATTAATCTACCTCTGTATCTACAATTTTAACATTTACAATTTATACAAATAGTAAATAACAGTGACTCGCAACTACCTGCGAGGTACAGTTCTCCAGATCACATCTCAGTGATCTGTGGACTCAACTCTGAACATATCAGACGTCTCCGTCCCGTATCTTCCAACACCTGTCTTTTATTGTCTTCATTCTGTCACGTGACCTGAGCAACTCCCTTTCTCCGGGAATCCTGCTGTGGTCATCTGCTGGCCCACCCTCCGACCAACCGCAGGGGGTGGTAAGCCCACTGCCCTTCACTAGGCAGCGTACTTTCCCCTGGTGAAAAGCGTTCCTTTCCGCCTCTATTCATGGGTCCCATTCCGACAAATATCTTGGCCTTTCTCTTCTTGAAAATAATCGGCTTAGCTAATGGATTCTTTAAACGGAATTTCCCTTATGCCGCCAATGCTCATTTGACGCAGTTATTAATATTTCTGAGAACACTGCATAACGGTTCTGACCAGAAGGGTTAGTTTTCCAGGAAGTAATTTAAATGCGTGTTTCGCCGACGTCACACTACCTAAACAATAATGCCAAGTTTTAAATATACCATGTTTATTTAAATAATATTTGTGAAAGCTATATAAATTCTACTATAATTAACGTTCATTATATAATTAATTAAATGAATCATGAAAGATTTATGACGTTTTATGGACGAATAATATACATACATATTTTGTGAAAAGAAAACACTTAAAGCGAAGTCGAAACGTTGTGAGCTCTTTTCACAATATATATAAAATGACGTAAGTCTTTCATTATTTATTTAATCAAGCTATATAAATTTATTTTATGTGTATATGAAAATTAATCAGATCTACTCTAAAACTCTGATATCCCCTCAACCTAAAAATTATCCGAAGAATGTATAAACATTGACATGAATGTATAAACATGTCTGTCATTTCCATTTTTCAAAATCGCGCATTTCATCAGAAGTATTCTATTAAATTTCTATATTAAAAGTGAGGAAAGCGTGAAAATTAGAAAATGTATTGAATTATTGGCACTAGACTGTAACAGTCACCACTGATGAGGGTACGCGGCTTCGGATGTGCAGTAGCCCTTCGAAAATCATGTGATCGTGAACAAGGAATAGCGTCATTTCTCTCTTGACCGCCACAAATAGAGCAGACGAATGATTAATTTCTTAGATATTTAGCTTGTTACAGTGATTTAATGATCAACAATTATTGTTCGACGGTGCCTTAACAAGAAAAATTGTGCAGATACGGTAGTCGTGGAATGTCGAAAGATGAAGACACAAGAGATATTTCGCATACTTATACGATACGTCAACAGGGTCGGACTGGGACTCCCAAAAGGGCGCAAACCCAAAATCGTTGGAGCAACCGTAGGAATATCCGTACAACCCGAAGGGGGGGGGGATAATATCAAGAACAGGGGTATGTACTCTCACCTCGCTAAACTATAGATAGTATGAATTATTCACAAGTATCTATATTATTTAAATTATAGTTTAATAAATAGTATCGTTAATTGTTTTATGTGTATTACCAGTATTTATAATGATGTTTGAAGTACGCTTTAGTATTATGCATTAGAAACTGTACTTGACATTTAAATCGAAATACCCAAACGAAATGCATTAAAATGTTGAGTATCAAGTAAAATATTACAGAGGTATACTCTGTAACTTAAATAACTTTTTCTTTGGTTTTATATCTACAAATAGTTATTGAGACGTCAGCTAAAAGAAATTTGTCACAAAGTTTGAAATCCGTTATTCATTTTCCAATAAAACTGAAACCAAAGCAACGATCACAAATGTACCAATAAATAATAAACGTTATTTGTGAAATGAAAATTACTATTTTAAAATCACAATACTATTAAATGGACATTTGCTACGGCGGGACATCTTTTGTTTAAAAAATAATGCTCAAATTAATTTTTATTTAATTGTTTTATTTTCGAGTATGTATTTAGTTAGCTACCTGCACTTTGTTTACACGTATTGATAAGGAAGGCATGAATTTTTGTCTGAGACGCACCAAGCAATCGTGCATTGGTTCTGCATAAAACAAAAAACAACAGACAGCAAACTATAGCTACACGAATTGAAGCACCAACAAACCTGAAAAGATATTGGTCCTAATGAAACTATGGCAGGTAAAAAACACTTTTACCGAACAAAAACGAAACGCGTCGTACCGCACTGAACACACACAACGAACTGAATGTATCTGCCTGTCATGAGTCCGAGATGTCGAAACTAAAACGATTTATTATTTGAAGAATTTGCCTCTCAGCACTTTTACAATACNGGGGGGGGGGGGAGAAGAGACTAGCCGGAAAGGGATGAGTGAAATATTCCGGGTCTCTCGCATGTTTCATCACGAAATGAACATACACGATCTTAGAATAGTTCGAAACTGTTTTTCTCTTGGCACATTTGGTTTCCCAAACAGACATATACCATTTTCTCAACCCTCGCAGTCACAATATGTTAATCACGTGATGTAAACCTATTGTTTAAATATTCAATAAATAAAAAATCCTTGTCACCTTCCTTAATACAGGCCAAACATTTACAACAAAAGCGAAGAGTATTGATAATTTAGTATTTCATTTATGCGCCCTTCTTCCGGTACAATGCGTGTACGCGATGTCCTAATTACGCTTCTATTACGTTCACAAAATTTTTGAATTCGATTAACATTAAATTAGGGACTAACATCAGAAACCTGAAATTCTAATGTTAATATTTGTAAATTTTAAGAGTAAACATTTGCGGAATCATTAAAGAATTTTTGTATTTATCCGTATTGCTTCACTCTCTTCACACTCATAATCTTATTGACGGGACGAATTATAATACAAGCATAAAGAGAATAAAAGAATCCATTGACAGTTAAGTAATGCAATTACAGCTCCCTGATCTCTTCCTACAGTCTATAAAATATTGTAAGGCACCTGGCTACTGCCCTCACCTCTTCCTCGTTCCGAGACGTCTTGACCTAGTGATGCTCCCTGATATAGCACCTTTCGCTCAAATTGACATAGTTTCCCTACGCGGCCGGAATGATTCACCTACTGGATATTATTATTGTAAATTATTTTTTACCGTGCACGTACAAGACAGTATATTCATATAACTTCGGATTCTGCACAACATTTTAAGAAAAATGACACCAAACAATTACCATTTTCAAGCATTTTATATTGATGTTGCCAACGGTAGGTAATCATTTCCCTAGTAGGTGAATCATTCCAGAAGCCAAGGATAGGAATGTTAGTGTTGAGTCAAGGATTGTGTGTCAGGGAGCATCTCTGGATCAAGTCGTCTCGGAACGAGGAAGTGATGACAGAGTGAGGTTGGAAGCCAGGCGCCTTCCGATATTTTGGATCGTAAAAAAAGCGTGAATGCGACGTTGTTGTTGCGCTTCGAGGCGCTGTTCATAACGTCTTCGTGTTCACAGTCTTACTTACTCATGCCGTGATAACTGTTGCTCGAAGATAAGAAATTAGTCGAGTACGCAAAAGTATGAGTCATCAGCGTGCCGGGGCCACGTGCCATTAGCGGTGACGGCGACAATACGTAGAAATATGAGTCACTGCAGAAAGCACTAGTTTCTGTAGATCAGTAAGTAACGCATATGGTACATTCGTACAAATATAATTGTTCAAATGGTTCCAGAGAAGTATATCCTAGTAACACATGTAAGAAAGTCTGCATTCAAATGGATTAGTCAGTTTTCAGAAAAAAAAACTATTCCAGTTAATCGTTAGCTTAAATTAAGAGCTAAGCTAATATTCGCTTGACGGCGTCTTTTGTGACTATTTCAAGGAAGAATATCTTAAACGTAATATTTTTGGATTTAGATAACTGCGAGAGTTGTTTTGTGGCAGACAAAAATTTTCATCAAAACAGCTGAATATATGAAATTAGGTTCATCCTTCAAGAATGGAACTCATGTATTTGTGTGAGATCAATGATACACTACCAAGGTGTAAACATATTAGAGTCAGATTAAAACCATTATTTAATGGTTCGTTGTGTGGTTGTAGAGGAGAAACTTGTCTTGTTAATTGAAGTGAAAGGAATGTGGAAAAGAATTCTCTGGAGTCAAGGGAGGAATAAATTACGACTCAATTTAGGACGAACATAAAATACCTCGTAATTTAGAAGAAAAAAACTATAGGAAAAAGGTTTAAATTTTGATGATACGGATTAATTTCATATACTAGCAAGAAATTAAAACTGTTATAAGACGAGAAAAATGCAATGAATAGTTTTCATGCACGTATCTCCTGTCCCAACACACACACAAACTAAATTATATCTGACTTCTACTACTGTAATTGCTTATTCATATGTCAATAAAACATGACACATACATCATTTTCAATTAAACTTCACCAAATGCTTTTCTAATTATACCTGTTAGAAAGCAAATCGACGAACTAATTCGTTTAAAAACTTTGCATGAGTCCCTCATAATTCTTTCTTTTTTTTTTTTTCGTTTCGTCTAATTTCTCTTTCATACGGGGAAAATTTCGAAATTACTACAGGAATTGATTTCAATCATTTGTACGCCGAAAAATTAATGACAGAATCATATCTCCTGATCTACCTGCGTAGGAATGGAACACTTCCACACGATATGTCAATGTGCTTTATCAGAATATTTAGTTTTCTCAGAGACATACTCCCACATTGTGATTCTGTACTAAATCAATCGAATTCCTTCCTTGTAAAAATTTTACGAAGTAAAACCCAACCCTAAAATGAATAAATAAATGTTTTACTCCTCACAGATATTGTCATCCTCATTGCTCCTTATCTCCTAAGATTATTTAGCTTCACAGAGGTCTAGACGGAGAATACTATCGGGATGATTCACGTAAATGATTTTCGCAGCAATTTAAGACACGACATTTCTACATGAAATCATTCCTCTGTAAGAATTATTGCCCATTTTGAAGAAAATAAAACTCTTATCAAGAAGTGAAATAAAACTTTCGAGAATGTTCTTCCATGCTTGGAAAATTGCATCACTACTTAATATTCAGAGATTATCTTTTACGTATTTCTGCTCAACTATTGCACTTTCAACTCCTTGGATTGAGCTGTAATTTTCCATCTTCACTTTTATAAGCAATGTTACTTGCTCGATCCGTAGTATAGAAAAAAACATTTTTGTAGTAAAACACACTGATTACAAAATTTGGAGGCAGTAAATATTTTATGCGTCACACGTATCCATATTGTCATTCTTTTCTAAATTATGAGACTGCAATTTTATCGTGACGAGGAAGTTTGGTCACTCCTATGTATTTATGAAAAGGGATTTATGATTCCCGTCTACGGCATTGTTAATTTTACATATCGCAGAAATCTGAAAAGAACTTTATTCTAAGACATAAGTGTTGTACCACAGTGATCTATGTATGAGCGTCGATGTCCTGACCGACTAATTCGTCAACTCGGAGGCAAAACTATATGAGATTTTCAAATTTTTATATCTTGTTTTTTTTGTGCATTTTAAAAGCTCATGGAAAAAGGGAGTTTGGAAATTAAATAACCAAATCTTCAAGTTGTTACAATTGTTTACACCATATTTCTTCCTAATTTCATCAATGGATTTTATGGGTAATTTGTGAATTATGATTTTGAAGGGGTGAATTGCGGTGAAATGTGATTCCTTTTTTGTATTCTGTTCCTGGAGTACTTACACTGTGCCTTACGAAGTAATCGAGATATCCACTCGATTTTTGTGTCTAACGTGCTTTTTCTCTTCACTAAATTTTGATGAAGGGATAACAGTAACATGAAAACTCCAGTGCAAAGTCGAAGCGGATCACCAGTAGTCTATACGTTTGCATGCGCTGACTTTAATTTATTAGTTGTTAATTATAATTATTTATATCAATTTCAAATATTTTACCTGTTCACTGGAGAGGAGGAGAGATTTTTCCTGAAAAGTCCCTATGGATAGTGAGGAAGAAGGTCAATATAATCTTGCAAGACCAAAACTGAAAGTAAACGAAGAACATATAGTTAGTGAAGTTTTAACACTTTTATCATAAACACACTACCAACTGTAACACTACAGATTACGGAAGGATGTGAAGAAATTTAAGCGTCAGTAATAAATCTAGGCACATGAGGTAATAATGACCTCTGGAACCATAGATATGTACGCCCATTAAAGGATATATTTATGGTTAAACTATGCCTGAGATAGGATTAAGGTTGCAATGGAATAAGGTAAGATTCAAGGGTTGCATTTTATGACGCACATTAAGGATTCTTATTTAAAAAATTATCACTTGGAAGTTTTTTGTAAACAATTCGGTGGATTTAAAGTTGTATGCATTAGTCCTCGTCATTGAATAATTGTGAAGTCGTTTTTTGTTTCAAAGTCACTGGAATTGCGCAATTTTCATCTTTCCCTCTTTTTCTTCATTTATTCACCCTATAATTCCTATTATCTTATTTCTCATGCGACAATACCCACGTTTCAAACAAAATAACACTTCGATGTAATACTAATTCTACACTGATTGTCCTGATATATTTTGAATTTAAATGACACTAATTATGCGAACATTATTACAGACAATCATTATAAAGGTCATAGAATCCAAGATGTAATACTTTATTAGTATTCACTGATACATGGCCAATGTTTCGATGCTAGTTTGGCATTATCTTCAAGACCGCTAGAAATTGGTATTCAAAAGTAGAATAACAATGGAATTACAATATTATAATTTGAGTATATAACAGTTACAAAGAAAATAATAAAACAGTTACAAATAAATAAAATATTGAAAAATAAACAAATAAAATATTGAAGATAAAGAGATAGATAATACATAAAATGTATTTAATGCTTGATTTTGAAAAAACAAAAACTATGAAATTAATACATTTAAACGACTGGTTTCATAATCCATTCATATTAAAACTACATCTAATGTCAACTCACAAGTTGAAACTAACTTATTTTCTAATGAATATGATAACATAATATATTTTTTTTAATTTACAATCATTCTTATAATTTTATTAAGTATTAAATTCTTTAATTTAACATTTATAATATGAATTTTGTAATATTGTAAAGCTTGTACCTATTTTTCACCATTTAAGATTTGGCACTATTTGGTACACCAACTGTCGCTTACATTCAAACCACATATCGTCAAATATTTTGTAACTGTTTTATTGTTTATTTTGTAACTGTTATATACTTAAGTAATAATGTAATTCCCTTGTAATTCTACTTTTGAATACTAATTTCTAGCGACCCTGAAGATGATTCCAAACTATCATCGAAACGTTGGCCATGTATCAGTGAATACTAATAAAGTATTACATCTTGGGTTCTAAGACCTTTATAATGATTGTCCGTAGGAATGTTAGCATAATTAGAGTCCTTTAAATTTAAAATTACACTTCATTTGAAGGAAAGAAATTTTACCTTCATGAAGATTTTTAACACTCAAATATTATTTAATACACTATATTTCCGTTAAAGTTTGTCGAGAAGAAGGACCTAAAAGTAATTGAGTTGCTCGCGCCAGAGACGATCGTTGGAGTCTGCTGGTGGGATCTGAAGATGCTGGAGATGCACCACCCATTTTGGACGTCTTGATCCCTTGTTCGCAAAACAAACAGCATCTAATTGCTTCGCTGTGGCATCGCGTGCGCTGTGTATCGTCACGTGCTTGACGAAGCTGAACACAGAGCGTTGGTAACGGAGAAGTGGGTGAGAGGAGAGGGTGATGGGGAATGGGGGCCCGCGAAGGCAGAGTGCAGCCGGAAACTTCGTCAATTTGTGCCGACGCTCTTCTGTTTCCGGCTGGGCGGCCGCGTGCCGCCTTGCTCGGAAGGTGCGCCACGGTGTTGAGATAGAAGCTGCTCTGGGCGCAAATGGTGATGGGAGCGGCTTGGAACTCACGGTTGCGGGAGGTGTGTTTTCTGGAATGAGAGGTTCATGTGCGTCGGGATGAAGCTTCTTGTCATCGAAGGAGTCTTCTTTTGCAGCTGTAGAAAAATTTCTTGCTTGTAGCCGATACTGGGATACATTGCACCTGGAGCGGTAATGACGAGGCTCGCTGGTAGAAAGAAAACGTGAGGAGAAATGGGTGAAAGAAGTGTCCAGGTGGGGGGGAGGAACATGGCGTGGGG
>NNCF01125906.1:549799-690567 GCA_002313205.1 Laupala kohalensis | reverse complement strand
CCCCCCCCCACCGCCACAGCTCCGCCCCCGCCCCTCCATCCAATGAGTCCCACCGACTGCGGAACAGCGGTCCGCGTTCATGCAGAGCGTCTCCGATAGCATCGGTCCTCGGAACGCAAGCGCGCCGCTGAGCGACTTGCTGCTGAAAGATAAACGCACCACTCTTCACTATGAGTCCTCTTGCGGGCTTCGTCACATCCCATGCTTTCCGTGATGGCGTATTTAAAGCAAATAAAGAGCTAAACTCTGCGGTGTTAATTAATAACGTCTTTGCTGACAGCGTTGCTACAGGATGGGAGATCATGGTTTCAATTCTACCTTTTCTAGTCCTCCTTGAGGCTCTTAGTGGGAGTTTCCCTTCTCAAATCCTCTACAAACGTTCACTTACTACGATGTGCGAGTCTAGAATTATTCTTGGTGATGAGATTTGTTTGAATAGAGAGCTTTTACTAAAAAAATGCAAACTAATATTTGTGGGTATGTGAGAAACAAGCTCCTTATTGATGTCAGTACCACGTGAGAACGCGTTATACAGTTTATTCCAGAATAATTGTTGCTTTAATATTCTATATTTTATGGTACTTATAAATAAATCTCAACAAATTCTAATGATAATTTGTGAGACTGATATACAAAATTTATACGGAGGTATGTTTACGTTTAACTCCAATCAATACCTTGTCCCTTAAACAAATCAGTGGATATACTAAAAACTCTGACTATATTGCATTTTAGAGGAATAAGTCTGGGCAGCGTGAAACATTCATAATTTTAATGTATTAATTGAAGTAATCAATAACCACATTGATATGCATTTGTTCACGCTATTTCCGGTCATCAAAAAGGTATTAAAGAATTTTGTTGTAACTTATCTCCTCCACATTCTATTAAAATACATTTTATTTCATAGTTCATATGGCTATATAATTAACTCCTGATCATTAGACTTCGAAAACAACGAAGTATAAAGGAATTGATTGCTCTTCTATAATGTTTTATAGGGTGAAAAATGGTTTCAATTTCACATAAAATGAAGAAAATAAGATACAGGTAATATGATTTAAAGAAATTTAATATAGAATATGGCGCAATTTATTTGACACTATATGCTTGTTTGTTGTTTTTATATATTCTCTTCACGAGAAAGTTACAACGAGCTTTAAAAAATTACTATTCTAGGGAGAAAAACCCTCCGCAAAATTAATATTTCCGACCTCCGAGTGCAATGGACCACAAAAGCTTTATATTATCTAAAAATGTATGTAATTAAAAATCAGTTTAAACTTACAAACAAACAAAAAATAGGTTTGCGGGATGTCAACATTTTCATTGTCAAATTTTATATCAGATTCTCGTTTACTACTACAAGTGCTACTTGCAGTCCACACAATTATTATTATTATTTTTTTATCAAAATTGATAAATTACAAACAAGAAAACGCGATGTGAAGCTCAGCAGCCCTTGCAAAGTTAACAAGCCATTTATGGTATTTATCTGAAGGACCTATTGGCTTAGAATTTTTTCATTCAAATGTGTCTCATGATACTAAAGACGAATGGTTCAATCTTTAAAAGATAATAGTAATCACGAAGTGACGATTAATGATTTCTTATAAACCAAACGGTGAGCTAGAACATTGGAAAAATCGTGATATAAGTGAACTAGTTTTGCAACATACATTCAGAGCCTCTACGCGATTCCAAATTGATACAGATTGTGGGAACACTTTCAGAGTTAAAGGTCGCTTGTACTATTTAAATGTTGATAATAACTCCGCTGAAAGGGGTGTGGCTCTGGTAACAAAATTCAATTCTGTACTTTCAGATGATGAGGAACAGAAAAAATATATGTTCAAAGCAGTTAAAATGCACTGTCGATTGCACCCAGCTGTTACCAAATCTACATAGTAAGATATTTTTATATTTCAACTTATTATAATCCATGTATTAAACCCGAAAAAAACAGGTATAAAATTTGTTCATATTGATAATGGCGTCGCATTCTTTTTATTTAATTTAAGTAGAGCATGAACGTACGCGGAAGAAGTAACTGCGATATTTTTTTCCTAGATTATAGGTAAGGCCTAAAAATTCAATCTTTAAAAAGTGATCTTGACAACCAAACTTTCAACTGTGAAAGTTGTGGAAGTATCCTGAGAAAAATTGACCTTAAAACTTTCTTTCTTGAAAAATAATTCGAAGCATGTCATATTTTATGGCTGCGAGTTAACGAATACATTTCTCAAGTGAAATTCAATGTAACAAATGAAAAAAGCCATTATTTTTATCAACTTTTCAGAAAGAATCATGAAAAATTAACTTTTATTTTTATCAACTTTTCAGAAAGAATCATGAAAAATTAACTTTTATTTTTATCAACTTTTCAGAATGAATCATGAAATAAGAAAATTACAACATTTTAACAAAGTTCCTACAAAACTATTTTTTAAATACACATTTTCGATTTGCGCGACCTCTAAATTTACATCCAGTTTTCTTTATCTTATGTGAAATGAAATTAATTTTTCACTGTCCAAAAAAACAAGAAGAGCAATCAATTATTTAGCACTCCTTTTTTCCTGGAACAGTCTACTGACCATTCTTTTCTTAGTATGTGTAACGTCGGCGCCAGGACTTGCCATCAATTTGTGAAATATTAATATTTCTTTGTATTTTCCAAGCCGGATGCTTTTAAGAATCTTACAATAAGTGGCTGGTCAGCGCTAAGACGGACGTGCGACGAGCTTGGGATTCTCCCTAAACCTTTTCCGTGTGGAGGTATTGTTTGAATGAACATCTTTTACTTTTAAGGAAAGTAGGTACAAGTGTATTCAAAGAATGCAGCCGGCGACGTCGACCCACTGGAATTTAGGTGTATCTAAAGAAAAGACGAATTCTACGAAGAAATGAATGAAGTACGTGCCGAATATAGAACAACGAAAAGGGTGTTTGCGAAGCGCCTAGGTGACGCTCATGGCGGTTCGTCCTCTACGGCGCAGCCTCTACGTTTCTAGAAGCCAAAGGGGTGACACAAGAAGACTGTTTGCACGGTGGTGGCGAAGGCGTGGTTATTTGCTGATCACGTGACGTCTGGTACAGTATATATTGGGAGGAGTGAAGCTCCTCAGAGATTCTTTGCGAGGGAATGTAGAGATCCGTCAGCACTGACATGTGACTGAGCTAAAGACTAGGTCGCGGAGACCAGATGTTTGTTAGGCCGCTGCGATAGTCTTAATGAACTCATTACTAGGTGCGAGGGTCGTAACTAGTATCAGTTAGTTGTTGGGGAAAACAGCTTATATTTTCGGAGGATCAGATAACCTGAGGGTTTTTACAATTTAATTGTCTTCAACTATATTTAACCAAGTGTAAACAATGCTCTCTGACAGCATTATTTGTGTAATAACAGATCATTAGATGTATTAATGATTTTGGGAGTTTGTCTCTGTTGTAAATTCAGATTTCAAGCTAATTTGTAATAAATCATTATTTATTGTTATTACACGTGTGTTTGGTTGCTTGGGAAACCGAGCTGGTGGCAGCGACAAAAACTACCATAGGGATTTTGGTATTTATGTGGATCCCGCTTCTACCAAAGAAAAAATAACATCGCTTCAGGGTTTGAGGTGTGATGTTACAGTATGGCTTATTTTTCTCCCCCAATGCAGAAGATTACAACAAATCTTACATCTTCGACGTCCCCTTATCGAGATGGTTGGTCACAAAAAGATCAGTCACCCTGTCTCATTTGCCCCTTTTTGTAGTTATCTTTTAAATTACATTGTTGATTTGTCATTTCTGTAGAGAATGTCGTAGAAATGAGGTTCAACTTTTATATGTTTCGTCGAACTTAGACGAAAAAATGAGCCATCACTATGAATTGTTACTTGAAAGAATCATCTACTACTGTTGATAAGAAGAGACAACTACCAAAGTGGCAGTGTTTCTACCTTTGACCGAGACTTTACCTATTTTTGTAACAAAAACATAATTATAAAATGTCACAGAGAATGTGGACGTTGATGCGAACTTATCAAATTTCTGGAAGAGTAGCAGACATTAATCACCAGAGTGAAGTTTTGACTCTGTTATATGATATCCGTTTCGCCATTTACAGGACAGGTATCTTTCTGGACATCTCTCTCCTGGTAATTCTTTTCCGTCGGGGAGAGACTTTATGATTTTTTTTTTCTTTAGTGACTGAGGAGCCAATTGAAGCAAACGCTTTTTCCATGTTTATGATTGACTGTGGTTCTAGTGATGATTCCCGTAACTTCCAGTCTCACATTAGGATGTTTCTACTTTGGACCACCCTTCGTACTAACCAGAGCTCAACGTGACGACTAAGTAAGTGTATTGCCCACATCATGCTTCGTAAAATGATCTGCTGAATAAATAAATGGTTTAAGAAAGGTTTTCTCATCGTCAGTAATATGCAAACAAATTTATTTAGGGGTGCCTCTCAAGGGGGAAGATTAAATGCAAACTCCATCATCGACATTCGTTTTCGGGTGATTGTGGAAAGGGATGTTAAAGTCAATCGATCACTGAAAATAGAACGTCCATTTCTACGCTTTGTATCCAATCTCCATAGTAATGCATTGGTATTTGACGAGCTCTAGTTTCGATTCTATGCAATTTTAAAGTAATTAACCGACTAAACAGACGTGAACATGGATGTCAAGGTTCGTCTTTCGTTGTGAGGAATAATAAAACAAAAAAACGGTGTCCCTAGTCTTTGTTCATGTGACTTATTTTTTAAAAAGAATAATTCGGTGGAAATGCTTCAACCGTTTTTGTTGCAAACCAGTCGTGTACAAGAATTTTCCATGAATTTTTATGCTGATCCCATGCAATATACCTGTGGAACAATTATAAATTATCTTCGTAGATTTGTAAAAAGACATTTTTATCATGCTTAAAATTTCTATGCTTAAATGATATTACAATAAATTTTAATAAATATGATATCACTATTTGACTTAAAAATACAAACTTATTTAATGTGCTTCCGTGACTTGAAGTAACTTTAAGCTACTATTTATGTTTCATTGCAATATGATATAGTTTGTGAAATTCGACAAACATATTTCCTTCGTTATGAAACATACGAATCCATGGATCGATCTTCTGTGTCAGGGACAAAAGAAACCCATTTCAATTCTATACCCTCTTTGTGAGAGCTAAACCATATAAAAAATAAACAACGCATTGCTGAAATATCTACTAAATAAATGTATTATTCAGTCATTCACAGTCAAAAGTATAAAAGGATTCCTAACGAATGTTTATGAAATTTCGGAAATAATGGTTTTTATTCATGGTTTTCAATATATCACCTTACCCTTTTTAAAAATTCAATAGTCATAGATCCATAAATATATATTATAAAAAAGTATATTACCAAAGAATATTTTCAGGGATAAGTACAATATGGATAATGTACAATTATGTCAAGTTCTTTTACGTAAATAATACAGATATTCAAGGTATACTTTTATATATTATAATTAAAGACGTCACGAAGTTGACACTTGGAGAACATCCAGTTAGTTTTATTGCTAAAAACGGAATGTTAGGTTCAGCCACCGCAATGATACGCAATTACCACAGAGTACATATATATTGAGTGTAATCTTTATTGGAACGGGTGCTCAATTTATTCGCATAGTGTTCAAAACGTCTCATTGACGTAAGACTTGAGTCATATCACATTAATTGGCGGAAAATTTGAGGATACATTATTTGAGACAAAATTTAATGGCCTTAGAAGGTTATTGTACATGAATTGGTACTTTGCAGGTGCCTATGGGTTTCCCCATTCTTTATAATTTTTTAAAAATGTAAAACTTATCATAAGTAAAAGCTTTCGGGTTGATCGATTGAGAATCACCCTAAATTTTAAAAAATGATAAAAAAAGGAGGTAGATAATTTCCTTGTTGTTTACATCGGTGTGACAAGTTTTGAACCAAAATAGTATATCCAGTTAATGTTATATACCGTGTTCCGTTTTTCTTTGGACTCTTTGGTTGATTATTAACGAAACCTGAATCAGGTTGATGGGATACACAAAATAATTTGAATGGTTAGAGGTGTTTCTTATAAAAGTATAACATAAGAATGTTGTCCCTGTAGGTGTCAGTGCTTTCGCCTCTCTGGGTACTTCGAACTGCCTCCGCATTCTCCCCTTTCACGGATACATCAAAGGAACATTGCTAGAGGAGAGTCATAGCAGTTGTAGAAGACAAATGTTTGATTAGCTGGACGATAAGTTGTCGCAGTATATTAATTTGCGTTCAAGAAAAGTTTCCCGACTGTTGAAACTGAATGGTTAATATAAACTCGCTGCTTTGGGTTCGGATTTTTTATGGGAATTGGGGTGCGATTAATGAAATTATGGTTAGAATCGAAATTGAAAGTTGATTATTCCAAAATTTCCGGTTTCCTTTATCACGTCGACGTGATGATTATCCAATCGGGCTAATGACCACACGCGATCTTCCTCCTTTCCTTCCTTTCTCTAAATCGAATTTCAAAAAATAATAATAATAACAACAAATAAGAAATATTTTTAAAACAAGATTTTATTTACGCCATGTAGTAAAACCAATAAAATAAGTTCTGGTTTTTGTTATGGTAATGCAATGCCAAATGCTAATACCTCCATACATATATCACGTTAGTAGATCCTAATAAAAATAAACGTACTTTCTATCTTTATCGCTGAAAATAATTTAATATTTTATGTTGAATTATTTGTCTTCAAATAGCTTGACGCGCGAAATGTTCATAAAAGAATACACCTATTTATTTCATAGGAGAATAATTGGTTGATAAGTATTTGCCGAAGTGTGTAGTTTCTTTACTGGGAATAAGCTTTTTGAAAGCATATAAATGTACATAACGAAAAGGCGTAGGTTGTTCCTAAGGGTGGGCGTTCGTTGCACTTATTTGCAAGAAGAGACTGATTGCAATACAGAGGACACTTCCCGGAAATAATCCTTCGCGAGTTATCTCGAAAAAGAACCGTAATTAAAAACCTTTTTCAAAAGAGTTATTTTAGTTAGGCATAATATTGCATCGTCATCAGGTTTATATACGTGTGCCAAATTTCAGCTCCATCGGTTGGGAGGAAATGGTTTAAAATTCAGATGCAAGATTTAGTCCAAACATACAAATTAACTAACTAACAGGTCTAGTTAAATAAAATCTCGTTAAAAATGTCCAATTTCCTCTCCACTTACATGATTGACGCCACTCTTATAGTCAGGAAACTCGCATGATATGCGACCACTCTTTATGTATATTTGGTGCAAATTCAAACTTGAATATGTTACCTTAATTTAAAAAATGGTATCATTGATGCAGATGCATAAGGTATTAAGTTATATACATAAAAGAACTGCAAAAATCTGATCCAAGAATGAATCAGAAAAAATTGGAATGTGAACTGGAATTTTTCTAATAAGCAGCATTGATTAATCTAACTACAAAAACAAAATTTCATTGATGTCATTTTTAGAGACCAACTCTGAATTGGGGGTATGAAAACAGAGCCACCTACAACTTTAAGTGATACTAAGAGAAAACCAGACCAGGTCAAAGAATCGACCTAAGGCCGGTGTTACACGGTCATATTTCTATGTCATACGTCTAATATCAAAGTTATATGATCAAAGATATGACACAGGTTCTCTCAACGAAAACATATTTCATAGGTATATGATCATAGCTGAACTATTATTAAAGGTTGTGCATAACACGGACATACGTTTCATCTACGTTTTCTTTGATAATATACATATGACATATAAATATGACCTTGTAATACCGGTCTGAGCGTGTTGCAACTGTTATAGATTCTCTGGTAGGGAGAAAGCCGTTTATTATATCAACTTAAAGAAGAATTCTGCTATAGCCATCAATTTCAAATCCATTTATCACCTAATTCTGTTGTCAGTATGACATTTTTCACGATGTTGAATTATCTCTTTTATTGCAAGGTTTTTAGACATCATTCTTCGTCTTGACTTATTTGAGCATTTTCAACAGATGAATAGCACACTCTACATTTCGAACGTACTACTTCAATGTTTGGCTGAGGCATCCGACAACACTGGTATTTGAAACAGGCGCTTTGGTTTGAAAAGGCGAGGACGCCACCACTGGACCTCAACTTATACGGACATATGGGCATAATGACGTTCTACAATTGTTCTATTTCTTTAAGTTGATTTCCTCGTAGTTATTATACATTCAAAAGGAGACTTAGTGGAGTATTCGGCAGTGTAAACCATCTACCTGAGTTAATCAGGTTACTGGTACATCATACTGAGTTTAAATTCTGTAAAACTTTAAAATTACATTTCAGAATTTTGCAATTAGCACAGTACAATTAACCCAAAAAACGACCAAACCCAAACATTCAAAGAGAAAAGTTCTACTCTACGTCAAATTGTTCTATACCTTCCTCTTAGTGAGTGTATAAAAGTCACACCAAATGGAGTGTCGGGTTTCGAGGGAGGAAGTGAAAGAGGGGTGAAATTACCCTTTTCAACATTTTTTCGCAAATATCTCGAAAACTATAAAGCCTAACTAAACTTTTGTGGTATATTAAATTAATGTACAATAAATTTTCAATAAAATTTCTATACATTTTTGTACTGCGATCAACAGTTACGGAAATATGGAGGGGATAAAAATATGATTATTTCATCATTTCCCTGAAATTTCTCGAAATCACTTGAAAATCAGTTTCAATAATAGTAACTGCTACTTTGACCATAAGTTGATTACACATTATCATATATAGTCTCGGTATCTCAAGGTGCTCTCTTGCTAAACAGAAACCCCGGGTTCGATTCCCGGCGGGGTCAGAAAATTTGTTGTTTCACTTCAATGTCTCAGTTCATGCACCTAAGACGATGGAAAAGTGACCCTCCGCTACTTACGACCGCAGTTATAAGACTTGGAACCCGCAATCTGTATTATATCTTTACGAAAAATATTCCACGACGTGACACTATAGGACTGACGAGGTGACAAACTAGGTAAAGAAAGGCATTCGGAAGTTAATTTATTTTATCTTTGTTTGAATTGACTTTTTTCTGTATTACAAAACTTTTCTTTATTTTCTCATGTTGTCGTTTATCCAGTAAAATCTTCTAGATATTTAATTAATTTTCAAAAATCGATGAATGAAAATACTGATAAAATGGTTTATTTCTTTCTTTGAGACTTTTAACTAGTTCAGCTATGCGATTGCGTGAAATTTTTCATAATATTGTAAAGAACATCTTATAAGCTTCTATTCTATTATATCAAAAAAACATTTTCTTAAGATTTACCTATTCGGGTTTTATTCCGCTGTGTAAGTATAATTATGGTAAACCTTAAGCATTTGTACGTCAAGTTTTCGAAATAAAATGCATAAAGAAAGGATAAACAATTGAGTCAGCGACAGGGGTGACAGAAAGAACCAGGCAATGGAATTTAATTTTTACCATGCAATATATTTTCGTTAAGGTGAACACTACTTTCGTTCGAAGTTAAAATGGATTTTATTTGATGTGATAATTTTACTTTACTTGAAGAAAAGAGATAAGAATGTTCTGTGTGGTGCAAATATCCAGTTCCGTACATTAGGTCAACGGGAACCTCACCCATTCAGCGCCATTCGTAGTCGGTCATAAAATGTCAACGGTGTTCGAGTCGTCGACAAGGATTCAAGGGGGTTTCGTTGGAGGCATATGATCCAGCAACGTCCTGAATATCCCTCCAAGCCACGTCCAGTGCAGGGTTTCAATACATTTAAGTTGTGTTTTCAGAAGCGACGGACTTCCGTAAACGTGTGAATAACAGCGACCATTGTCAGGAATAATATTTCATCCATCTTTTTTTCATAAATCATAGACATTATTAGATGATTTTCTAACAATCGAAACATCTTTGAGTATCATGTTATTTTCTCCAGATTCGAATATTTCTAATTTTACGCGTCTTTGAATCATCAAATCCCTCGACACAGGATGTCTGAAAACGGCTCTGTGAACTGAAAATACCTGTGAAAAATATCGACATAGGCGAAGAAACTCAAGCTTCCTCCGACGAAGAGTGTTAATTTTAACCGTTTGTAGATAATTATTTTCAGTTTTTGAAAAGTTTAAAATTTCAGCGAGCTGTATCCAACCATTTAGCCCACCGTGCATTGCCAAGAAACTTTCGTTTTCATCCAGTAAACTTACATGGAATAGCAATTAATTAGGTTTTGAGACTTTGTATTGATAACCCTAATTATTCAAAATTATTTTAAAGTAATTTATTGTAATGAAAAGTATGACTACCGTATGACAACCGTAAAATACTGTGTAGCGATAGAGAACACAGCAATGTTGAACCAAGTCAGTCTGTAGCAACGTCGACCTGGGCGATCTCGTGGGAAAAAAATCTATAAATACACTCATAGATAATAGGGTATTCAAAACCTTAGGGTACATAAATATTATGATACGTTTAAGTATTATTTTATTATTATATTGCTTAAACTTTCTCATAAAATTGACAAATTTATCTTAGTTTTTAATGGAATTGAACAGAAGTAAACGTTTTCAGCCAATTCGGAGATGGTCTATTTTTGGACGAAAGGAATGATCCGTATGTATTTCTCGTAATGACCGACTAAGCATCGCGGAAACAAGCCCTAGTGAGGTCGGAGTCCACTTGGGTTTACTTACCAGTCACTTTTGAAGAAAATGAATTATTGACTTTCAGCACGCTAAATCAGTCATTTAACTCACTGTGCAATAAACTGAATTCTGTAACTTTACAATATTTTCGGCAACAGCCCTAATGCCATCTAGTTGATAGCTTAAAATGGTGTACCTATTCACGCGTAACTACAATACAAGAATGCAAAAATTAAGTAATGGAAAACGAAGTGAAAATTACGATTTAATAGTGCTGCGAAAAATTACGATTTCTTTGCTTTATTTCAATTCTGAAATAATACGTTTTCACCCCTTCGTTATATCTGTAGTTGTTATTGCAGTACAAAAAATGTAAAGGACCATTTTTGCTAATACTTTAATGTAGATGTATATAATATACCAGAAACGTTTAGCTAGACCTCATAGTTTTCGAAATATTTGCGAAAAACTGCTGAAAAAGATAATTTTACCCATTTTCTACCCCTTCTCGGCGAAACCCGACGCACTATGTTGTGTAACTTTTTATCACATGGTACGAAGAGGGTATAGAACAATTTGACATAGAGTTGAACTTTTCTTCTCCAATCTTTGGATTTGGTGATTTTTTGAGATAATTGTACTATACTAAGACACGTCATGAATATTTTGGAATGAAGGACGCTCAGATACAATCTATATTGCCGGTTCCAAGTAAGAACTGGTAGTACTCGTAAATCACAGAAGGTCATTTTACCATCATATTAGCTAAATGAAATCAGTCGTTGAAGTGAATCAACAAATTTCCTGACCCCGCCGGGAATCGAACCCGTGGTTTCTGCGTAGCAAGCGAGCATTTTGAGATACCGAGACTGTATATGATAATGTGTAATCAATTTATGGTCAAAATAGCAGTTATATTTATTGAAACTGGTTTTCAAGTGATTTCGAGAAATTTCAGGGAAATGGTGAAATAATCATATTTTTACTCTCTCCATATTTCCGTAACCGTTGATCGCAGTACAAAAATGTATAGAACTATTTTTATTGAAAATTTATTGTACATTAATTTAATATACCACAAAAGTTTCGTTAGGCCTCATATTTTTCGAAATATTTGCGAGAAACTGTTGAAAAGGGTAATTAAACCTCTTTTTCACTTCCTCCCCCGAATTCCGACATTTGGTGTGACATTTTTACACTCACGAAGAGGAAGGTACATAATAATTTGACGTAGGGTAGAACTTTTCTCTTTCAATGTTTTGGTTTAAGCTATTAATCTGGTGAACTACGTGCTCTGGAAAATTTATATCTGCACTTGATGATGTGCACGTCGAGTACATTAGCATTAGAGCTTGGAAGAGTGTCTCAGAATGAGTTCGCACTGAATTGCACAATTCATAAGATTCACAACTGATCACTATGAAGTTAGTGGTTTTGAAGCATATCAAAACGTTGAAAGCAATTCTGTGTTGACATAAACGAAAAAAATAGGTAATTGGTAAAGTTCAATTTTCATGTAGTCCTGTTATTTGTTTCCTTATATTTTTAAGAATTATAATGTAACTTATAAATATTACTTATTTTATCTAAAAGAAAGAGAAAACTCTGTAGCTAAATCGCATGTATTACTTAGAGTGCACCTTCAATTTTGTAAAAAGTCGTAATTCTATTTTGTTCTTAAGGAAAAATTTGAGTTACGTAACATTGTGATTCCGTAAGTATATTTATTGTTTTTCAACTTGTTATTAAATGATTATTTTGTATGAACGTTTGATTATCTATAAACCCCGTATCTCTCATTTTCTTCTTACTGGGTTATCCTTTTTAGAAAATCCCTCAATTTTTCATGTGCAATAACCCTTGTGTTGTAACAAAATGAGATGAAACTTGCATCTCATTCCACATGCATATAAAATGTTTTTGGCCATTATTAAAATACAACAGAAAAATACTGGCGATTTAGCATCGGTTTATTTATTCAGATACTTACCCTACATTTCGGTAACATACCTTCATCCGCATTCTCCTTGTTCTCTTCTTCACTCCAACTCTTATGTTACATATATCAGTTGCAATTCTGGTTATTTTTCTCAGACATAACATTGAAATATTTCATGGCTGAATAGTATGAGAATATTCTGTTTAGGCGTTACAAAAATTGGATTAAGCGCTACAATGTCTATACATTATATTACATATAATGATTGTGTCCCTCTTACTTCGTGGTTCATAATTAGTATATATGATTCTTACGAATTTAAACATGTAAAACTGTGAAGATTCTTTCACGTATCATCTTCGGAGTTAAGATCAGATTTCTAAGTAGATTGTCTTGAGGTGACGTGCAGAAATTGAGCAAATCCTGGTGAACAATTTCTGTAACTAGCCCTGGAAATGAATACAAATACATACCAAATATTGGAAGTTATATGGGACACGTGGGTAACAGTTAATTCGCTTAAGTCAACTGACAAGTCTGCTGAAATAATATTCTTTCTCCAAAGGATTCATTCGTTTTTATCGTCACATTCCGTAGACATAAGATCTCCATTTATTTATTATTTAATTTACTAAATTATTTATTTATATTGATATTATTTTAACGCATGATTTATGATATAAATAATTATTTATTTTACAGTGTTCATAAAGCAGTTAACTTTGACCTATTCGGTTGTGCGTGCATGTGGAATATGTTTTGTACGATTGCAATGTAGTAAAGGATATACTTCCAAATCGGGTTCGCTCACCGGACTGGGAAGCTGGAATAGCTGAGTATAGATCGACCCCGACCGTAGAAGGCAACCTATTTTTGATCGTGGATCATGTCACATTCACCACAAATGAATTGTCATTTTATTGTTGATCACATGGAATAACAGGAGGTTAATAGTCGGATGGAGATTTTTTTTCAATCAGTATTTGAAAATAACACTCGAAAATAGAAGAATATCACAACCCGGACTTTAATATGTGTGATCATTCCAGAAAATATTTTTACTTTTTCCGGTTACTGAAATACACCAATTTAGATTATCTATATGCATATTTCTGTCATTCGCGATTTTTTATGAGCACTCACCCGACCGATGAAGTTATATTAAATGATACTGAAGCATCCAACTATGACAGTCACCAAAATCGATAAATAATATTGAATTTTGAAACCGATACAAAAACCCAAGTTTTCTTCTTACAACCGAAGCAAATGAATTCGACTACAGTTTTGGTTTTAAAACGTGTCTTTTGAATTTATTTTATGTTAATTTGATTAATTTTATAAATTCTGAATGATGAATATGATTAAATATGAACTCAATATTTCACCAAAAGGAATTAATCTTCAAAATTAAATTCCCTGTAAATTTATTGTGCCCTTACTATCCATACAATTTTAAATAGGAATATACCACAAATAATTTGATAGAATTTCTTGTTTAAGATATATACTATAAATATTTATTGATGTATATTTCAAAAGTACATTGGCAAATCTATTGAAATATTACAGTAAAGAGAAAATTTTGTTTTCTTATTCATTTATTTATTTATTTATTTTATTTTCTGTTCATATTTTTTATCTTTATTAAGTTTATTAACTTTCCTACACGTAAATAAATAAATAAATAAATAAATAAATAAATAAATAAATAAATAAATAAATAAATAAATAAATAAATAAATAAATAAATAAATAAATAAATAAATAAATAAATAAATAAATAAATAAATAAATAAATAAATAAATAAATAAATAAATAAATAAATAAATAAATAAATAAATAAATAAATAAATAAATAAATAAATAAATAAATAAATAAATAAATAAATAAATAAATAAAATGTCTAAAAAGTAGTACAAACTGAGTATGACCACGTGGAGGACAATAAAGTAATTTACTCTTCGGAAGCAAGCAAGGGACCATCCCATCAATTTCAATCAAGGGCCCGAAGGCAGAGACGGATTCAAAAATTTCAGCAAAAACTCCTAGATAAGATAAAAAGTTAACTTAGAAATTCCTAGATAAGATAAAAACTACTATTAACTAATTAATTTTGAAACCTCTAGTAACTGTTCCAAACCAAAAAATGGGAATAGTGAAGACACGTCTCTAGGGGGAAGAAGCTTCTCTTACAGGCCACATTTTAACATGAACAAACATGTATTGCTGGTTGCATGTGCAAAAAACCTTTTCACGAAAAATTCTGTTTCGTACTGACTCACAAAAACGATACTTAACAATAAAAAATTAAATAAAAAACGACTAAATAGAATTAAAAACACTGCAAGATATACATGGATCCACTGTGAACAACGCGTGTCCCAAATCCGCATATCATCGCCTTTCCGTCACTTCTTACGCGACGGAAACACAGAAGCACAGACAGACACAAACTCTCCGTTATAAAGAGTTTTTTTATTACACATGAATTTGGTCGTGTCAAGGGTTTTCGAGATAATATATGGTGTTAATTAGTTCTAATATGATTCAAAAAATAAATTGTAGAAGTTTGTAAGAAAGTACAAAAATTGAATTTCGGAGATATGTTTCCTTTATTACATTGCTGCGGGGAAAGTTCTCCATTATCGACAATCTTGGTTTACAAAACATAAAAAAATGCTATCCAGCAGTTTTATTCTGCTTTGAAAACTCGTCATGTATCTTCAACTAATGTGCCAAATCAATCGCAAACTGCAAAAACTCTTCCTTGTTGAGGGACATGAACTGAATATCTAGATCGGTCATGCATGAAACTAAATATTTGTCCATGTCGTTATTAAGGTAGTGCTAGCGTAAGTAGAATTAAATCACTAAAATATCATAAATCGACATAAATAAAAATAGCAACATGTACTTATTGAAATTTCAACTTGAAAAACATACCTCACCGACCATATAAATGAAATAATTTCAATTATAATTGATGTTGAATTACATTGCGTCTTGTGAAGAAAAGTATTTACAAAATAAGACCAACTTTTAAATCACAAAAGTGATGGAGGTTTACTTCGGTTTGTAGTAAAATTTTCCGTAATATTTGTTACATCATTGTTGTCTATAAGTCACCTGACATCTGAGAAAGATATTTCACTTTTTTCGAGGTGTGATGTGTAAATCACGAAACATGCTCTTGTGCATTTCAAACGAGTCAAGCGAGTTCTAGAATATTGGTTGTACTATATTATTAACTGATAGATAGAAATTAAATCATATTTTTTCGTCCTTATTATCCATATTGTTGTGTTTTATAAGAATTAGAATAATAATAATAAGGAAATGAATTATACATCTCAGTGATTTGACTAACTTGGAGTGCTGATCACATTTTAAGAGATTTTTTAGACTAGGGGGCGATCAACAGTCTCGCGAAGTCTGATGACTCGGAGACTGTCTTCAAACGTGCTTCACGAAACAAGAAAGGTCTCAACTGCCTGCCTTGCAGTCATTTCCGAAATCACAACACATAT
Source organism: Laupala kohalensis (assembly GCA_002313205.1). Classification (NCBI taxonomy): domain Eukaryota; kingdom Metazoa; phylum Arthropoda; class Insecta; order Orthoptera; family Trigonidiidae; genus Laupala; species Laupala kohalensis. Next base: position 674,410 of record NNCF01125906.1, on the reverse strand, counting down.
TGTCGCTTTCATGTTTTTATCAAATCGCTTTCTTTCTATTTTGAACTAACTACCAACCACGTTATCTTGAAAATTCAAAAGTTAATGATTTTGATTTATTTCAAATTAAGTATTAGTGACCGGTACTGGACGAACATAAATGTACGTGTTGCTTATTGTTTGTAGAAGATGTAGGAAGTGCTTTACTGACTAGCGTGTCCTTAGAGAATATAGATAAAAGGAAAGTGACAGTAATATCTACTTGTCATCTCAAAACACGGGAATAGACGCTGAAAAATAACACTAAGCACTCCCAAAAATCAATATCACATTTATTCAGCCACAGCTTACAATAAATTAAACTATATTTGGCGTACGCGGGATGTGTTGTCGGGTAATCTTTATACTTACGCGTGATAACCGTAAAACACTGTTACCTTGCAACTGTTGCGAGGACTAGCGTTGGCCGATACTGTCCGCCGACTGGTAATATCGGAATTTTCCACTATACACTTCATTAAAAGTATTCCGAGATAAACAATATTCTTCTTCATCTTGTATTCTAGGAATTTTATTAAAGAAAGAAAATAGTTGAAACGTTAAAGTAACATCCTAAAAAAATTCCTTTTATGATTCTAAAGTATCAATGAAGTGGTAAAATGTATTATTGTATTTTTGGCTACGCCATCAAAACAGAGATATGAGAAGGTTTACTGACTTCTTGCAGTGTATTAAAATGACGTTTGTTTAAAAATCAAAGAAATTGCGAAATATATTATTTACGTGAGACTGTCATACAGGAAATATTTTCATATTATTTTTCACTGATTTTTATCTCGGAGAGGAGAACATTAAGATCGGTCGGTAGAGAACGCAGAAATACAAAGTGAGTGCGCTCATATAAAATGTCGTTCGTTTCTTTGTGCAAATGAAACATGCACACTAACGAAACCGCTGTGGTATTAGATTTGCTCTAAGTGTCACGCAGGGATACGTAAAAAATTTACTGAATTTATCCACTACATACTGTACCAGTCAGGTATAACAACAACATACCTCTGCTCGAAAGATTTTCTGAACATTAATGTCAGCGTACTCCTTTAATGGTATAACCTAAATAAGAGGTTTCTTCTGTACTTCTTGAATTGGAGGTCCATTTATGTTGTCGAAAAATGTACATGTATTGAATATTATCATTAAATAATTCTTGACAAAAATTAAGTTTTTAAATCTTAGAGACCTGGACCAATACTCACGTGGCTAGTGCATTATAACGACACTTATAGGTTAATTATCAAAATTAATAACTCCATTATCACCTCAACTCGCTTTACAACATTACGATATAAGTATGTTCAGGACACAGATTAACGGACATATACAAATTAACCCCTGCATCATATCAACTGAAATTTCTTTTTTCGGTTTCGACGAACGTTTATATTCAATTCACACTGTTCCTTTGAGTTAGTCTTTTCTTGGAATTGCACCGAAAATACAACATTTCAATAAAAAATTAAAGTGTAAGTATCTCTGCAACTAAGAAAACTACAAATCATTTACACAGTCAAATTGTTAGTCTCATATTACGACTTATCTTTGTGAAAATGGTGAAATGTCTTTGTGAAATGGTATTATTACCCCTTTGGGAAATATTCAGTTTTTTTTTTCTGAATCAGCTTGTATATGATTGTGTGATTGCGGTAAAGTGTGTCTCACGTTCATTTTTGATCAATAAGTCACCAAAATAATCATTGAAATAAAAAATGTATAAGAAGTAAAAAAATATGTTCATTGAAGTAAATAAAATACAAAGAATATTTCCACTGACAAAAGAAAAATAGCTAAATCTTTGATATGGAGATCTTGAAATAAACATTTTCGTTCTCAAGAACGCTCCTATTTGATGCTCATGATTATGACACACTCAAGGAATAAAATTCCTTTTTCATCCTCGTTTATTATGTTTTTGCCTGCTTAAACGAAAACATCTACCTCATTTCCAAAACTAATCGTAAAGAAACATTCACATTTTTGTGCAAAGAAAATATGAGATTTATATCGTTGTTTAATTGGGCCAGAAAAAAACTAAGACATAAAAAATGACAGGTACTATCATGTGGAAAAAATTTAGGTACATTTGAGTTCTAATTATTATTAAATTTCTTGGTGTGCTTTGAAACCAATTTTAAATATTCATTACGTTCAATCGAGGATTCAGTCAGGACCGAAACAGAAATCCAAGAAACGTTTCATGATCCTTCTCTTTCTTAGATCGAAAACATTTGTTCAAAATCTTTTGGTTCAATAAGATAATTCATTTATTTTTAGATAATTCATTTATTGAGGCGTTACTGAATTTATTACAAATAAATTACATGATTTACATGTTTAAAAGGGTCCTGATTTTAAGATTTTAGACAAAAAGTATAAATAAAAAATACACTACATAAATAAGGCAATGCATTAATGTTTTATTATTGTAGTAAATACTTTACACTTTTAAAGTTACACTTAATCTATTATTCAGCATTTCAAACATGCATTCTCCTATTTGTTCTATGTTTTACGGTTTTTAATTATGTTTTATTACACATTGTTTATTTTTATTGGTTTATAGCCTTATGACGACCACCTCCGGAGAAAAAGCTTTTGCTTAGTAAAAAAAAACTACTGCAAGACAATATTTATTTAAAAATTTGATTTTCGGATAATAAGTCAAATTACCAGAAAAGAAATTAAAATTAATAAGATTGAACGTATATAAATAAACATTTGTAATGTTGCATTATGTTTCTAATATAATGCGTTGATCAGTTGATATTTTAGCATTCATATCTTTTTACCAATGGTAATTAAAATAAATGATTACCATTTTGCAATACTGGACCCGAAACTGCTATTTTTATGTACATGTAACAGTCAATACCAGCCTCTTATTTTTTCGGTCCATGCGCTCGACACATTGCCTGTTTCACAGAAATGAAAATATGCTTTAGGGAATGGTTAGCCTCAATTCCATGAGATGCCTTTGCAACAAACATCGTAAGATTTTCAGCTAGTTTGCTGGAGTGAGTTTAATCTCTTAGCACGTGTCGATATCGAAACGAAAGAGCACTTAGCCAGGACGGGGTTAATTTACTTTTATACACCGACTGGTTAATGTGGATCATGAACTTATTCACTCTCTCTGCTAATGGATCTCCTCTAAGTAAAACTGACTTTTTATCGCTCTTTCCACTCTTTTAATTGCATTCACTGTAAATGTAGTCGTCCATTGACGATTGTGTTCTTCGTCTAGGTTGACTGGACTCGAATGACCCTCTGACACTGAAATGCGTCTTTTTATTGTCACATTCACAGGGAGTCACATTATTGACATCAGTTTCCATGTGACATTCGTTCAGTCATTCCAAGCTGCACATTCCTTGATTGCCCCGGAAAGTCCTGATAATTTACATCCACCTTTAGCTATAAAAACATTTTAAGAGATTTAGGGATTCTACATGTTTCAAGATCTACCAAAACTGTTTCAAGTTCTTTTCTACATGTTCTGCTTGCATTCCTCATATTGCATCCAAAAAGTGGGTGTATTCTACCTTTGGGCTGTCAAGTTGTGAGAAAATCAAATGAAATAGGAGATAATGTGCCCTTTGAAAGTCTTTGACTTTCGTGAAGTGAGTGCTTTGCCTGTGGAATTATTTTTAGGAACGCCGTCACCTCCTCTTCGTCCTTTGGCCGAACTTCTTTTGACAATTCTAGCACAGCGACTCCTTCCCATTCCATCTCCCGTCAGTCGGAGCTGCCGTCTTCCAGCAGCGGACCATCTTCAAGCCTCGTGTTGTTACTTCCAAGAGTAACACGTGAACCTTTCATCTCCGCAAGTTAATTAACATTTTACTTGGAGGCAAAGGATCAAGAGTAGAGCCGCCGCTGCGCCGCCGTCGACGATATTTGGTCTTTCTCCTTCCTGAACCTGCCACAGAAAGCTCGTCCTTGCCTCGCGGCCTCCATCCTCGTCTCTTTTCGCACCCGTTTCCCGAGCGCACTTCTATCCTCCGCAGTGACATCCGCTTCTCCCCGCCGTCCGCTCGCACTCAGTGGAAATCTACCATTTCTATCCTCGACCCCTGGTCCCCCTTTCTTCGCTTCCCGTCCACCGGAACGCCATTCTCGCAGCGACGACGGCCATGCCAGCGCAGTCAGTGTTTAACCTGCACTCCTCTCTTTTGCGTAGCTTAAACCCATTTCACTTTTATGTCCTTTCCAGTCAGAACTTCAAAACACGCAACACATTTCGCATTAAGATATTGAAGTAAATATTTGACTGCAGCTTACGAGTGCCAATATGTAATGAAATGGTACGGTACTTAAAGGACTCGACCTTTCACAATTCACGAGTTTCCTAGTGGAAGGGAGCACTAGAGCGCATTTGAAGGTAAAAAATTTATACGGCGCTTAAATAATTATCATGCTTGCAAATTATTCTCTCCACGTTCTTGCTGCTCAACATTAGGACGACAAAGTAGGTTCACTTTCTGAAATGCTTGTTTCTTTTTCTTTAATAAGTCAGGGAAGTTACTTGATATTTCTTCCCTCTTACAAATATTATGTTTCAGTTCCATTAAATTTCATATTCTATTAAGTTAATTGTACGTTTTGAGTGAAATTTGTTAAACCAACTGTCAATGCAAAATAATACGATTATTTGATATACTTCTCAATGTAGTGTTTACGTGAAAATGTGGATAAAAATCGAGCATTTAGAAGCAGGTTTGCCTTCTTTCTTTTCATGTTTCTTTATTGTTTTGTTTTATTTATTTAGTTTTTTACTCCAACATTAAAAGAATATCTCCGCGAAAGTTGCATTATGTAATTGGCCCATAGGAGATACGTTTGAAAGAGAGAAAGACCACAGCCAAGAAAAAGTACTCAACAAGAAAGGGAAGATAACGAAGAATTCCGCAACTTGAAGAAAATCACTGAGCAACTGGGAGTGTTCATACCTTTGTGTTTATCAATGGATTCAGAACTGGGAAAGTATTCTCCAAGGTACCTGAGATAACTTAAAACATCCGAACCCAAATTAAAATTAAAACATAACTTCTCTATGTTCTCGGGTTTTCTCTTTCCGTACCAACACTTATACGATCGCTCACTTCTCTCATCTTCCTCTCCGTCAACTTTGAGCTCCAATCTTCCTAATTTCATTAAAACGTATAATAATATTTACTGCTCTCTTCTATCAGCAGATCAGTGGCGGAGCAATGGGGGGAACAAAGGGGCCTATAGCCCTTCCTCATTGGAACTGAACTCTCAACAGATAAAGACTTACTTTGTCATTTTAAACAATCAATAAATTTGGTTGCTATTTAATATTGTTAATTGTTGATTATTTATTTGATGAGTTGATGTATTTTATATAAAAGAAAATATTTATAAAATTTGTGTTGTAAAAGAATGATTTTGAAACGGAAATGCACCCCAGACCCCTCCCTGGTTAGCTCACCCCCTTGACTACGATCTAGGTCCGCCACTGCAGCTGATTGAGCCATTTCTTTGAAATACGTGAACTTCAACACGATAAGGACAAACTTAAGCAACGTTCGTAATATACCTGCAGTTATGTGTTGATCCCTCATTTTTCCTAAAATATTTGTGTTTATTTCCAAATTTCACGAAAAGGATTACAATTCATTATTTATTATCCCTACTTTAAAGTGCCCATTAAAGCATTCCATTTAAAGAGTACTGGTTATTGCTTGAAGCACTATTTTATTTTCCGAAGTCATAAGAATACCTCGGCAAATTGAATTTCCTTCTCATTCTTGTGCGTTTTCTAAAAATTTGCATTATTTAATGACTTTCTTAGAGAGAGAGGGAAAGTGAAAAATTGAACGAGCCGAGGATTGGCGAGGAAGGGAAAAACTCGATGCAAAAGAGAGATGCTGGAGAGAAAAAGCGCCCGCAACCGTGTACTACTAGGGGATGGAATGGGGTTCATTTGGTTTATGAGGTGTATTAGGGGTTCATTGAATGATGGGATGATTTGTTTAGAGAAAGTGTTGGGGGATCGGGACTAGGTTATTGAGGTTTGAACCTTTTGCGAGAGTTGAACCCTGAAGAATATGATTTAGGTTTTAGGTGGGAAGGGGTAACGCGATTGTAGATCAAAGAATGTCACAAGTGTGGGGAAATCCAACGGTTGGTCACTGTCAGAACTCGACGTGGAGAAACTCAACCTCTGGGATTCGGATGACGTCTTTTGAGAAAAGGATTCGTAATAAAGTTGCATAGGGGATAAGAAGAGGAGAAATGACGGAAAAACTGAGTAATTGGTTAGCAAAGTTCTGGTTGAGGAGCTTAAGAGTATGTCGGAATTGGTGACATAGGGAAACTAGACGAGGAGATTCGTCAGTCCATTTGTAGGTAGTGTAAGATGTTTCTGTGCTTTAAAAATGAAATTGGTTAATTTTATATCATTTACCTGAGTAATTCGAAATATTTTATTAATGTGTTTCAATGAGATTTATCACAATATTGATACAATATGGAAATGTAAATATTTTCGTGAAACAACAACGAAAATAAATTAATTTAAATATTCGAATATGTAATTCGCAGATAAGATATGGTAATGAGTTATAATATGTTTGCAGGAACTGTTTACTGTCCTAATATTTCTATCCGTTCCAAATCTTCGCTTTTCCTTTTCGAGAGACTTATTTACGCACGCCTCCGCATTTTCGTCTCTCTGAGGTAAAGCCCTTTGACATGTATTCGCATGTTATTCATTTTTAAGGCGATGAGATGTGTTGCTGAGGGGTGTCTGCAAGTGGAAGATGGAGCGCCCGGATTGTGGGCTGCGAAAGCCGCCTGCGTTGGTGGCAGCAAAGCGTCGAGCCTCCGGCGCTAGCGACGCGCGGCGTGCCATTAGAAAAAAGCCTCCCCGACTGCGCATTTCTTCCAGGCGACCGTCGCGTCGTACCTCCTTTTTGTCTCTGTTTCGTTGCTCGGTCCACGGCCTCCCTCTCCTCAAAGGAGAAATTAACTTGCGAAAATTAATCTTCGGACTTCCTTTGCCACGCAGTCCCAGCGTTGAAAGGTCCCACGGAGCCAAAGAAAGCGCCTGTTGGAGCTTGCTAGGTACGGGGACTGGAGTCACAACGGTCGGACAAAAAGGAGCTGAAAAATAATTGGTCTCGAAGAAACTACGGGTTTTCAATGGCAATTTTATTCGAGATATGTTAATTTACAGACATCCGAGCTAATATACGACGTATACCGATACATTATTTTAAGCGGTAAACTATTTCTTATTTAAACAGACGACACTAAAAAATGTTGCTAAATATAGTGTTACAGCTTTGCCAGAAAAAACGCATTTCATTTAATCGCTTAGTCGATTTTAACTCTCAATTCTACTACAAATAATTATTTATTTATCTCTCAACATTAATATTTAATTAAGGTCATAAGATGTGTGGTTGTACAATGCTATCCAATATCGATATCCTTTGAATCATACACATAATTTATTGCAAATTCAAATTCGAACACAAGATACTAATATATTATTGCAAACAGTTTAATGATTGCGCATGTTAAAACGCATAACATAGATTTGGTAATCAGGAGTATCAGTACACTACCAAGCTTCCTTTTGGATTCATAACTTGCGCAACGCAAATATAAAAAATAATGACTTTTAATGTCGTAATAAAATAATGATCAAAAATACCCAGTAAAGCAGGGGCAATTCCATGTCGCGTTGACCAGGGTTGTACGGAATACTCTAAAAATCTTGTTCAAAATATTTAATCCTATTCGATACTTGAAAATTAGAAGTTTTGTTTTCTTCATGTACAAGTAAATACTCATCCAAATTATCAGCTGTTAGTGAGAAATGCGATTTATACTATTTACTCTACCTTTTTACTATTTTTTATCACGAAAAAAGAAATAAAAATATTTCTTTTATTTCCTCGAAAACGTGAATTTCTCTTCTCAAGTTAAAAAAAATAACTCATTGGAAGGAACTCAAACATGACTATAATTTTTTGATCCGAATTTCCATTTGGCGTGAATTTTGAAAATACAGAACGAAATTTTTTTTCGGACCTTAGTAAGATAAAGCATGCCTCTCACTTTTATTCTTTTTTCGGCTTAAAATTTCCTTCTCACGTCAACTTTAAGAAAAATATTAATTTCTTTGGGAATTTACCGGTTTTGGGCTAAAAATATAATAAGAGATTTAAAGTCGTATTTCATAATCATTAGTTTTTGTAATTTCGACCTTAGGAAATCTGAAACTGAAAACTTGTGGTAGATTCAGATTCAATTTCATTCATGAAAAAAAAAAATTTTTTCGCATGTACTTTAGGAGCGTATAGCTCCGAGTCAAATTAAGTTTAAATGATTGCCTTCCAAATACAAAATGACGGTTGAGCTATGGGTGAAGCCGAAAGTATTCGCGTAATTTCCTATTCTGCGAATATTGAAGTATTTATGAATCTCTTTGGATAGAGCTACATGCATAAAAAAAGTTATCATATTTTGATTCATCGGAAAATGTTCAATTGGATAATTGTGATTGTAAATTTTTAAAAAGATAAATACGCGTTTGTGAAGCGAAAAAAAAAAGAAATATGCCCACAATCTGCAAGAAAATCATAGTTTTTCTTTTTTCTCTTGTAGTCATGAGCCAATTCTTTTATCTTGACCAACAAGTTAATAAGAATTTGTCATTGTGCTACACAAATCGATTCGATCCGAGTACTTCCGATACCAAGCAGGTATCGCATAAGAAGTATCGATACCAAGAGTACTTGGTGTCGAATGGATATATCAATAACAGTTCAGTACTTACTCGTATCGGAAAAACTCTTATTGTGGATCCGGCTTAAAAGAATTCTCTGACGGCACAGCTGAAGCAACTACCATGACTCTTTGACGGAATTCGCGATAAAGTCCAGGAAATGTTCTTTTAGATTATACCACGTTTCCAATAGGCTTGAATACAAGGGTGTAACATGATTTTTAATGGTAACTAAAACTTCATCATGTCTCAGATTTTCTGTCTGGGTATGCTACTTTATTATCCTACATCATATTTAAAATTGTTTGCATATCCCTAAAATTGCTGTAAAGTATCTATTAGGGAAGTCGAAACTATAGATACCCATTCCATAATTTGAATCTGAGTATCAAGTTCAAATACGAGAGGTGAGGGATCTACGCTGAGTAGGAATCACTCAAAATTATCAATTTACGAATGTTTAATCAATGTCGTTTGTCTCGACAGTTTTTTAACGTCAGAGCAAGTCATTGAAGTATAAATTTCTAGTTTCTTAGCAATAATTATTGAGAAACAGCGTTTTAAAACAGTTCGCGGTTATTTGTTCCTGAATCGAAACATACATAGTTTAAATACTGATATAGCTCCCCTTTAACTTAGGAACATCTTGCTGTTCTTCTTTTCCATGAAAATGTATCACAGAAATTACTACTAACTCAATCTGCAAGAGTGCTGAGAACCGTACTCTTTGACAAAAATGAAAGCTCCTTGTACATTTCTGTATGTCTATAACACATTTTCTTTTTCGGTTTTACCACATTGACTGTTGACAAGATAATTTCCGAGGCAAAATATAATTTGTGTTTATTTATGGCAATATTGTTGCGTTGTGAGTATAAATGTGCAAAAAGGTTTTGCTAAAACTTTCCCTAAAATTTTATGAGCCAGTGTGCATACTAAAGGTGGACCACATACAGTCCATCGGTAATGACAGAAGCATCGCCAGTACCTCAACACCACGCGCGTTCCTTTGATCTTTACCGCCCCTGCTCGGGAACGGATCGGCAAGTCGATTGACCCGAGGTCGAAGCCGACTGTTACGTCCACACTGGTACGTCCACATCTTGCCGAATATCATTACTGATCGGCTTTGTGTGAATGCCCCTTAGGTCCGCGGGCTGGATGCCCCCGGCAAACTGTGGTATGGTGGCTAATTAATGATGGGCAAACTATGAGCTCGGCCAACTGCATATTAAAAAAACTAGATATCACTCAAATATTTTAATTAAAAAATGAGATTTTCTAAGAAATCTTGAATTTACCGCTCACAAGTTTATGTTAACGACGACAGGGGTGCTAACATATGTCGACATGACCACATCAAAGAACATTAGTGGTTCGAGAGTGTGCGCAAAGCGGCAATCACCCTGGGTTGACGCTGATTAGTTTTATAGAGGGTACTTTTGTTTCAATCCCAAAACGTCGACTAAAACATTGAAATTATTGCAGAATGCTTTCTTCTCTCACATTAATGGACCTGGAAGTGCTTTTTCACAATTGTATAGAATAAGACACTGCCTCTCACCTGAGAGTTGTACATATTAAAAACAGACTGAATAACAGAACTTCAGAATCAAAGCACACCATCTGGAATTTGATAAATTATTTTATGTCGCACCTTCATTTGGAGCATCAGCATAAAGTAATTTGGAAAATATGTTATTATTCTTTAGTAAGTTATTTACTTATTTATTTTATTTATGTCTTTGGGTTATAAGGTTCAGGCCATTAGGCCTGCTCTTCCAGCCAACCGTTGAACTTAAGAGAGGGAATGGGGATGGTCGGGGGACTTATGGTACCGAAACGACAATTTTCTGGAGCAGGTGAGGGAAAGCCCAGCTGAAAACCTCACCTAGTTCGGCCGAGCAGGGGTTGAACCCACGCTCTACCGCTTAGCGAGATCGAGGAAGCGAAGACGCTACCACTAGACCACCACTGATAATTATATTTATTCACCAATTATTTTCTTTACTTTTCAAGATCACCTTTATATGAATCGTCCACCTTTGGTCTGAGCAAATAGAGAAATAAACTAGATTTTGTTACTCTAAATAAAATTGCTGGATGGCACGTTAAATGTCTTTAATCTTTCTCCAACTTTGCGTTGGGTGAGGTAAACAGTAAAATTATTTTGAATAAATTTGAGCGTATTTTTCATCAAATTACGTTGTTTGGTTAGCATAATTGAAAAGAGATGGATCTCACTATATTGTAATCTGATTTACTAGACTGAAGGATCAATAAAATGAATTTCAAGCCTTAACATGTTTAGACATTACCTAATAATAAAATGTATGCGAAAGAGAAAATGGTGTGGTAGACCTCATATTAATAACATTGGTTTTAATGCCGTAACTTTTCCTGTTTTATTTATCATACCAGCAATTTATTACGGTTCATATATTATAAAAGTGTCGAAAATTTTATACATTTGTGGATCAATAATTAGGCTTTAGGAGATGAGTCTTTTTAAGTTTTCGATGGTGTGATGTACGAGAATGATTGACGTTACCTTATTTTTAGTTGTCTTTACTAAAGAATAAATTGCAAGAACTCACATGACAATTTTTTATTTATAAATATTATTGTAACTTGACATTCTTTGAAGTATTGCTTCCCACAAAGCTGAGAAATTAACCTTGACAATATTACTTTTTGTTCCTTTACCTTTCTTTTTCCTTGATTTCCAGCTACTTTTTTTCACAGATACTCTTCAACTTCAATATAAGCTGAACGGATCCATGCGAACGCTGCACGGTCAACCGTCTCATCTGCGCTCTCTTTCTCTCACGACCCTCAATCCTCCGATAAACCTCACCAAAGATAAATTCCCTTGGACTTAACCTACTCAGCAGACTCACTGGAGAACTTCATATCACCGAAGTCGGAAATAAAGCCTGCAGTGAATTCAAATGTTTCTTCGCATCTAATCCCACTCTCAGTCTCCAACTTCCAAATCCTGAACTGCTTAAAACTGCCCCAAAGCGACCATCAACTATGCTTTCCAAACCTGATTCAGCTTATCCTTACATTTCGAAGTAAACGTCAGAACAGGATCCCACGTCATATTTACCAATGGATCCCGTTTGTGTGGATCATCCAAATTCATCTCCATCTCGAAATTATTCCTGTCCTTCATTAAATCCTTAAGTTCTCACCCCCGCTGCAGGAAACTTCTCAGCAATTCCACTTTCGCAATCTCATCTTCCACATCAAGAACCCGTAAAACCTATCCCTAAGACCCTTTTAAGTTACTTTACTTTTATCTTTAAGCCCTTCCTCTCTCTTTATTAATATCCTCTACCCATCTACCTCATCAATGTCAATAGACCATTTACTACGTATAAGGGACAAAATGGTTTGGTCTAAGTTAGTTAATTAAAAAGTCATTGAAACAAATTTGAATGTAATCACACGTTGATGAGAAAAGTAAAACAAGCAGTTTTGTCGCATAACGTGTTAAATGGAGTTGAGATGAAACTCCTTGAAATTATTTAATACATAGCTTTTAAAGCAGTGAAAACTGTATTTGTAGGGAAATTTAATTCTACTCAACTTTCCCTGCATTTGTTGAAAGTAACCAGTACCTAGAAAATTGTAATACGAATAGAATACTCGGGATCGAAATGAGAAAGTAGGAACAAAATACTTTTTCTTGAACATTCTGCCATTAGCATTTTATTATGAATGTAGGCTGTTAATAAAATCATTCATGAAAATCGTGTGTAATATTTGCGCACGCACTCACTACATAGCTATCAGCTCTTGGTCATTGCTACCCTTTAACTAACCTTTCATTTGTTCTTTGGATTTTATATATTTCCGGTAGAAACCGGTTTGCGATACTTTCTTTTACGGTCTCCTAATAATTATTTCCAAAATCTCTTAGTAATTAACTTGGGAACACTCCACAAATCATATTATTATCGCAAATGATTTAGGAGGAAAATAAAATATTTGTTGAAATAGTGGGTTTTTTGATGCTAGTTTAAAAAATACTTTTTTTTAAGACTCTAGAACTGTAACAGAGTATGTTCAAAGAAAACGATAAAAAGTGTTGTAGTACGAAAAATGTCACAAAAAGTTATATATGGAAACATCAGATCCTGTAAATAAACGGTAAATAGCTTGTAATCAATCCATCCATAAATAATACGTAAAATAGAACATACACATTTTAACCAAGAGTAAACTAGTAAAACAACATTCAGTCCGTCAGGCGCGGTGAACATCAGTGTCGCGGCGGGTGGTGCAGTAGACAGAATGTATGTGGCGATAGCAGAGTCCCGGGCTCGAGTCCCGGTCCGCAGAAATATTCACCTGGTCGTAGACAATGTAAACTTTCCTCCACAAGTAGGTACTTGGAAGTTGTGAGTAAAAAATATTGTTACGTGTTGTAAAAACTTATATAACTAATAAGTCAAATTCATCGCTTGGCTACTATTTCCTGTTCGAATGTCTAATGTTACCGACGTCAGAGATACAGCATAAATTTTTTTTATGGCATTGACAAAACAATATATCTGGTCAACGATATTGAAACTATCAATATATTCGAGTATAAATTAATCAATATTTTATTCATTATAATGAAAAACGATTCATTTTGGTGACTTTAACATTATGGAATCATTGTAAAAGATACAACTATTTCCTCGGTCATATTCAATAAATATACTGTCAAGGTTCCAAAACAAGTTTTCTCTTCATTCTGCAAATTCATTTTCTAATAAACAAATTGAGCTATGTGCCTGAAAATATATACAATTTTTGATTAATAATAATGATTAAGTGATTTCGAAACCAAAGAAAACGACTGAGTAAATATTCACGACTCATTTATCACGATTTTCAGTGTAGCACATTCTTCATGTTTGCTTATTGTTATTAAAGCATGAAATCTCCCAGAGGAGTTGAATTTAGCCTTATTGTGCATGCTAAATATAAATTTTATTTGCTCCGTGAGTAAATAACAAACGAAAACCATTATAAAGTACCAAAGAGAAGTTCAGAAATTGATTTCCGAGTTATTCGAACTTTATTCGCTCACTGATTGTTGCGGATTCACCTATGACGAACAAAAAAGTCATCATCTAGACTCATTTCCCATTTTGTATTTTTAATTTTGTGTGTTCCCATTTCCGGGATTGCCTGGTTGATCTTTCAAATGTTGCACTCTGACTCCAGTGAGGTAATAAAGCACGCAGATTGCAAATTTGTTAAACACCAAACGATGTGGAATCCTGTGCCAACTGTACCAGGGTGAAATTGAGTGGATTTAATTTATGGTCTTCAAAATACTTTTTCACGTTCTCCAGAAGTAATGAAGCAATTTTCTAAATTTTTAGGCACACAAGATTGCTTCTTTGAGTTTCTATGACGGTTTCTTCTTATTTTAATTTTTTCAGGAAAAAAAAAACGAAGAAACGTATGTTCCATGGGAAATGTAATGACGAATTCAAATCTGTCGTGTGCAACTCGATAATATCATTCACTGTGCGGAATATTAAGAGGAAAACCATTTGCTCCTAATTAAATATCGAAGTTAATTTTTATATCAATCAAAATGAGCGTTCCTGAGGCAGGTGACGACATTTTCCATCTCTTTCCAAAAGGACTTAAATTATAAAACACGACCCTAGAAGTCAATGGTACTTAGTTGAGACGGGAATCTTATTAAATTTCTTGGTTTCTCCTAGAAATTGTAAGAAAAATATTTTGAAGACAATATTGAATTCACTTCATCCCACAATGACATGGAATTGTTGACATGAAATTCAACGAAAACAAATATGACCCCGGCTGTTTTAAATATTTTTGACGAATAATACGAAACATGAAATGACTTACCCAGGTTGTAGCAAATACTTTGAGATACATCATATTCACGTTGTCCTCCCTTTAAATACATAAAAAATCTTCGAATTCAATAAATTATCCCTTTCTTAATTCCCATTAACAGTATAATTTAAAGTATTAATTTAATATGAGTGAAATATTACGGGGTGTAAATTATTTACAACATTGGATTTATTTTACGCAATAAGTGTGGGGGATGAGGACCCAAGAAATATTTATAGTAAAATACGTAAATGTAGGAGTAAAAATGAGACATGTATGTATTGTCAACTCTTTCTTGTATAAGGGAATAAATAAACGGTTTAAATACAGGAGGGTCCATTTAAGTGACGCCAACAAAATATCTCAATGATTGACCATCATGACCCCGTTTAAAACATTAACTTCTTACTCGATTTTTTTTCTACATTGGTTAGTTTTTTAGATATTTTCATTTCTTCACTTAAATGGACTCAACTGGAAATGGTTTTATGACTACTTTCTAGGGACATAACCATTTGTTGTGTCATTATCTGCACTATTTTTTTTTCTTCCCTCTCCAGTTAACAACGGTGAATCTTCTCGGGAAACGATTTATTTCAGCAAAAAAATGGTATAAAAATTTCTCCAAGATCCTCTGTGATCCATGTGAGATTATCATGGAGTGTTTGAGAGATCAGTTGTTTTAATTAAGAACAAAGATAAATTAATTTCACGACTTTACTTGTGAGAAATTTCATTTAAGTGTTATTTTTTTCTCGTACAAGACAAATCGTGGCACTGATATTACTGGATTGACAATCTTCACAATAAAAATGATACTTTGAGAGTAAAGAGGAGAAGAAGGAAAATCTTTTATGGTGAACAGTGATAAAAAATTGTATAATAAACCGGCAATAAGTTTGAGATAGATGATTCATTTCACCAAAATTTTTATATCGTTCTTTAATAATCAGAATATCTGACCAAACAAAAATGTCTTAATCTACATATTTTATAAAATAAAACATTTAATTGATTTTACCCATCCTCTAATGGGTATGCTTCGGTGTCGTATGATAGTAAGGTATTGAATATTATAGAGTAACATTCTATCCTTGATATCGATATTATTTAGTTTCAATTGTCATTAATTTCCATTTTCCCTCACCAGTGTCACCTGAGAGAAAGAGGCTGAATTCATTTTTAATATACCATACTTTTTGGGGCGACCCAAGGCGTAGTGTCTAACGCACTCACCTTCTACATCTGGGGACGCGGGTTCAAAAGCGGATTAAAATCCAAGTAGAATTTGAGGTGGTGGACGAAGCGGTGTTCGTGGCAGGTTTCCTCGGGGTTCACCCGTTTCCCCTGTCTATCATTCCACCACAACATTCACTTATCATCATTCGCCCCCATGTCATTCATGAATCACTCGCCTCGGGGAGGTGCGGCAGGAAGGGCATCCGGCACCCTAGAAGTTCCCCCGCCAAATCAAAAGTAAGAGGCATCATATCATCCCCATCTCCAACCCCTAAGGATTAGGGAAAAGGAGCTAAGGCTCCGACCCCTAAGGAATAGGGAAAAGGGGTTAAGGTAAAGAAGAATATTACATACTTTTTATATAATATATTAGTATGTTATCAATATGTTATTAGTATGCTATCGATACTTCATGACTCACTGCTTATTCACAGATCAGAATATTTCTCTCTCCCCTCTTCCCACCTTAGACTATCTACTTTTTGGTCAGCAGTGGGTCATGTTTGGAACAGTTTAGTTTTGTACTTGTGTGCCTGATGAGATTCTGACTTTTTCTCTCATTCAAACCTAATTTACTAAAAAAACTACAAACCGTAAAGAAATAACTGTCGATAGAAAGAACAAGCACATTTCATATAACGTTTCCGCTGATGGAACGCGCCTTCTCAAGCACTTGTTTTAAAATCCTGAGAGAACACCTTTTGCATTCAACAAAGCACCAAAATCTAAATTTTGTAAGTTTTATATTCTTATTCAAGGTATTATATCCGCGTTGACTGAAGTCAAGTTGCCAACTATTCACGAAATTTGGAAATATTCACCAATATAGTTCTTGTTAATTAATAATTCAGTCTACTATTTTTACTATTGGACGAGGAGAATTATTTTGATATTTTAAAACATGATAATAAATTTAGATTGTCGTTTGACTCTTTCTTTGACAAGAATCGCATTGTCTTCAGTCACGTGATTTGGCTGCCATTTCCGTTAGAACTGTATTTTCCACAGTTTTTGGTGAATTATTCTTTTAAAAGCCCTGTAAGGTATGAAAATGTTAATGTCTTTGCGTTTCTGTTTCCATTTGTTATGTTTTAGTAGGTTGCTCTGCTGTGGTAAAACGGTACTTTAGCCAGAATATCAGACACAAAAATCCGCGAAAGTTTCTTCCTAAAAGGCTATAGTAATTTAAAGTCAAATAATTCAAAATGTTGCGCCGTAAGGGTAGAGAATGGCTCAAACTATCATTTAAAATATTTTTGGGGGGTACTTAAGGCTAGTCGCTCCGATGAGTATTATACCTTCATGAAATTTAAAATGTTTTCAACAGTTATCAAAAAATTCTTTTTAAGAACAGTATTTTTTGGTATCACCTCTGTAAGCCCGAAAATGTGAAAATGATACCGTGTCATTCCAAGTTGTTTTTTTACTCAATAGACGAAATTAGTATTCCATAGCAAAACGCCGAGTTTCCAAATAAACTTCTAGGTGCAATATGAAGCATGCCAGAGTATGAAGTAATGTGAGAAAATGTGTCTTAGGACGTATAAGTTTAGTTAAGTTTTCTTGATTTGTATTTAAATGTCATAGGAAGAAGGACAGAGCTATCCCTTCTCTAATAAATATTTTTCGTCCCCCCAAAAAAGTCTGATATGACATGGAATTTGATAACACTCTTTCTTGCCGTTACGCAAAATAAATGAGCGATCTTAATTGTTTAGTACGATCAGAGTGCAATGTAAACGGTTAACATGCCTTGATAACAGCACAACTGCGGGATGTGTTTGGAAACACGCTCGACAGTCGCCATGGCAACCAACGGCACATACTCACACCGTCTATATGTTTTAGTGCATGTTTATTGCAATTGCCACTGATGATGGCATGTGGCATCGGGTGTACAGTAGCCCTTAGAATAACACGTGACTATGTACAGTGAATAGCGTCGTTTCCCTCTTCACCTCCACAAAAAGAGCAGACGATTGATTAATATCTTAGAGGCTTTTTATAGAGATACAATGATTCACACTTGTTTTTCGTCGGCACCTTAACATGTTCGAAACTCAGGGGAAAAAGCAAGTTTCGTTAAAACCGAAAAGGACTTAATTTTACGAGTAAACAACTATTTTAAGAGACAATCGAAAGCGGACCGGTCGTCTTTGAACGTTGCCTTAGTGTAGTAGGCGCCGCGACGCCGTGAGAACTGTTGCTAGAAACAAGAAGCAATGCAAAAGTATCTGTCTTCGTTTGCGCGACCAGATGCCATAAACGGAGGCAACTGCAATAGTTCTTACTACCTGAACCAGACCGTCACCATCTCTACACCTAATTAAAAATTGAGTTTGATTTCAATTGTTTGCATGCCTGAAAGTGTGTGGTGCGATTAAGTTGCAAAAGATTCCTAGTCGTTTTCAAGTTCACATGCGAGGTCGACGTCATATTCTTATTGAAATTGAAAAGTGAATAAGATAAAAAGTGATAAGATAAAAACCGCGAGACGAGGTTGAGAAGCAGAAATGACTCATTTTTTACTTTCTTCGTGAACGCAGCAATAATATTTGAAGCGTGTGTAAAAACGCGGAATGAAGTAAACTTTAATTTTGTGTAACTATATTTTATGCAAATTGAAAGAGCTGTGAATGGTTCAGATTCAGTCACAGGTATCCATCCTGTTTTTCCGATAGTAGTGGGTCAGAATAGTGTCCTAATATCTATAGAGCATAATACTAAGGATACCAATCTTAGGTGAGTTCATACGTGTTCGGATGAATACTTACTTCTACTGGGGATTCAAACAGATAATTGGCATATTTAATGTGTCTATCAAGTTACACTAGTTACACAAAAACAATCGCATTTCTTCATTTATAACAACTAGATTTTAATAGTACAAGATTTTCACGTGAATGTATTCAACAAAGATTAGGTCTAATGTCTAATACTTGACCTGCGAGAAATGAGTTTCTATTCAAAATAATTGTGCTTATATTCGTTTATGTTGTCAAAACAATGATAAAAGAAAAAACATCCTCAAAATTCGTCATAAAAATGACAAAATAAAATTGTCAAAAATATGAGTTCTTCGAAATTTTGAAGGTGACCCATCACTCGTAGAGACTTGAAATTTTAGGAAACATTTAGAATAGCAATATAAGAACATGTGTTTAAAAAGTAGGTCTGCACATCAAAACTCTGGTATATGCTATACATTTCTTCATTTTTAGAAAATTTTTGATACATTTATGGGAATTATTCAGTAAAAATTCATGGCAAAAATTTGAAACAAAAATCCTTGGTTAGATTAAAGGATTTCTTAATTGAGAGGCAAGTATGGTAGCTAATTTTGGTTAAAAATTAAGAAGTTTAAAAACCTAAAAAGCTATTTTTAAGGGTAGGGAACGCTATGTAACGTGTGGGGAGTTAAACTGTTATTAATGGCATTATTTTATGGGATCTATATAAAAATGGAGAAACAAAGTCATCCGGCTCGGGGGCACATTTGCGAGGTTTATCCTGGGATACACTTTGCAGGTAGGATTGTACGAACTAAAAACGTTAAAGCGGAGAGAGGAAGTGATGATAAACATACCCATCGCAAAGGACCAAAAACTATAAATTTATGAGGAAGAAAATTTATTGACAGCGAAATGTAAAGGTTATGAGACAGATAATAAGGAATCATAGAAACAAAAGTGGGCTTACGTGTTTTATATGGGCGAGTGAAACAAATTTAAATTAAATATTGTTCGTGAACAGTAATAAGATAAGTTTGAACTCGAGAATATCAGTTCGTATCAGACGAGTAGAAGAAGCAAAAATGTTTTCGTAATTGGAGAATAAATGGTAAACTTTATATTGTGGGCAATGAGTCATATGGCATTCAAAGATGATGTGACTCAAATAATTGACTAAGGAGACATCGTGACATTTGCCAGATCAGATTTCACTATGTAATGTGAAACAATGAACTTTATTAAATATATGAAGAGACTGAGGATTACAAAAAGGAACATTCTGGAAAATAACTCATAGATAATGGATTCATAAATATTGATGTTCTGTGAAACATCAAAAAAACAAAGAGTATTGGAATGAAGGTTTACAATATTAACGTTCAAAATTAACCTTACAACTTTTTCCAGTTCATTGAGGGCGAATCCTCAAAGAATTCCGAGTAATTTGATGATTTTTTCAAACAAAACCTCATAAAAAGACTGAATAAAGGATGCAAACTTAAGGTACAGTAATGTATTCGATGTGATGAACTTATAAATTCAGAAAGAAACAACACAATGTATTATCTATTGTTTGGGACTTTTCCATTCCGTTTGCATGGTTGCATGTTTCGGTACTTTTTTATTTGAATTCGTGGACCAGATTCATAATCCACTCAAATCTATGCATTTTGTAATTGTTGCCCAGCCTGACAGTACTCATTCCCCAAACACAAGCACAGAGATTCTAAAATAAATAATTAAAAGACGAGACGAGAAGAGACGAAAAGCGAAGAGAAGAGAAAAGGAGAAAAGAATCGGAGAGAACAAGGTCGAAGGGAGCAGACAAGAGAAAATACGACAAGATGAGAGACGAGAAGAGGATAGCAGTAACAAGGAGAGGAGGGAAAACACAAGAAGCGGGGAGACGAGCACAAAAGGGGAAGAGAATAGAAACGAGAAGAGGGGAGACAAGTAGAAACGAGAAGAGGAGAAACGAGGACGGGAGTCGATAGACGAGAAGTGGGGGAGGAGAGAAAAGGAGAAGAGAAACGATATAAGGATAGACAAAGGGAGATGAGGACAGGGAACACAAGGAGATGAGAGGAGAGACGAGATGAGGAGAGACGAGAAGAGAAGTGAGGAAAGGAGAGGGGAGACGAGAAGAAAAAAGGACGGAGAAAAATGATAAGAGACGAGAAACGATGAGTAGAGACGAATTGAGACGAGGAGAGATGAGAAGTAATGAGAAGAGACGAGGAAAGACGAGGAAAGGAGAGACAAAAAGAAAAGAGAGTAGAAGAGAGAAAGGACAAGAAGAGGTGACAAGAGGTGAGAATATTCGAGGAAAGACGAGAAGAGGAGAGACGAGGAGATGATAGGAGAGACCAGAAAAGGAGAGACGAGACAAGAAGAGGAGAAACGAGTACGAGAGACGTGAGGCGAGAAGTGGATAGGAGACGTGAATATACGAGAAGCAATGAGAATAGAAGAGACGAGAAGAGGAGACGAGAAACGAGGAGAGCAGAGACATGGTGAGGAGAAACGATGAGAGAAAACGCGAGGACAGGATAGACGAGAAAATAGGGGGCGACGAGGACAGGAAAGACAAGGAATCCAGACGAGAGACAAGGAGAGGAGAGACAGGGAAAGGATATACAATGAGAGGAGAGACAAGGAGAGGAGAGACAAGGAGAGGAGATAAGAGGGGAAGAGATAAAGACGAAGAGGGGAGAGGTAAGAAGAGGCAAGAAGTGGAGAGTCGAGGAGTGACTAGAAGAGGAGAGAAGAGACGAGTAGACGAGACGAAGTTGAGGAGTGACGAGAAGAGGAGAATCGAGAACGGGAGACGAGAAGTGAAGAAACAAGGAGAGGAGAGACTAGGAGATGAGATACGAAAAGAGGGGAAAGAAGGACGAGAGAGGAAAGATGAGATGAGGAGAGACATGGTGAGAAGAGACGAGGTAAAGGGAGACGAGGAGACGAGATGTGAAGAGAGGAGAGGTATGGAGAGGAGAGCAGAGACGAGTAGACGAGAAGTTAGGAGAGCCGAGGAGAGGAGTAGAGAGAAGAGAAGGGAAGTTTTGAAGTATTCTCGTCTACGCCATTTCACCACATACAAAGTTTGTTATGTGAGGCGCATTATGGAGTAATGAACAATCGGTCTCGTCCTGGAAAATGAACCACATTGTCTTTAGTTGGTATGAGAATGACCGATGCTCGGGATGAGTCAGGCTGGACACCCAGCTCATGTTACTCTTCGTTACACGGTAGAGAGTTTCTGGTTACGAAAGTATTTCATCGAGAACATGTCTCGATGAAATCATTTTTGGGTTCATCTTTCAAATGTAATTAGAATAATAATATTGATGAAGATGGAAAAAAGGTTGGCTTTTTTGCCTGTCCATTTTTTTTATGCTTCAAATATTTAATTAGACGGGAACCTAACGTTTTAGAGAAAGAAATATAACTTATTTAAAGTTATTAACAATGCTCTAGAATTCTATTGTCAATTCGTTACAAAAATTACTGCGTGTGATTTGAATTGAAATTAACAATCAACGCTACAACGAGATGTATTGAATATATAAAAATTACAATCTCAAATTATTACAAGAGTAGAAATTACAATAATTACACGGAAAAAGTACGTTATGATTCATTGAATACAATGAAAAGATTATTACACGCAGAATTCGAACGGATGCCATGCAGAAGATGCCACGAATGTAACAATTAAATATTAACACGTATTCAAATTACTGGTGATCTTGGGTACGGATTCTTCATTAGTTTTGGATTAGAGATTAACTTTTGGGAAATTCAAATGCCAATAACAAGACAATGAAATGCCAGTGAATTGAACAAACACGACATGTAACACCATATACTCACATCTCAGGTCACATTTATTGCGAATGTGTCGATACCAACAGCCTATTTCACCCCTGGTTCGCGCAGCGCTTCTTCGAGTGACGTCCGCCGTCGTCCAGCCCGAAGAGTGCGACCAAGTCGCTGGGATGGGCAGGAGTGGGGGAAGTTGGTTCTGGTGGCGGTCGCCAGAGCGCGGGCGCGGAGCCGCGGTGCGCGCGCGATCTCCCGGCCTTGATCAGTCAGCCCGTCGACAACGGCGGGCGCGGGTCGGTTGCTAAAGGGTTGCGCGCTTGCGACGGACGACGCGATCAGCGGACGAGGAGCGAGTGTCTTGGAGACAGCGAACGACGCGGCGGCCGTTGCTGTGACAGCCCAGCCCTCCGGAGGCGACACGCCGACGGCCATCACGGCGAGCTCAGCGGCGTCGCGTTCCGCAGCAGGTGAGTTGCACGCCGACCACGCGACTCACGCTGCCCGCGCTCGAAGACGACGTTCGTGGGCGACCGAGTGATATTGACAAGTGTGTTTACATCTTCGGTGGAGTTTTAACAAGTGTCTGGGACCGTTGACAGGAACGTTTTCGTATCGAGACGTGAAGTACGAAACGTGCTATAGGACTGTCGTTTCAATGCTATTTCGAGTGAATGTCTTTCGTCATCATAATTTTTGGCAGTGTTTGTAATATGATACGGAAACTTGCGAAGTTATTTTTGTTCGGAATTTGTGAGAAGCGAGATGATGGAATAAAAGTGTTTTCTTGAACTTGTAAAGAATGTTATGATGTTGACAGGTCGTAACTGAACCTATTTTAAAAGTTTCACTCTTTAATTTTCCACATCGCATCGTATTTCGCTGCATACCATTGTAGTCCCATTTGAACGGAAGATTCTATTGTTTAATTTGGAGACAAAACTTATATTACAATGCGCAAATTGAACTGATTCGCAAATAACTGACAAGAAACTTGTCACGAACTGCAATATTGCTCTCAATCCTTTCAAGGAAATCGAGGGAAAGTTGTTTGATGCTACTGATTTGCATTGTTACATATTTGCTAGAATATTCCCAATATATTAGACAGTATTTTCCCTCAAGTAAATGTGTTCGTTTTTTTTCTAAACAACGAAAACTGACTTATAATTGCCATTTCCAATGTGTGTGAAACATAACACTTAGCATTTCATAAACCAGTCAGCATGATTATTCAGTTCTGTGGTGAAATTTTGATATTCATGATTTTTATAACTAAGTTTCGCGTTTACCATTTCGCACATCGTGCGCGAAACACTGATGTTGCCCCATACCAGGGCATCAATTTCATCTCATTATTCGTTATTGGATTGTTGAATGCACAGTCAACATATAAAATATTAATGTTCTACGCAAAATGGAAGTTACGCATGTGACACCAAAATTATATGTGCGTAATTGCATTTTTAATGGAAATTTTTCTTATAGATTTTAAATAACCATTCATTAATGATGTAAAAGCTTTTACAAAATGTTTGCAATCACAACAAAAACGGAAAGGTGTTTTATTTTGATGGAGTGCACAACTGTGTTCCTTCCGGAGATAGTTTTGAAAGCAATTTCTCCGCTATTCATTATAGAGAAACTTCCCAAAGACATGACTACTCTATTGAAACGCTTTCAAAAATATATGAATGGCTCAAGGAGGGAGAACTCGTTAAAATTCTTTAGCTGTTCCACTCGGAGGCTTGGGCGTTTGGCAGGGATGATCACATGTTGAATGGCTTATGCTCAGGTGTCAGCTTGGAAATTGTGAAATCTTCACTCTTCGAACAAAATACCTTCGCTCTTGTGCACAGAAGAATTTTATTATTACATTTATTTACTTTGAATTCGTTTAAACTTGATATAAATAACAGTTAAATCGTTTTGAAGTGTTATCGAAGATTACGAAAAAATTTGGTTCGCAAATTAGTAGAATGTAGTCTTGTTTCTATGATGCAAGTTGTATTCGCGTCATAATCGTTGCATGAGAAATGTTCAGATTTTGACTACACACATTTGTAAACAAATTCAACGTTCGAGTTATCAAGTATTAACCAATAATGCTTTCTAAATAATCGGATCCGTAAATAGGGATTCAGATATAAAATTGATCAATAATTTCATAATCAGACTTGAATCAGTTCATAAATCTGAATATCACGGAGAACTCGTTTGATGAAAGGGAAATTTTTTTAAAAATTTTGTATTGAAAGGGATTATTTGTTTCATCGGAATGGGGTAATTTTTTTAAAAATTTTGTATTGTATACATTAGGCTCTCACATCCGAGCGAATATTTTCTTCTCGTATGCGACGCTATTCATATTTCGAATGTTTCTGCAGAGTTGTCATTCCGAGTGTCTGTCGAGGTGCTAGTGTGCTGTGTAAGTGCTGGAACTCGCGTCAAACCGGAAGCTGCCTCCATTGTTTTTGTGCGCGCGTAGTACCTGCGGCGATGACGCGTCGCCTGTGGAATGAACCTGGACGCGAGCCCTCTCCTTCGCGTGCATCTCCACTCACTATCGAGGGACTGTAAAACTAGACTTCGTCGCCCGATGAAAATATCAGGAGAATCATAGGCCAATGATGCGAATATTAGGCTACGATCGTGTGCGCACGTTTAATAACTTGTATGTCTATTCAAAAAATCATCTGATATTGGAATTATTGGATGGAGTCACTCACTGCCGACGAGGTCCTGTATTTCACGGAGCACTCTGGCTGACCGATATCGGCAAAACTGCAGTATCCAATAATTTTAATCATGTTCTATCCGACATGACGTTATCAACGCGCACGAAATCCGCTGCTTTTTCTTCAATACGATAAATTCCTGTCCATTTTTTTCGTTTGTAAATAATTTTGTAGAATGTATATTTGAAGCTGAGGTGCTCGAACTGAACGTCGAAATTGGATTTTTATATATTTATTCTTCAAATACTTTCCAGTATACGAAATTCACTCGTAATGAAACTAAGAGGATCGACTGCATTTTCTGATTAAGTGGTACGCGCCGTAACAGAAAAATGTTTATTTGCGAGCTGTACCGGAGATAGGTTTCTGTACTGGTCAGCTCGTAAGGAGACACTGTTGAAATCCAGCGAAGTGGAGATTAGTACGCTAATTTTCCCACGGCTGACGTAAGTTCCGAGACGACGCCGGCGATCGCGCTGTCGTGAATCGGCGTATCACGTTCGTCTCCACGTCGCGTTTCTCGCGTATGCATGATATGTCGGGGGAAATCTCGGGTCGTCGCAGGCCGGAATGCTAATGCGACCGAAGACACGGAAACGCGAGCGGGTGGTTCGCCTTGGGGACGCTGGCGACGGAGGCAATCGCGCGCGCGGCCTTGCCTCCCTGCGCCCCGCGCGCGACCACCGGCCTCCCACGCGTGCAACGTACAAAGATTTCCCAAAGAACGTTGCTCGCGACGCCGGCCCCGGGGGCGTCCTGATGAATAAAACTTTGTCAGAAAAGCAGTAGCAAACTGCGCATGACCACGTGGGGGATAATAAATTATGTTACGCTCCAGAAACAAGCAAGGGGCCATCTTAACAATTCCGATCAAGGGCACGAAGACAATGGCGGATTTAATATTTATGAAATACGTTATTTAATAAATGCGTACTGTTATCTATTTCTTCTCAAATGAATCGTAGATATTGTGTGCAGTAAGAAATTCGAGATTAATAATAATAAAAGTATCAATGATATTCCCACCTATGTGAAACTCCGTCACTATCCGAAGGACAACGGGAGTAAAATCCGGGCCAGGATGCGTGATTATTTCTTCATTGCTCTACGAAAAAATACCTTCCAATATTTATAAAAATTGTTCTTGACAAAGAGGTGTCAACTTCGAAGAAACAAGCTACTTCACTCTGTGAATAGTAACCATTTTCTCGATAAACCGTGGTGAAACTGGAGAAAAGTATACAAGAGCTGTGGTACCGCCCAAGTCCGTAGACCCTGAACGGATTCATATTAAAAACAATCCTTCAGTAAATATTATTATGTAAATCCTTCAACGAAAAACATTACTTACTTTTTACCGATTATGGCTTGTGTAGTATAAACTTTATTACTTTTCTCAAATTTATATCGGCGATCTCCTATAAACAGGAATTTATGGCATAAAATATTGCGATTTTCATTTGATACGATTTAATATTTAGGCCCAGTTACTTTGTGGAAAGCATTAGTTTATTTATTTCAAGATAAATACCCAATATCTGACGTAAGTTCTTAAATTCTTAAAGCCGACTTTTTAATGAAGGGTGTAAAGAATTGTGCAGACTTTTATTGATCATATACTGTGATGGTCTCTTGCTTAGCTTGTGCGTTAATTAACTTCGTTTACCAACATCGTTATATCACACGTCTTTCTTTGTGTAAAATAAGTTTTTTTGCGTTGTTGTATATAAAATTTAGTCGTAACGAGAAACATATTTGAATTTCCTGAGATTTCCTGTTCAAGAGAAACTATCCTCCGATTGCTTACTCACTAAATGCCTTAAGGTCGTTTGGGTCCACGATTTGAGATTCTTATTTGTTTCTCTCTTCTCAGTTACCTAATATCTAAAGTTAGAGGAGTGAACGGGCATGACTCTTTCCTGGTTTGAAATGTTTAATAGAGTGCAAAGATTACGTCTCACTTCTTGAAGGACAGACTTTTAGACGTTACGGAATATTTAATAGGAGAGAAGAGAAATTTTTCCAAATAGATCTTCAGTTTCTTCAATGTCACTTGAGGCAGTATCAATTGATATATTTCTCCGTTCTCGTCATTATTTCTTCGGATTCTTAAATTATTAGTGCATTACATTTTTGTCACGTTCACTTTTCATTAATGTGTGAGGTTACTACTACTTTCTAGAGGATATCATGAGACTATTTCGAGCAGTGTATTCATGAACTTCTCCCTGATGATTTCACATGCCATAGTTTAACTGTTAGAATGCCATCATATCTGGTTTTAAGTAGGGGATATTAGGTGAGCATTGAAAAGAAAGTTTATTTATTTTTGTTAGTGAAATGAAGTATTTTATCATGATTGACTAAAGAATACTTCATCGAGTATTGTACGTAACCCAAACAAATTAACTCCACAAAATATTCTAGTTTAAATTTAATATCTGGTCTATGAACATATTTATTATTTATTAAACAAAGAATGCCTTAAAGTAATTATTTGGACCAATATAGTAATATAAATTTGGTATACACACTCCTATCTCACGTTGACTGCCATCGATACATTTCTGACGTGATGAGACTCGTGGTTGTGCCGTATCTTCAAGACCTACATTATGGTACCTTTCGTAAGAACAATGTACGACTCCATGTCGCCAGCCATATCCCCCTTCCTCGATACAAAGAGTGTTCGACTGTTGCTCTGGCCAGCACTTTCTTCATATCTGTCGCCCATTGAGAACATCAGGATATGGGTTCTCGCGAAACTGAATAGTCACCAATCTCCCGCAACCACAATTCGTGAACTCTGACAGAGCCGCATGGAATGATGTATCCGAATCAACCATCCTCTCTCAGTTCGATGCCAGTCAGATTAAAGCTGTTATTGCAGCTGTTCAACGCCTGTTCTGTAACTAATGATACCTGTAACTTAAGATCTGTACCTAAAATTACTTGTAATTTGAATCATGTATCTCTACGAACATGCAATGTATGTGTAATTAACATGATTCTGCTGTCTGCTTACCTTCGCGGTTTAGCAATTTTAATGGCTGGCAGTGTATTAACCTCTTATCTAGAAAAGTCATTAAATATTTCTTGTTGCATGTCTACAAAAATATAGACAGAATAAATCTCGTGTTACTTTTGAACTAAGTTTTCGTTCCATTAGTGGACTTGATTCTTTCGAAAATATTTTACATAATCCAGGAAACGTTACGGTACTAACGATCCAGGAGAATCTGAGTGGAAAGCTTTTCTAGCTTCAACTACAAAATAAAACGTGTATTCGAAAATACCAAAGTTTAATCCTTTGTTTCTCTCACAAGCGTTCCCTAGAAAATTACTAAGTTTAATATATCGACAACTTCTCTTTTCAATTCAACAATTGCAGATTCAAAGCGTTTCCTAAGTAGAGACGTTTTCTCTTGAGCGAGAAAGACAAAGTATTCGGCAACGCAAAGAAATTTCAGTTGCGGTTGTGACTATCTCACGATTCTGACGTGGAAACTGTTGCAACACGAGTGAAACAGACATCGACGTTGACAACATGGTTCTGTGAGCGATCATATGCAACGCCATGGATGCAAGAATATTGGCGACATGAAATAAAATAGATAAGGTGTTTGCGAACACACGTCTTATTAGTTGTTGGAGTTCCATGAATGTTATACAGCGCTGGTAGATTTATATTGTCTGCTTCATTTTTGACAATGGATTAGTTTCACTATTAACTGTTTTTTTTACTTTATTTTGTATTATTTTTATTATTATTATTATCATCATTAATATAGAGTTACATTCAAGATTTGAATCATGTGAGAGGCTATGAATATGCCTTAGGTATTACCCTCCCGTCGACTTTGTCTCTTTTTAATATAATTGGAAATTAAGAAAAAAATACTTCATTACTTTTATCTGCATTAATTATACCACTGATTTATATTAGTGAGATAAGAAAATAAAATATGAACTTATTGTATTCAGTGGCTTTGATTTCAAAAGTATCGATATCACAAAAGCAAGATATCGAAGTACTGCCGTTCAATGGACAGACAGGTGAAATACGATGCAGCTTTTGTTGTTATCCCACTTGAACGAGTATAATGTGGAAGCTGTTAGAACACACCCATGACAGATCATTCGGCCTCAAATTAATTCGTTGCTGATCTTTTGTGCAAAGAAGACGAACACTGTGAATGTGATGATCGGCTAAAGCTCGAAAATCGAAAGTTGCAGAAACTAAACAAGAGCCTATGAACCACCTTGTAGATTGCTTCTGCTCAGTTTCACAAAGCGAGAAAAGTCAACACAGGTCGTGTAGTACAATGTCAACACTTCGCATGAGGCTACAGCGTTTCACAAAGGTGACGGGCCCTCGTCACTGAACCTGGTTCTGGCTGGCGGTACCACCTTCAGAATAATTGAGAATCTCTTGGGAAAAGTTGATTTGCATACGGACTTGAGCTAAAATGGAAAGCCACGCTGTGATGTAGAGGTGCTTGACACATATTTTATGTGTTCTGACGTGTTTTGACTCGGGAATCTACTCGCCAAACCATTTGTTATCTAAACTGACCATTTCAATGGAATGCATTAACATGAAGGAGTAATACAAGTTTAACTTCTTTGTCGTTCTTCTCTGTCAAGCACGAATATTCTAATGTGTCTGAGTAACCAATGTGAACGTAGGCAAGTGCTACATATTTAAGGTAAATTTAATAGCCATGTATATGTTATTTCTATTTCTATTTTTTCACTTCCATGTTTCGCAGAGTCAATATCAACTTTTGGTAAAGCAGTCTTTTTTAGTTTCTCCGAGAGATCTATGTTCTATGAATGTGCAGAAGGAAAAGGTACACAAACGAATAGAAATAAAGGAAAGCAATATAAGATGTTATCATTTAAATACACAATTTTGGAGCAAAACGAATCATAATTATAAGTTGAAGAAATGAAATAATTTGTTGGAGCCTCTAAGAAACCGCAATTTTTACCTCCAAGTGACGCTTAGCTCATTAGAAGCGCGATCGGCGTAGCTTAGTGAGCACGGAGCGTACGTCATGTGCTTGCGTTCTGATGCTACCTCTCTTATCTAGGGACAAGTCCCACAATTTGCTAAGGGAAACCGCGCTCTTCCTACTCTCTCTTTCTCTCTTGTGTTATCGCAGAACAAATGTGGTTGGAGGGGATTTCGCTCTCCGGGGGAGAATTCGTCCACACACGTAACTTCTTCCCTAGTGAACCTCCCCCGCATCGTTCCATATCTGCTCGCTTTCCAGCAGAATCACCATTATGGTAATGTAAAATAAATACCCAGGAACTCGGTAGTGATGTGTTAACGTACTGTCTTGTTCAGAAGAGACAAGTTCACAAACTAAGCAAAACTTGTGCTAAAAATTAAATGTACCTTCTAACATACCTTTCTTCATGGTTTTCGGCATTTCAAATTTACCATCGTTGGTCGTGTATTTTCATTGAACGATACGTTCTTTACTCCTCCTTCGAGAAACATGATCGATATTGGATGGAAACGCAATTACTTAATTGGATTTTATCCAACGTTCATCAGTTTTACACCCCTGTTTCGAACTGTTATGCAGTAGATTTTCTTCATTCCCAAAAATTAAAAAGAAACCTTTAAATGATTTAGCATCAATAAAACAGTCTAAAGCTGCCTATTATTTGACAATAATCCACTATGCTCTATGAAACACAAGTGAGGAACCATTCCGTCAATACAATCAAAAATACTTACCGGAAGTAAAAAGTCGGGTAAGTACCCCAAGGAAAGCCAGGAAAACCCCAGCTTAGGATGAAGCTACAGGGCCAGTGCATAGCCGTACCGATATTAGAATTATTAAAATATTTTCAAGTGTTTTTGTAACCATAAATATTTTAAATTCAATATGTTTGTTATATATTTATATAATGAATTAAGTTTTCAGAAAGATAGATTAATTTAAACATTAATAAGATTTCAAGGTGACAGTGGCATGTATTTGTGAAATTACATTCAGATGAGAGTAAAATAAATGATAAGCAATAGAATTGGGCCATAATAATTAACTACATTGCATTTTATTTACCAATTACAATGTTGCTTATAAACTTTCGTTA
Organism: Laupala kohalensis; assembly: GCA_002313205.1. NCBI lineage: Eukaryota > Metazoa > Arthropoda > Insecta > Orthoptera > Trigonidiidae > Laupala > Laupala kohalensis. Next base: position 643,085 of record NNCF01125906.1, on the reverse strand, counting down.
ATCTCATCTTGATCGTATTGTAGAGGGGTGGACTTTCAAGGAGCAACTTGACGCATATGTACGTTTATCTGCATTAAAATATTGCGGTTTTAATCTTTCATCGCAATTCGTATCTCTTCTACGGTAAGGAACTTTAAAATGTATGAAGTTCTAATCGCTTCACTTCTTAATACTTTGAAATATTTCGTCAATGACATGTAATCGGTAACAAAAATATTGATGAATATTTTACTGATCATTCTGAGCTAAGAAAATATCTTCATATTGTCCTCATGACCACGTATTTTACAAAACATATCAGATAGGAATTCGGGAGCGAAATATTTTCTCTGGTACTCAACATCGGTATTCAATACTCTGGAATAAGTATACAAGCAAACGTCTTAGGGTTTTCCTCATAACCATTACGAGTAACGTAATTAATTTTCCGTTTCATTTTGCATTCGCATAGTATCGTCCGAATCCTAAGATGTTGAGTTGAACTGGGTTTTTCATCCTAGCTTTGTTTAGTTGCTCCTAGCTTGGATTGCTCAGTTTTCTTTCCTTTCGACTTCTGTTTGGCTGATACCGCCTGGGATAATGAGGTAACATGTTGATTTCTTCTCTACTAACTGTCTCAATTAACACTTATTTTATTGTTGACCCGTTTCTTTGTTATCAAAATAATGCATACGTTATTTGATTCGGCGAATTTACTTCTTCCATTTTCCGGCGGGGGTATTCAGAAAATTTAATTCAAATAAAAATTGATTAATTTTTATTTCGAGATACTTTATTGGAAGTTGATCGAAAAAAGAAAATTTTCGTCCCTGAATATTTTCTCATTTTGAGTCAAAATCACCTTTCCGTTTCTGGAGTCTCAAAACAGGTTTAACAAACACAAATAGAATTTCGACATTACTCTCATGAATAACCATAAGTTAGTGAACAGCCACGCATTTTTAAGGTCTCCTTAACATACGAGGAAAATACGCGATGTGCGCTTCAGTACTTTTCCATTTTGTCAGGTACAGTTCTTTCTAGAGACAAGAAAGAAAACCATTGACGCTTTTATATTCGGGGTAGCTAATTCCGAGGAATAAAATACTACATTATTATTCAAATATCTGGATGGCTGAGCTTTGCTCAAATGATAATATTTCGTAAAAAGAAAATATTTTTATTGATCGTTAAAAATTCTTTAAATGTACCCAGCGCAACATCACATCGTCAAAAATGAATCCAAAAATTAAAAATTATTTCTGAGACTTGGAACCATAGATCTTGATGTCGCTAAGGAGGTGCGTAATTCCGTAGTACGTCCATAATTCTATTGCAAACTTTTAACAAAGAAAATTTTTTCTAGGTTAATACATATTTGTTTTAATATTAAAAGAGTTCTGAAATGATCCTGTTGAGTATTGAGATGTTTCCAGTTCGATCGTTTTCCCGTCACAAAACACCTCTTCTCTGTTTATTTCATCAAAGTCATCAGAACAGTTTTCGAGAGAATAAAGAAATATTCAATTCGAAATGGTTACTTTCCATTTTATTCTTAAATATTTCTCGTTTATGCGACGAGACTTGTAGTGTTTGCCCCAGCACATTTTCATCTTCATACCTAGACAAGCTGGAATCCGAAATTGCTCCCTAGAATAAAGCGAGGAGCAGTAGTAGCTACAGCTTTTATGCGAGGAGACACATTAGCGGAGATGCCGTAGCATTCCTCCAAGTTTCTGCTCTCGCCTTAAGGCCACTCGTCGTTGCACTCCACACCGGAAGTTATTTCGCATGCAAATCTGGACTTTCTTGGAGGGTCACGCATGCACTGCGGGACAACGCGCTAAATCGGCATCTCCCTCCACCGCGACATCCTCCTTCGTCTTCTCACCCTCTTCGTGTATGTTCACCAGTATTTCCTCCAATCACATAAATCTTCTACCCTTTTCTCTTTCATCTAAGGTTCTCTTCTATATCCCACTACAATTAACGTACATTATATAAGTGTGTGTGTGTATAATTGTGTATATTATGTGATAAGAGCTCTCTATTCCCCTCATTTATTTTCGTCGTCCCTCTAGCTCTCCATTTCTTAATCAATCCTCTCCCCTTACACTTCCTTCACCATTCACCTTCCTTCCCAACTCTCTTCATCTCCACTTGCATTTGTTCCTAGTGGCAACCTCGTTTGTTCCATCGCAAATTGTATCTTTCACACGGCATCTTTCCTCGTAATACAACTCTTTTTATCCTTGTTACAACAACGCCTTTACATCTTCTTTGGACTGTCTTGTGACAAGAAGAGGACGGTAGATAATGGAGTATAATCGGATATTTTTGTTTTATTGGACGTGAATTTTTTGCCCGCTTCCCTAAAGAGCTTCGTATAAACTATATCCCGAAGACCGCAGTTGAAGTAGTCGCAAAAGTGAATTGCTGGATCGCTGTTCACTCTGCAGCTGATGCAAATACCCGATATCGTGTAATCATTTTGTTGGGTCTTAAATTTAATTAACTTTTTTTTTAATTTTTCCCCTTATGTTACACCTTTTGGGGAATAATCGACCGATCTGTTTTTACACGGAGTTTTGACTGTTTGGGGCGATATACTTGGTAAAAAAATTTGAAATACCTGAACCATGCGCTGTTGATAAACGGACCTCCTTAAAAAGCACATTTGCATTTTAACAGACGTATTAGGGAGGACGTTTCGTTGACATTCCGGAGTAGTGCTTTTACAAAAGTGATGCAAACCAAGCCTATTCACTCTCTCTTCAAATGCTGGTACACTCAATTGATGAAGTGTTAAGGATCAAATTTTACTTGTGTCTGCACTAGAAACAGCCTCTCGATGTTCTTTATATGAATTTGTCGTATTTTGATTTTTTGTTATTTTTTCTCATCTGTCGATAAAAATGCGAATGACACGATTGGCACAAGTGCACATTTTGGAAGAATTACTTTTGCTGTGCAATTTACAACCCTTAAATCTTTACAGATGTCTCCATTGTAGAGATATGATCTATTTGCCCATTTCATGCACCTATAAGTAAAAAAGAAAAAAAAGAGAAGATAAAACCTTTGCCACCAACATAAGATCCGATTTTTTTTAAACATTGTTCTAAATAATTCTTTGGTCATTTTTGTGATTTTAAACTACTACTAGTTTCATATATACATTTCTTAAAAAAATATAGAAATACCCACTGTTGAATTGCACGTAAGCTATATAGCATGTCTTCGGAGGACGTGAAATGCAGATTCTTTACATTTCTCCAAAACCTGAGCTCCAAGAAACGAAGGAAATAGCACAAGACAAGAAATCACATTGTTTAAATTATTTACGATGAAAATCCTAGAGCCCTGAGCTAAATCCACACACTTAAAATGTCAATGACACATTTTTATAGAATTTGAATATTTCTTGTTTGAAAATTTTTATTATAATCTAAGATAACAATTGATGGTATTTGTTTATCTACAAACGATTTAAATACGACAAATATTTTATTGATAAAAAGTACCTTAAATATTTTTTCCGTCCACAAAATCATTTCACAGTTGAGGGGTGAAAAAGTCACCACTACTGAACTCAATTGCAGAGAGAACACTGGATCTTGCTTTATCTCTGCTGCTGTTTCAAAAAGGGACTAGACATGGAATACAATCCGTACTCAACTCTAGCGGTTCCAGGATTATTTAGTTGTTTGTATCTTCTAAACCAAAGCTCCTTAGGAAAAAATTTGCTTTAATTAAACAAAATTTTCCTAGAAATAAAAAAATCCGATTTTGCTACAGTATCTGGCGTCCTCTCCTGGAGAGATGAGAATTTGCGGTGCGCTACGCACACAGAAACAGGTTACCCACGCTTTTAATTCAGTATTGTTTCTGTATTGAATATCCATTGGAGCTTCTTTCCTCTTTAAGAACTGTATCGTAATGCTGTACTGCGTAATGCGTAATAACTGTACCTAGAAGGTTTCTGGTCGTCAAAAAGCTGCAAACTCTGCTTGTTATTATCTGTTGCGAAATTATGTGTTGTTTTTCATTTATTTTATTTTCTACCCACAATTATAACTTTTAATTGTCATTTTTAATGCATCTTCGTCCACGTGTATCTATTTTCTTTCATAAGCTGACATCTCTCTTAAATTATGCAACTTCGAACACGAGGTAAAAAGAACAATAATGATAATAAATCAGATATGATTAATAATTATACGCATAAATAATAATACATTTTTGATTAAATACATTTTAATCAAGTATTTATTTTTAAATTATTAAATAACAAAATAGATGTTTTAAACAATATTTAATACACATGCTTACTTATACTACTCCTTCCGTTCCATAAATTTGATAGTCTCTTCTCTGTGAATACATTCATTAAATTTACATGTTAAGCCGAAAATTCCATGACCAACGATCTTGGATCAAACCCACCATGTTTTTTTAAGTCAATTTGGAATGCATCCTTATATTTTTCTTTCCTTGTCAACACGTATTCCATCTATTTTGCCAACTTTTCTTTAGTTCAGTGATCACCAATCTCCTCGAACGAATTACAGTTACAGACGCAACTTCTGAATTGTTGAATCGTAAGCACTTTCTCAGAGGTGTGAATAATGAGGTGTGAATGAGTCGTCAACGGTCGCTGGCACCCAGTTTGTGGAGAAGTGCTAATGATTTACGAGAATTATTCAGTTTCTTGAACCTTAAAACATTATTAAGAGGAATTTCATGGAATAGTCTAAGCATGTTATAAAGGGTTATACCATTTTCGTTCGACCTTACCTCAAAAAACCTCCTTTATACAGTAAAGGGTTATACTCCACCCTTGTTCTGAGGAAGATTTTGAAATAAATTTTACAGTCTAATGAATAAGTTTGAACGATACGTTTGAACAATACTGGTTACTTGCATTGTGCATAACAAAATATTTGCTGTGGCTCAAAAAAATATTTTTATTAGAATCTTTTAATATGCCATTTTATCATATACGTACACCTAAGAGTGGAATAATCTTTTTAGGTTCAAAATGGATAACTTATTGTATTGTAATGTGTAATATTTGCCATATCTGATGAAAAAAACTATTTGTTTAACAATCAGATGAAAACTGAAATGACGGGTAAAAGAATGAGAGGTTTGCGAGAATCCTTGTCCAATATCCACATATATAAGATTTTATAGAGCAAAGTTCCATTCAATACGAAGCTAGAAAATTATCCCAGACTTAACAATCTTACAAGGGTAACGAGGGTGTCGAAAACACAACTTTTGTCATAATATTTTACCAATTAATGATTCCCGTGACACATTCAATCAAGTTGCTTCTGAATTATAATACTCTCCCGACTTCTTGGAGATCTGAATTACGGAGAAGTTAAATTTTGAAGTTAGTCTTAAACAATTCGTAGTCTGTTGAAGTATAGAATCTTTGCTGTCCTAGTTTATCCTCGAGCAACTCTGTGTATTGGTATCGTTCTTTGTTAGTGGGTTTTATACAAATTCTTCTAAGTCGCGTACCTTAGAAGTCATATTCAATTGGGTAAATTTGTCATGAAACATCAGTCGCAAAGGTAGTCCTATTATACTCTCAAAATTGGAGGGAAATATTTTGGTAGCGCGTTCCCTGACTGCATGGCTCACAGAGAATTCTGAGCGTTTGAATGGACAGAAATTTGGAGCACTTATTAACCAGTGGCTTTCAACCCGATTTAAAGTAAGCGTATCTCGACAGGCTGCATTTTTTCGTTAATTGAAAATGATATTTTACAAAACAAATATACGACATAAATATTACGAAAAGTACGTTTAAAATACTATGTAATAATTATATATACAATCTTCCATGAACACACAGTACATAGAATCATGCCTATTTGCTGAATTTACCATCTTAAAGAGTAACATTTCCCTGACATTATGTTGTTGAAATCATTCGAGAGCCACCAAGGATTACACTGATGGTCGCATGCGACAACTTCTGTGAGCGGTCCGGAGTAAAACGTCAAACATTTTCAAAAAGTTTCGTTTTTTTCTTGTAACCTTGTCGACAATAAGTTAACACATATGAATAAGACATGATTTTAACATTGGTGAAGCAGTTTCGTTATGGACAGGACAGAGGGATTTTTAAAACCACATGGTCTAGGAAAACCACGGAATGAATATATCCAATAAATGAGAAATATTTTCCCTATTACAATGCATTTTTATAATATGTAGATAAGTTTACCCCAGGTCCCAAGAAATAGGGTCCTTGGGGATGGGCGTCAATGGTAGATAAATATACTTTTTAATGCCATGTGAATATATATTGAAATGTTTTCACCGAAAAAATACAATTAACTTGTTACACTGTAATCGACACAGAGGAAGGGTCTGACAAGGATTATTTGAGCAAGCAGTTGCAAAAATGAGGTATGAAAATTTGATTTTTTTATAGAATAAGTTTAAATATTTAGAAGACTGTAATCTACTCAACTATTTACTGACGCGTTTCTGAGTTCTAGCATTCTTCAAACCCTTATTTTGGAACTGTGTGTAAAGACGAATAAATTTTGCTCAATACTGACATAAATATATTCATTTTGGTAAAAATGACTTAACCCATTTCTGCAGAAAACATTCAGAAACAAACCAAATTTTATTTTAATTAACAAAAATATTAAATAATTTTTGTAATTTTATACTCCGCTGAGTCCTACGTTTACAGTCAATGGATAAAAAACTGCGTTTTGTCAAAGGTAACCATTTGAGGAAAGTATTGAAAATAAAAACAAAATATTAATATTCTCTGTTACATTATCTGAAAATAAACAATGGCACAAAAATCGCATAACAACTTGTGCTATTTTAACATTTATTAAATCGGGAACATGAGTTTTACCCATTATTGTATATTGGACACCGGTTAAACAGAATATAACACTTTCAGCTTGAATTGGATAAGTCGACTTGGATAAGCTTGAATTGGATAAGCTCAATTATTGTTGGCCATTAGTTACCAATACAGAATTGTTGATAAAGCGTTTTGGTTAGTGGGTATATTACAGTAAGTGAAGAATGCTTGAGGGATTTTGTGCGATTTAACATACTGTACACTATTCGAATTATATATTCTCCCGTTCATTGTATCTTGATGTCTATTTCCCGATCTACGTGTATGAAAGTCCTTGTTGAAATAAGTGACAGGATATTTCTTTCGACACACATAAAACTAAATTAATTTAAAACATCTATTTGTTTCGGAAGTTGTGAAATACTGTAATTGAAGGAAGTTATTTGAGTGGTATAAGGACTGTACGTTATTGAAATATTCACTTTATTTATTCATGTATTCATAAAATATAGAAATGTCTGTTTTACGAACTAAGTATATGTGTATGTTCAAAAATTTTTTTTAAATATTTTTGTAAGTTCGTTTATTACTTTTGGAGGAAAAGAGCGGAAGAGTTGGAGGAGGGATGAGGGTGACCCAAACGCAAAGTCTTCTTCGGGCCCTAAATGAAGAAACCAATCTCACATGAAGAGACGATTTCCCCTATTCGTGGAGCCCCCTCAATGTCAAGTCGGTGTTCTTGCCCAGCGCATTACCCTTCGTTCCATCCTGGAATGAAACACCACCCCTCTATGTGACGCCGCCACTCAAGTTTATCAAGGCGCTCGTAGGGAACCCGATGTTTCTCTGAACCATTTACAAGAACCAGTGCTCCAGGGTGTTGTCTGTCCATTGCAAACAGTTTCCTACCGACAAAGCAACGATTCCACCACGGTGTCAGGAAAAGCGTTACCCAAATATTGCCCCCTAACATGAAGACATCCATGATATTGCATCACAAGTTCGAAGTGGGGGACATTAAGGGAATTGCACTCCTGAAGTGAGGGTTGGGGAAAATCAGCAAGTGGACAAGCATATGTATCGAAGGAGGATGTAAACGCTTAATACTGACGATGAAAGTTGTTATTTTTGTTATTATTAACTCTTTTGACGAGTTATTTGCAGTAATATGATTTTGTGATACTGTTCAGTATTATAATTGGTAGTCAGTATTGAAGCGAAATTAATAATTTTTCATGATATAATTTTATTCTAAGAAATTTAATTCTATTGTATGTTATGTAAAAGTTTAAATTGATTGAAAATTCAATTGTATGTGGGTCAGGAGGAAGAGCTGGCCTGATGAATCGAACCTAGTGTCTCATGAAAGGCTTAGTCCTTGACAATTCTGCATCACCAAAAGTTTTAAAAAGAAACTGATTTTCAAAGTAATTCTCGTAGGTCTAATCCAAAATAAATTACGTACAATTTCAAGCAAATAGTGCTAATAATTTGCACCTTTCACTTAATTTTTGGGTATACAACTTTTAAAAAACTATTATTGATTTTAATATTCCAGAAATGTTATTGACGTACTGATGCACTTTACTGACTTCTAGAACTTACTGATTCAATAACAATATATATGCTTGATACGTCTGATATATGATTGAAACCAATTTGGTTAATTCCATTTAGGTTGTGTGCTCCCTACTATTTTTCACAGGGGGGTGGGATATCCATCGTGTTGAACTCAACACTTAAATAACCGCACGAAACGTCGTCTTCGTTGAAAATAAGACATTAAATAATTCCTTTCCGATACGATACACAATATTATTCTCCTCCTCTTTTGTTTGCCATTTTTTACAAGTTATTGAAGTGCGGGACCTATTTTACAAGTCACGGTTTCAGTGATTGAGGCTGAAGTGAGATGCTATAGATCTCTTTCAAAATTAATACCGGCTATTTTTTCTAATCGGAAAAATTTTCGATTTGGTGGGTTTTTTTACATCAGTATTCCATCAGACGTGAGAGAGAAGAAGACAGCGATACATTAATATAATAAACAGGACATAAATTTAGCAATGAAATTCCTCACACAATTATTAAAATGAACACTCCGATTGAACACTAAAACCATTAAAATTATAGGGCAGAGTTTACCTTCGTAAATGCATAAAACGCCCTATGAAAATAAATTTTTTAGAAAACTGAAGTAGCACGCTGATTGTCAATCTATTTGCTCAATTACTTGTTAATTTTTCCATATTTTTAATTTGTCTCTTTTTGCGGCAGTCCCTTTTTTCTTACCCTTATTTGTTGTCACATTCACCGATGTTTCCTGATCGTTACATTTTGCTTACAGCAATTGTTCTTAACTATTGCAACTTATTTTCCCCAACCATTTTACTTTTGTTCCTGTTATGATTTTGTTTGTTTTCAGAGCCCTTTCTTGTTTTTTGCTCGCACATAGAATGCCCTTAATTACATCTCCATGTGTTGCGCTCTAATTGGCTTTGTCTCAACCCCTTCTTCCTTGCCCCAGCTCTTTTCTGATTCAGATCATCCATATTCCATCCCATTCTCTACTTTCCCCTTCGGCGCTGGCTGTTGGAGACCCTCCCTCCTGCCTCTATCCCCCACCAACCCCTCCTCTTCAACCCTACCACACTCTCATGCAGCGACGGCCACCGCACTCAGTGCTGCTGCGGTAATCCATTCATTTGCACGCCCAGTTATTTATCAAAGGTGCCGCTAGTTAACCCCTCGTTCATCCTTTCAGATCTTCACTTAATGACATTAATTCACTGCAACGACATTCACTTGCCCAGTCGTTAATACAGCTCCGATGCGAAATGTTGTGTTGGCCTTTTATGTAAATTTCCCATTTAATGATCAAGCAGATTTTGAATTCTCTGGTTCGCGCTCGTGAAGTTATAATAATCACTCCTAGTAAAGTGAATATTAGTGAAATTCTCGTTTAGCTGGTAGATCATTAATTTTTAATACACAACAAAAATCTGCGGTAGAAATAAAGTGGCTTTAATATTTTTGAAATATTTTATTTTCATAGAAAATTATTTTGTGAGAAAGAATTCTGGGAGGGGAAGGAAGTAATATGTATACATGAATTGACATTCTCCACTGTAATGTGTACACTCAATGGATTTCATATTTGGAACATTCGAGCGAGCGAGACTTTACTACTCGACAAAACAACACAATCCTGAAATCGTATAGTAAATAACTATAAAATCCTGTAATATATCCTTGGAGTTCCTGTATTATGTAATCGTATTTATTGTGTGATTGCAAAGTAAAAATTCCCACCATTGGGTCTATGAGCACATTTCTCCTTAGAATTTCTCTCCGGCAAAAATGAATGGAAACTTCTTAGAAATATATTTAAAGAGATTCCGTGAGTTTCAAAGCAAATATTATCCATATAAAAAGGAAAAGAAAATTTTGTGAGTATACGATAACGGGGAGTATCGAACTCTACACTGGATTTTAAAAGAGTTTCCCCGAATCTTTACAAATTTGAAAGAAAAAAGAACTTCATTCGATGCCATGAACTTCCTTCTCCGAGGGATTACGTCATCAAGGTACATCCTCTTTCTTTCGAGAGCCCATCATGTTCCAAACATCCGGTATTTTACAGTTTGTTTCTCATTAACGCTGTACTGATAGGCATAAATCATAACACTTTTTTCCTTACGTATCCATTTAAAATACATTTATATTAGGGACGAGATATGGGAACATAAGCCGTACATGTGTATGATGTTCTGGGTGTTTTCTATTGGTTAAAAACATCTCGAGAATTTATCTGACATTCCCTCCCCCGAATATGGTAATTCTACTCCGGAAGACTCTTACTTTGCAAGTACCTCTTATAACAGACTATACACTTCTCACAACTCTCCAGAAGCTTCTTAGGAACGTGAGGCTTCGTATTTTGCGACGAGCTCTTGAAGCATGAGGTCGCAGGATTTTTGAACTCATCACAGGGAATACTCACTGCGTAAGTTTGTCTGACTAGAATACGCACAAAGTACACTCACAAGAACCGTAACTTTCAAACCATGATCCGCGCAGCTTTTGTTGGTGTTTTTTCTGCGCCGATCTTCTTTTAATATTATAACGACAGTCTTTTCCGAGAAAGTTTTCAAGCTCTTCCTTTTTTTGAATTAGCTTTTCATTCTAAACATCTTATTTTATCTGACGATTGGTCTTTTGACTTTTTCCGCCCTGAGACATACGTACTAGTTTATCTTGAAGAAATTTTTATGCGAGTTTAATTTCCAATTTAGTTCTCATGAGCTTAAGACGTCAAAGTGAAATCTTTACAAGCATGTCAACAAAATAGCTTTGGAGTAGATTTCCTTCGAAGGTAAATAATTGAAATTTCTCACTCGTGATTTGCTGAAATTCAGAGTCTATTATCTAGTAGAAAGAATTAGGATAGGAAAACTGTGTGGCATAAAATAATGCTCATTATATGCTTAAGTTAGGGAACATAATATGGAGGATCTAGAATAATTTGTTTCTGAAATATTGTAAAAAGCCCCAAGTTCGTATTTGGAAAAACTAGGCTGCGTCTCATAACAATAAATTACATAACTCAAAAGAAAGTTGTAAAAAATATGAAAATTATATTTTTAACAATTAAAACATATAGGAAAGTTTGTTTAAAAGTAAAAAACGTTTCAAATGTTAAACCAATAATTTTCTCATCGGTTGAGTTAAATGAAATATAAAAGAATATTCTGACGCCACAGTCTCCAGAAATTTATAGTTTTAAGCTGTTTCGAAATTTTAGCTAATCTTGCCTAATCTCGTCCTCTTCTGTCCTTTATTATTACTAAGATGCTACGGTTTTACGCTTAATATTTGTTGTAATGGATAGATCGTTAAATAATAATTAAATTCACAAAGAAAATAAGTTTCGGTTTTGAATTAACGGTAATATGTTTATTAGGTTGTTCCAAAAAAAACGAAGTATAAAGGAATTGATTGCTCTGCTTGTACGTTTTAGAGGGTGAAAAATGGTTTCCATTTTACATAAAATGAAGAAAATTGTATGAATTTAGAGGTCGCGCAAGTCGAAAATGTGTATTAAAAAATAACTTTGTCATCATTTTGTTAAAATGTAACTTTCTTTAAATACATCAAAATTACTTGATTCTCCTGAAATTTTGATAACAATTACACCTTTTTATCATTTACTACACTGAATTTCACATGAGAAACGTATCTGTGGACACGCAGGCATAAAATGTGACATATTTTGAATTATTTTTCAGGAAAGAGAATTTTAAGGTCAATTTTTCTTTGGATACCTCAATATTAATCAACTTTTCTACTCCTCTTTTACTTTTAACTTTTTTGTCTATTTTACATATAGTTTACATACGTCACAACGCAATAACAATTTTAGGTCGTTTAACAAAATGAAATACATTTTTGATACATTTTTAAAAATCTATAGGAGAAGACGATATTTAGTTTTTAAAATTTTTGATGCATTATTGGTTAAAATGGATCTAGAATATATTCAGTTTTTCATTTCTCTATTTCTCATTTCTACACATGTGTGAAAAGATTTTATTTCAAATTTTCGTTTCACTTAAAACTTTTAAAATTATGTTCATGTGCAGGAAATGGAACTGGCCCTCTCTAAGAACAAAAGCTTGATAAAGATTTAATTACCATGTCGTCACCACATTTATGAGCTTTTTCTGAAGAATGTATTCGAAAGAAATCTCGCTTTAACGATCTCGCATTAATGTTTGACTATTTAAAAGATATCAGAAATACTGGCCAAACATCGATACTCCAAAATTTTAAGCTGGTATTAATGATGAAAATATATCTGAGGCTCTGAATTCTGAAAAATCGGCAATTTTATCATTTAACTTGCAGCAGATACATGTAATATGATTTAAAACGGTTTTATAAAGAATATGACGAAAATTATTTGCGGGTTTGCAGTATGTAAATATTTTTATTGTCAAATGTTATATTACATCGTTGTTAAGTGCTGCATATGCTATTTGCAGCCATACATTGATCTCAGTTGTTGTTTTTTGTTGTTTATTCAAAAATTGATAAATTTTAAACGTGGTGTTAAGCTCAGCAACCCTTGTAAAGTTAGAAAACCACTTATAGTATTTATCCGAAGATGTTGGCGTAGCATTTTTTTATTCAAATGTGTCACATGATACTAAAAGAGGAATGGTTCAGTCTTTAAAAGATAATAGTAATCACGGACAGCCTCCAAAGTGATTAACAATTAATTATAAATCAGACAATGAGCTAGAACATTGGTTAAATCGTTATCTACTATCGGATTTTTTATTATAGGTCCCTGACTTCTAATAGCTGTGGAGAGTAAAACAAACATCGCAGAAAATCACTGGTACTACCATTAGATTTATAATTTTGTTTTGCATATTCAAAAGTGAAAAATTTCTTTTAACGAATAGATATTAATTCTTTACAACATGAAATGTTTCAAAAAGCGTGATATTTTTGCGGTTTTTGACGATAAGTCGAATTTATTATTTTTTGTAAAATAAACTAAGAGTGACAAAAATAATTCTTATTCAGCGAATGTTCACTGTTGTATTTGTGACATTTATTAATTTCAAGATTCTATATACAAAATGTAATGAGTTATTAATTTTTTTGAAAACACTGCTAAAACCGACCAGACACATTACTTATGAATAAAATTTATACTGTCGCACTCAGGAGAATTCCATGATCACATTACAATTAAATTTGAACGTTTAAAACCATTTACTCATCCTCCATCAATTGATAAATAAAACCATGTTTTCAATAATCGGTCAGCAGTGCATTTTAGTCACGCGCGTTGTTGCCATTGCCGTATTCAGTCAACAGACTGGACTAACAGCTGACAAAACCATACCAGTCAGTGGAGTGATACGCCATTCGGCGCCATTCTTCTAAAATAGTATTACACCTTTCGTGATAGAATCGTGCGCGTATTTTGCTATTGGCATACCATGAAGAAAATTCTCTCTCCTCGCCATGTGGAGATGGCGCGTTTTGAGTTATCGGAACCGATAAGACTGCCACTAATATCTTTCTGCGAACATCATCTTACTGTCGGGTTTTTCTAAAACCTTCTCCCTTTCCACTCGTCAGCTTGTCCGCTGCATCTGTGCCCGACCAACCACAGATGTCATGAAACGATAATATAAAAGACATTATGAAATTAAATATCTTCAAATCCGCGGTTAAAAACTATCTCCTGCACCAGTGCTTCTACACTGTAAAAGAATTTGTTGATTTTATAAAAGTTAAATTCATCTTGTACTTTATCACGCCATTGCTGTAGCACTTTTTAAATAACTTATAACAATTTCAAAAACTATTTTCTTGCATGATTGTGTTGCCGTATGGCTCATATTAATTTAGTTTTATGTGTACTCAACTTTGGCACGGTTGTGTACATTAATTCTGTAGCCCCATCCTGGCCCGGGTTTTTCTCCGTTTTTCCTTCGGGTAGAGGCGGATTTCTTATACAGGTTCTCTAGGCTTTGTCTAGGGGCGTGTTTATTGTAACAATAAATCGTGAATTTAGTGTTTTTTCAACTCTTATGATTTTTAAACACTATACTCAGAATAATCTATAGTTCGATAATAACTTGTACATGTAAATTTACAAACATATTTGCGTTAAATTACAAACATATTGACATTATATATGTATTATAACTCGCAGCTAACTTTTTATCTTATCTAGGAACTTTTGCTGAAATTTTTGAATCCGCCTCTGCCATAGGGCCCTTGATCGGAATTGATGTGATGGTCCCTTGCTTGCTTCCGGAGTGTAAATTAGTTTATTGTCCTCCACGTGGTCATACGCAGTTTGTACTGTTTTTTGACAATAAATTTATATTAACCCCACAGCTGTCTCACCTTCTTTTGAATTGTCACTGCGGCTATCTTGATGACAGGCGTCTTGACGATGTATTGCCAGCCCGGCTTCTAGATCACACGACGAGACAGAGGAATACAAACTGAAGCTCAAAGTAAAAATGGCGTTCTTTGGTGATGGTGAGGAAAGTACGTGAGAAGATACTAGCGGAAGAACTGACCCTAAGTCAGGCCGATCGGAAGGTTGAGAAAGGCGTCTCCGGTGTGAGCTGATTGTAGGATTATCTTTGTTTACGTTCTGAGAGAGACAATGTTTTCGGACGATAGTACGCAGTAAGCATTTGAAATGAATAGTATAGCGCTCCGTCAACTCGGCTCGCGTCAAGTCTACACGATATTGGTTGGAGAGGAAAATACTTCTGAACGTGCAATTGACCCCATCTACCTGAGATATTCTCATCTTCCCGGGTTGACGCAATTTCTACCGTTCGTCTTTCCGGGTTTTCGTTGGACGACCGCCGCCCGCTACTCAGGTAGGTCGCCGCATTCATGCCCTCAACCGACCCTTCGTGAGGTCGGTCCACCTTCCGCCTCCTCTGTGTCTCTAGGAGGAATGACCCACTGCGGAGTCGCACTACACCTCGCTTCCCACGCGCCTGCGACTAACTTCGTTGCTTAATTACTGTGAGCAGTAGATGAGTACTCTGCCAGAGACGGGATCCTGAAGTAGCGAGGAAGTTGACTTGGTGTCTGGAAGGACGATGTTCTGAGAGAAGTGATGAAGCGGGGATACTGGGATGAGGGATTATCTGGTGGGGAGTTCGGGAAGAGGAACAAGAAGGACAAGGATAATAAGGGAGTCTTGAAGGAAGGATGTAGAAGAGAGGCAGTGAAGTGGCTCGGTGAGTAGTGCGTAACAGGACGCAACGACTGCATAAAGAAGCTGGAGCAGCACAGTGCGTCAAATATTCACGTGGTCTGACGAAGCCTTTCGATTCCTTATTTCGTATTCTAAAGGGCTCTTCTTCCTTTTCTTCCAGGTCCAGCAAAACACGAGTGTAAAATTTGCAGTGGTTCGTGAAGATCGCTTGACACGTATATGTTCCGTGCGATGCTGATGGAACAATTTCTGTGCATGTCTGAATGGAAAGAAGTATTTGATAACAAAGGTCACAAGAAAATGGCGACGAAACGAGAATCGAACCCAGGAGTTCCTGCAGGAGACTTTTTCAGAGCTTTGTGAATATTGCAAGTGGAATGTATGTGAACTGATTCTCCTTCTATAATTTACTTAAGGTTAAAAATAAAACGATTATCACTTGTATGTTTACTGCGCTTACTATAATACGATTTTTTAACTTACACTAGTTCCAAATTTGTATCTTGTTTAATGACGTTCTTAAAATGATTAGAAGTGTAAAATACAGAATTTTTCTCACTACAAATAAGAATTCAACTATTGTGTACTACTCTTAATTGCTATGCTCGTGGAATTATATTTAGTTGTGCAATTTAATAACATATTTCTCAGAAATTATAAATTTGCTTTGTTCTAGATTATTTTATATAATTGTGTCATTTTTAATCTTTTATTTAACTAATAAACTCTTCGTGGTTTTACTCACATGCATTTTGTGATTTTATTACAATAATTCTTCGGAAATTTACATTGAAATATCCTGTGAACAATGTTCATTAATATAAACTTGTTTGTCCGAGACAAACCGCGTCTCAGTACACACAACTACCAACGTTTCGGACATTTGCTGCTGTCTTCTTCAGGATGTCCGAGTCGCACAGACCTAAGTCGCTGTTGTACGCTGCAGCAGAGCGTACTTGGCAGAGTGGGACAGCGACTTCGGTCTGTTCGACTCAAACATTACCGTGAAGAAGGTCACAGAAAGAAGGTCAAAACGTTGGTAGTTATGTCTACGGACAAACAAATGTATATTGACTCTGACTGCGGAAACTTACTTTTACAGTCTTCATTAATGTTTGTTTGGTGGTGTTGGTATGTATAGCTCACAAATGTTCATCTTTTATTTGCAGTAAATTGTAAAGCGAGAGTAAAGCGAGTAAATTGTAAATCGTTATGAAACCATCCAGAGAGTTGACATGTTTTTTGGAGATTCGAAGAGGATATTTTTCTGTTTAATGTTAATTCCTGTTTTCCTTTCCCAAATGAAGATACGTTTAAGAGGACATCCTAATCAAACTATTTTATGAAGAGACAGACTACATAGATTTTTCGGTTTTTGAAAATGGAATCAAAAGTACTAATTTGTATATTTAATGTTTTCTGAGAGAAAAAGCATGACTTGTTTAAGAGGATATCCCTAAATCAAACATTTCATTGCGTTATATACCAACGTCATATAACACAATTTGTGATGTAAATTTGCTGTTTACTTCATATCCATGTTCACTTCTTATTCGTTTTATACTCGAGAATGTTCAATACACGTTTACTATTGGGTGAATGGAGATATTGTGAGGTAAAAGGAGCATGAAGTACATATAGGTTCCTCTCCACACAAAATTACGCCTTTTCATACTTTCTGTTCCAATATTCATGTATCAAGTATTAAGTTACGAGCGAGAAGTGGATATTAACCCGAAGAGTCAATACGGCAAGAACGAGGAAGATTTACACACCGAAGCAGAATAAATTAAAGAATAACGTAGTTGAAATCCTCAGGCCTTGGTGACTTTTCTCTTGCTGAACTCGCGCACATATTTTTATGGAGTGAATATCTGAAATCTCGTTTTAACATACTTCTGGAGACGGAAGTCTTTCCGCTCCACATTACTTTCAGTTGAACGGATGAAAAAGCATTTACTCACACTGGAAAGGAATTCGTTGTCTGAAGGCAGTTCTAGTCTCCCGGCACAGACATCGTAGGTTATGTCTCCCCCGGGAATCTTATCTCTGGTACCTGTTCGCGCTCGAAGACTGCTGCAGACACGATGGAGCGAGATGTTGCGGGAAGGGGGGGGGGGATTCTCGCCGCGCTGATGCGACGACGGCGCGAAGAGACTGACGCACCGGTCCCACCAACCCTCAATGACTCTTGCAAACTTCCAAAGCCATGAACGCCGGACCCCGCGGCCGAATGGAGCAGAAAAGATGGTCGCCGCGTTGAGTGGTTTACGCGAGCGCGAGGTGCCCGTTGGCGAGGAAGTTGGAATGGAAGGGAGCAGTCGTAAAGAAGGAAATGTACGTGTCGCATTCCTGAAGACTTTTTATTCTCAACCTTTGCCTTCGGCCACTTCATGTTTCTACGCGATCCCCTCTTTATTTAGGTTTCCTCAGCAATCTTTTCTTTCACTCAGGTCATTATGTCTTCGTTTATGTCTTCGTCCTGTCTCCAATGGGACTCGCCAATACTCTTCTTGTTCGCACATCTCGTAAGTCCTGCTCCTTTATTTTCGTTCATAGTTCAAAAGTTATTTTGGAATATGTTCGTTCATCTTCACTCTCTGGATCCACCTCTTCGCTTTATCTCCCTCACTTACTTTCCTTAGATTTTTCTGTGTAGTACATCTCATCTCTCTCACTATTCCCCCAAGGGAATTCCCCCCTTCTCTTTCTGCTCCCACTCCCTTTAGAGTTTTGTTCTGTACAGGTCTCTCTCTCTCACACACACCCTTTCGTCCACTACTCTCCTCCTCGCTCGTAGGACTCTCCCCATCTTCTCAGTCCCCACTTCCCATTGCTCTCCGCTAAGCTCCCCTTCTTTTTCATTACTCGCGACGTGCGGTGCGGCCTTGTCGTGGGTGCAGGAGCGGCACATCAGCTGTTCTCACGGGGGTTTATTACCTATTAGGAGTGGGGAACTTCTTGAAAGAATCCTACATGTTTCATTGTGTGTACTCTGGCACCGAGTTTCTTGCATCGCACATACACTCGTGACAAGGAAGAAAAAGAGAACGCCTTGGGTTTTCGAGAATGATTTAATGGGATACTCTGTTGACATGTTATGCACGGCGTTTAAAATGACTCTACTAACGCTATTACTACTGTCACAAATATAATCCATGTAATATTAAGAGTGTCCGGGATGCGTGTCAAAGTCTGAATCTATTTAACTATCGTATTTGTTCGTAGATTTGTTAAACTATTTACGTAACCCAATAAGAGTAATTCACAAAAAAATAAGTTTTCGAGCAGAGGTGATTGTGAAAATTTTGTATAATTGAAAGAGAGAAACGATGAATATTGAAAACACATTCATGTTGCTTTTTTGTCTTCACGTAAATGGAAATTTGTCGAAATTCAAAATGTTTGCGTAACGGCTGTCTTCCGTCATTTTGAACATTAATGAGCAAAATTATCATTTCTAACACCATGCATTTCGGGATATGGTAATTTAAAATTAAAGAATACTTGTAAAGAACGGTAAATTAACTTCATGTCTACTCTCTTTTCTCCGTATTTTAACAAATTTTGAATTACATGCAGAGTGCAGTTTTGTCATTTCACTTCTTAGATTTAACGATTGGATATTTTGTCAGAGACACATTTTATGAAACTCATCTGAGAACAAGACACATTAGTGCAAGAAGGCACATTTGCACTGATGATACTCCTAGAATAACCCCACAAACATTACGCCGAAAGACTGCGAGCTTATTTCGCATTCCGAGTCACACGCGAAGTTTCCAAGTACTAGTGTTTAACAAAAAGAGACAAGAGGCGGCGCAATAAGATCGAAATGTCTTCTAAAGTACAACTCTTCGTCGAAGCTTCCACACCCGTTGCCGGAAATGTTCAGCGAAAACATCATATTCAAACACATCATGTCTTTCTTTATACTATTCTCTTCAGAGTGCTTAATAAGCAACTATCTTCGGGAACACATGTTTATTTCATCTTCACGCATCTTGTACACACATCTCCTCTAGAAATGATCTTTTGTGTATTTTATAAAAACAATAGTTATATACCCCTGTTCTTAGCGTTCAATCCTCCTCTAAGTTAAATAAATTTGATTTGTTTTTCGAATTTAAAAAATTGGTGGTACTCCTGCTTGTGATTTAATCGCTTTATGTGTATTAAACTATTGAGTAAATATTTGTATTAGTAGTACACAACTTTGTAACGAAGTTTGAAACAATAAATGTACTTAATTGGGACGTTGGTGGAACATGACCTCATGAAACCAGTTTCCCTTCACATAATTATTTCAATGTCTTAAATTTAAAAAATATTACATGATTTCAAGTAGTAAACTCGTAAATCATAAAGATTAAATAGTTTGATGTTTGATGAGTGCGATTTCTTTAAAAAGATTTCGGTGAAGCATGACTTTTATTTCAAAGTGATCAAGAAAATGAAGGCCTGTATGCAACTGTATTTTAACTGTATTGCGTATCAAATAAGACTAGACTGAAAAATATTTGAAATGGTAATTTCGAGAGATAGAAATTTAAAGTTACATTTGTACGAATTTTATTGCATGTAATGAATTGTTGTTCTTCGTGTTCAGCAATGTACTTTTTGTTATAGAGAATTGATCGATGGATTAATCGCAGGTCGATGGAAAAGCAGAAATATTCAAATAGGAGGCCGAATCAATATCTTATGCACAGATCACAGCTCTAAAGTCTAGAAAAAAGTCTGATGCATCTCACACAGTGAAATAAATGGCAAAAGTGTTTTTAAATGCAACGAAATCTTTGAGCTCGCGAGAAAACAATTACAATATTGGATTTAACCGAGATGTTCCTGTGAATGGGGAAACTTCTAGTAAAAAATAAATTTCCTAACATGATTTTTAATATACCTAACTCGTCCCCTCCGTGTCTACTGTGACAGCGTGATCGCTCGTCACCAAGTCATCCCGGGTTCAATTCCCAGGTATGGCAAGATAAAATATGTAGCTTTTCATTTCCATGTCTCAGTTTAAATAGCTGTGGCGTGTGAAAAGTTCACCCTCTGCGGCTAACAACCGCAGTTGTAATACTCTGATACAGCAATCTGGATCCTATCTAGACGCTGTTCCTGCGATCTCGGTAAAATTCACGATGTGTCTAGTGAGTAAACTCACACAAAAACTGAGCCTTACTGGCACTCGTCATTCGTGGTCCTTAGCTGGCCGAAACGAGACACATACATACATTATACCTTTCTCTTGACAGTGTTTCACATCCTGCATGTAAAACGCTATCAACGAAGACAACTTTGACATATTCCACAGCGATACAATAGACGCCCATGCCTTTCATAACAGAATAAGGCAGACTTCATCTTCGGAATGCCATTTGATTCCATAAACTTTCCTTCCGAGTTTTCAAAGTTTCAAAACATTGCGGGAGATCATGACCACGAAAAAACTTTTTTCGTTTACTTTTAGTTCTTATTTTTAAAATGTTGAATCAATTTTCTTTGTATTATCAAGTATTGCATTGTCTTGATTCAGCATCCTGGTCATCGCCGAATATTTTTATGAGTATAAATATTCTTATGGATATTTATTCATGAGAAACCCTTTTTGTAATTGTAAAAATATAAAGAAAGGTTCGTTTTTCAAATATTCATGGTATACCCACAAATTTAAACATACGTAGAGAGAAGTTCTTTTTCAAAACAGGTAGAAGAAGAAAACGTACTGTTTATTGAAAGCGCGTTTGTTCGATCCTCCCCAGGTTCAACTGGATGTAATTTCTTTCTGCCTCACCAGATCCATGTCAGTTCGGTTCCAAGATCCCCGTCAACTAAACCTTTCTTTTCCCCAGTTCCTCCACCCAAGGATGAGCAAGCCCGATGGACTGAATCTCTCTGTAAGCTGTATAATAAATAATATTTAAAAAATTAAAAACTGGTACGATGCTTGAAAGAAAAAATAGTAGCTTAGTATTTGGTTGGTTACTTCTAATTAGCTTCAATGAACAGCTGACTGATTCTACAGTCTAATCCACAAAGCCTTTTCATGAGATCACACCATTTACATTGTGGAAACTCTTTTCTGGAAGGCAGTATTTTTAATACATCTAATCGATTAAGATTCCCAAAACACGGGAGATTTATTTGAGATTGTTGGAGATTATAATCTTCTTCGCAGTTTTACATATTTCGTCCCGAAACACTCATTTTTACATTGTAATCTGTGATTATTTCTTACTACATTCTCTCTCACTTTCACTAACATATTCTTCATTGGATAAAATAATGTTATTGAAATGTATCACGAATCTTGTTAGTATTCGTTAGGCTGGTATATTTCTATATCATATTTATGATCGAAGATATGAACGAGAACCTAAGTCATATGATCATAGTTGAACTATGATCAAAGCTTGTGCATTACACGGTCATATAACTTTGATCATAGATATGACATAGAAATATGACCGTGTAATACCATCTTATCTGAGATGATGTACAATAACGGGTCGGTAGTTGATTTGTTTCCAGAATGTGAAAACATTTTTGGTAAGCTCGACAGTATTAAATAATGTACTCACACCACTCTAAACACAATTCCGGGGCAAGCAGAAGGCTGGCACGGAGGAGTTGGCCGACGTATTTATCGAGCGTCGTCTTCACAGCTGCAATAGTTCGCTGAGCGGTTACGCGAGCTGAGCGGCGGCGACGCGTGGGCGGGGGTGCGGTGGTGCGGTAAAGACCTCCGCGATACGAGCGTAAAAGATCACCCAAATTGGCGTTGCCGCGTCGGGGGTGACGTCCTTCACAGAAGTATCTTTCGTTTCCTTTCCTTCCCTTCCCGTCGCCCGCACCACTCTCCTTCGGCCGGCGGTCTCCGAGAGAAGAAGAAACTTGTCTCATTGAAACTCGTGAGCCAGAAACAGCAGAAGCACTGCAAGACGCCTTCGTTTCCTCTCCTGCACCTCCCCCTCCCGAGCCATCGCTCCTTCTCCACACGTCTCTCCACTCCTTTCCACCCCCCTTCATTTTACTTCGCGAAAAGTAGAAATGCTCGGGTGCACGATAACAACGGAAATATCACGAAGTTAGATGTTGCTACAGAGACTGTATTCCTTGTCAAATTAAACTCACTTCTAGCAGGATGCACAAACTTGAGATTCAATCAGCTTCGAGAATAAAGACCGAGCAGCTTTGAATGCTTTCGTCCCTTTTGCAATGAACGCGTCTGAGACGCCGCGATCTCGTTTTTCTGTTATAAAAAATCTCCTAATTTATGAGCTTCGTAATGTTTGCCGAGAAAAACTTTCTATACAATCAGACTATGAAATGGGACAATACGATTTCATTGAGATTTTAGAAATTGATTAAGTCTTTTATTTAAATTTAAGAGCGAATCATACAAGCATGAAGAGAAATTATGAGAGAGTGGTATATTTTAAGACTGAATTACTCAAGTGTCACCCTTGTTTAATAAGAAACTTCCTTGTACACCGGAATAATACTACAAATAGAGAAAATATTCATCGGCCCCGCATTTCAACAACATTGAGTAAAAAGGGGTCATTTTATTCAGGGATGGCGCTTCATGATTGAGCTTCAAAATAAATAAAAGCTATTATTTCATGAATTTTTTTCGAATCCATGCTTAAAATCTTCCTACTGAATCATTGTTTCGATAATGCTAAAAATATATATAAATATCTTATAATGAAACTTTTTCTTATTAATAAGTTGTAATTATCTCATTACATATTTTTACAATCATTCTAATGCATGCTTATTATTTATAATTTATTCCTTTTTGGTACTCTATCTGGATGAGATTGTGTATATTATCTCAGTCTCCATCCCAACCCGTCGCCGTTTTCGTTCTGACACTTTGAACGAACTTCTACGAGGGTCCCTTAAATGCTATTCGAAAGTCTAGTAGCATATTTCTACGTCTTCTACGTCGTAATAAGTACTTTGTAAATGTGTTATTGGCAATGAACTATTTATGTAATTTATTCATAAAATCTCCAATGCAAAAAAAAATATTCTGGAGAGTATCGTGTTAATGTTTAGTTTCAAAGAACTCGAATTTACTGATGACAACAGGCATTATCTGTTCAGATGTTTTGTTCCAATGTCTGTGAGACAGACATTAAGATTTCGTGATTTGTAGATATCTCGATAATATAGTACTAAATGTAGCACTTATTACGCTTCGCAACAAAAATGAAAGAACTGTCATGACCGTTGTAGTGGCTGTCACAGCGCCCGGCTATGAAGGCGATGATGTGAACCACTCCCTTCAGTCTCATGATTCGACCCAGGGGCTCCAATACCTCCTACGCTGACTGCTTCTTGATGGGTAACGGAAATTGCTGGGTGCACTATTCGAGAAATTGAGTCCGGACAAAAGTGCTGGCAGCAGAGCAAAGCTGGATGGATGTGGGGCGGGTCCTGGAGGGTGGAGGGCCGCCAGAATGGAGGAAGGAGACGACGTCATCGCTGGAGGTCGTGGACGACCGCTGGAAGCCTGCGAAGCGGCCACGAACCGCCTGGAGTCTCCCGGCGGCTAATTTGAGACGGCCGCCGGGGGTCAATGCTCCTTGTCCTCACAGTGGCTCTTGCTCCACTCCCGTCGCCTCCCTCTCCAGCCACCGAACTCCTCGCCCGATCCACCGAGGATCCTTTCAAGCAACATCAGAGCCGTGGAGGGGAAAAGAGGACTTCCACTCGGACGGAAATGCGTGGTATGGAGCAAACAAAGATTGGCGCCAGGCGGAGGTCCAAGGTGCAACCGACCAATAAGAGTGTGGATGGAACTTGTTGTGACATTGTGCAACTAGTCATTCGAGACGAGTTATTTCACAATCTCTGGAATTCTTGTCACTTAGTGTACCCTAATTCCTTTTTCTCGCGTTTCCAAAATGTCTACAGTCTCTCTAAGAATTTTACGTGGACGTTCAGAGACTTGTCTATTTGAGGAGATATCTGATCACGTAAATGATAGACACTTAATTCTCCATTATTCTTCAGTACTAGAAATTGCATCACGCAATGGCACACCTAATAGAATACTGTCTTATCCATGTCCGTGGTAGTTGTGGTGAGAAGTCCTTTCCATTTAAAGGAATGTAAATGTAAAATAACTCTCGAATTGACTTAAAGGACTAGTAAGAGGTTCAGATATATTTTGTAAAATAACATAACATAAAATGAAAATTAGCAAAATAAATTATCGTAGATAACGAGTATTAGTTGCTTGGTATATTATTTTGCAATGAATACCTCCCAGTCAGATGATGCCATCTATGAAGAGTCAACTCCGTTGGTTTTCTGCGAAAAATAAAAGTTGTTCAAAATGTCATGAGGTACTTTTTTTACACGAACGATTTATAGGACAACATTTCAATTGTTCTTGGCTCCAGGATACGGTATGTTTCTTAACACACCTTCTGCACGTAAAGGATCCCACTGCTTCAGTGATCATGGTTAGTACCAAAGGAGTAATATTCCGGGATGTCTCTCCTAAACGCTCATCTTGCATGAACTGCGGAACTTCTTTAGCAGGGATGCACCAAGGCCTCTGCCTGTCGTTTAGGGACCGCCTGACCCCCTGACGTACACTTCCTTCCCTCCTGTGCCATTGTGCACTGCGTATTTCGGAGACATCGGCAACTGCTGAAGTCCTATGTCTTTGCGCTTATTCGCGCCAGCAAATTCTTGCTGTACCTCCTGCAAACACGACAACAATATATGAAATTTATTGCAACAAATTCGTTCAATTTCGATGAATATTCATGCCCATTAGATCATAAAAGTTAGCATTTTGTTCTACATTTGTTCACAACATTGGTGTCTGAAATTTTCATGTCAAACATGTTGGAGAATTTTGTGTAAAATTACCAGTAAAAACAAAACAAGACCAGTAAATGAGGGTTAAAATATCTTTTTCAACTTGTCTTAAAACATTTTTTCATACAAGGAAATAAATCAGAACTCTCCAACAAAAGAAACCTCCTTATAAGTTTTTCTTTTTCTGTTGAAACCGTAATGTTTTTATTTGCTGACCAATGTTGTTGTTTTAAACTGACTTTTAAGAATGAAGAATGTCGCTTTGTCCAAATAAATGTCAAATTAATTTTTCAAGTTTATTCAGTTCATAAATTTCTGTTACTGAACTTTCCAAAAACGAGCGAGAAATAATATATTGCAATGGTAAATAGATGTAATAACTGGTGTGACCATAAAATACAAAATTCTCTAGATATGTCACCAAAATGTCGCAAGCATTGTTAACATTTCAAGCACACATAACCAAATCAATGTTTATAGGATATACAGTTCACACAAAATTACGCTCAGGAGGTTACCAACTCCTGGGACATCAAACTGGAGGAGTTCAATTAGAACATCGCACTCTCGTCCCGAATGTCCACTGCTCTTGTAATGAGATTGCTTCCCTAGGCTCTACGGCAAATAGAAGAAAATTAATCCGGGGGAGTATCATTGCTCTGAATACCGTTTCTAGTTCGTGGAGATCAATTATAAAATGTTGCTTTTAGAATGTACAATATGTCATAAATTTCTGAGTATTTTTACGAAGTATTTAATAACAATTGAGAAAATCCTCTAACTTTTCGTTAAACAATATGTTGAGAAATTTTTGGAAAATTTTTGACGAGCCACCAATATTTACTTTCAAGTGCTTACCCACTTTATACACCGTACGAGCCTTGTGCACAGTAATACATTGTACAGTCGTAATCGCGATTTGCGCTTGTGAAGGACGGGCTGCATCCAGCCGAGGTATCACGGCAACGTGCGCGACTGGAGCTGTGGACCTCGCCGCGGTGGCAGGGTGGGGGTGGGACGACAGCGGAGGACGCCGCTGTGGCAAGGGTGGCGGCAGCGGCGGCGGTTGCGGCAGCGCAGAATGTAATTTCCGTGTCGGGGCGCGTCGTGGGTCGCGCCGAATGTTATTAAAACTTCTCGAAGTGCCTCCCTCGAGGGCGCTTGGCACCACGGAGCTCCCGTCGCTTCCCTCGCCGCTCCAGCCTCCGTGTCCGCCGACACCGCCAGCGCCGCTAAGGACGTCGCCAGCACTCTTGCGCCACATACGGTACTGACGTCGCCTTGGAAATACGCTGATTGTGTAACTACTTGTTCTTCCAACTAAACTACGTCTGTTACGAGAGTCACAACCCACTAATTAACGGTGACGTTTCATATTATCCAACGAGAAGTTCCTACAAAAATCCAGCAACGTTTCCACTCGCGGAATAATCCTTTTATTTCTTCGCATCAGCTGTAACTGGTTTCCCTCTGGACTCCAAGTTATGCAATGTGTCTCCATAGCGATAGGGGAATATGTGACGGAATCGATATGGCTTGTCGACTGGAGTTAGATTTTTCCTTTTGGTAATGGAGCTTTTTCGTTATGCTTCAAACGTAAATTGCTTCGATATATTGCAAGGATTCGAAAAATAACTACGTTTCATGAATTTGTTACTCTTAGTCTTTTCTCCAAAATATTCCCAATTTGTAGATACCTTTGGGTGCTCCAATTACAGTTGCTTTGCTGAAACAGTCGCTTACCTCTGATTTGTTCCCCTCAATTATTTCTATGCAGGAAGAAAATAGAAGTCTGAGTCCATTTCTACGAATGAAATTGAGCCAGGGTTATTTGTGTCACTCCAGTTGAAAATATGTCAGAGAAAATAATTGTTCCGAGTATGGTGTACTGATTCCTATGGCTATGCGTGATCCAGATAAAAGGCGAGGTAAAGATGTGGAAGCATAACTTATAGGGTCATTCTATAGTTTGATAAGAGACAACTGGAAAAAAATCAACGGAAAAGAAGATACTGAAACAGGTTACAATTAAATGTTGAATTCGTTCTGTGATTTCATGGCTGCATGTAAACTATTTATGTACAACACTTCAATATAGACAATGTAACGATATATCCATTCACCCGGATCATGTACGTATTAAAACTTGTATTGGTTTATAGAAGACAATCCTTAAAGATGTGATCGAGTTTCAATAAGATCTAAGAAAATAACATTCCTTCATAAAAGAGAAACTTCATAAGTAGATGTATAACTTCCGCTGATTATTTACTTGTTTGTGAATGAAGGTAAACATGAATCTATGTTGTTCTAGCTGGTTATTTCAATTTGTCTTACACAAAGTTATGAGAACTCTTCCCACCAACTCACGCATTAAAGTATTGGTCATATTTATTCTCAGTGGCCTAATTTGGCAAACATATTTCATTTTATGTAATCGGATGTTTAACACTAGACAAATATTTGTAATTTTTTTTAGTGGTTAAGACTTTTGATCCGTGAGTTTGCATGTAGAAAATTAGGTACTCGTGGATTTAGCATATTGACACAGATGTAAAAGACACACTTTGGTGGGGAAGGTAGAAATCTTGTTACATGGCATGTTGCAAAGCATGCCATGTATGCATAGACCCTTGATTCCTTGAATAATTTTCATTGTAATGAGTGCACTCAAGAGCTACTCGCAAATTATGAGCAACCCCAGTTGAATTCCAGATACGTTTTAATGGTTTGTTTATATTTTACGTTAAATACTTCATTTTAAATACTCTTTCAATTTTACGGAACTTGGATGTTTTTCTGCTCTAAAACAATATATTTCAATTTTTGAAGTTTGGTTTCTGTGTAATAGTATTGTTATCAGATTTGGTTATATTTATTGTTCGGTTTCTATCACCTAAGGTTTGTCTAAAAAATTAAGTGAACTTGTACTTGTGTTCATCAATGAAGCATTCCTCTGACGTTGCGTTTGTCACGCGACGTCGATCGATCCGATTTTATATTCTGTTTTTGTTTCACGGGATGACGAATGGTTTCTGTGGTCACTTTGAGTGAATGACTTTAAGGAAAATATATTTCTACTCTCTTCGTAACCCTTCTTAATTCCTTCGGTTAGTGCCACAAAGGGTATCCAAGTATTGATATTGGAAAATATAATTGGAGGTATCTGTTAGGATTATGACAATATGCGAAAGCTTAAATTATTTTGTTTCTTTTTGCTCGCTTTCATTTAAAAGCTCTCAATATATTTTATGACCTTTTTAATCCGTATTGACTGTAAGGTTGTAAAAATAGCTGTCTATTTAATGTTATGAATGTACTAAAGTTAGAGCAGTTTTCAGTAGTATTGCTTCAAACTCTGTTGAGTCGTTGTTTTTCCAAAGGTATTGCCCCAAAGAGAGAATCATAATACTGAAGGAGAGTCGCGATGTGCTGTTTCATTTTATGGAGATTTACTTCCCTCTTTACCACCGTAGGAAAAGAAAATCCGTTTAACTTCTTGACCTTTACAGCTGGACTCATACATAGCTTTGGCAATAAACATAAAAATTCTCAGTTTTATAACCTTACTACAACATCAAATCTACACCTGATATCTAGGCCCTAGAGAGTAGTTATATCATGTGATGGAAAATTTCAGAGGTTAAGTTCTTTCCTCATGACTTGATACTAGGCAGAGATATGAACGCCGAAAAAAATGCATTCGGTGATATTTCCTTAAGTCAATGAGGATGTCATTAAAGAATTTTAATAAAATCTGTTTTTTATTGTAGCCTATAAAATCGAAAAAACATTACAAATTTTTAAATGTCCAATAATAGTCGATTTTATAAAAAGAAATTTATTTAATACATATGGTAAAGCCGTGTCTACGTTTGGTTGATGTATGGAATCAATATTGCTTCAGATGTAACCAAAATTCGCAAATTTGTTTTCTTGAAAGATTCACGCTCTAGATAGTCAATTTACGAAGCTTTACCTGTAATTTTCAATACACAAGAGCTATACTAAACTGACAGAATCGAAAGGGATAGTAAATATTTTCTGCAAGATTCTTCGAATGGGTAGATCATAATACGCAATTAGAACATGTTTCATGAGATTTTTGCTCATGCACACGTTATGTTGAATAGAATTATTATTAAATATTAAACTGTATGTCTCTTGATATCGTTATCCGTTGAAAATTATTGCATTTTTCTTACGGTAAAACACGTCATTCGTTTTCTCCTAAGACCTAGTTAGCAACCCTTCTACGCAGCGAAGATTGAACGTTGGGACGGTGGCAAACTTGATAGAAAGACCTGGAGCTTCGATCTTCCCTTGCCGAGTCCATAATTCTCTCTCCCTCAGAGAGATAACCAACTGGGCTGAAGCCCTCTTCTCTAAGAAACTTAGGGGCTCTAAGACATTCCTCGAGCGTTGAAGCTGAAAAGGCCTTTTCGCCTGTATGATACGACCCCACTTTGGCTATGCAGACTACCTCATCATCTAATCTCTCAGATCAACAATCTAATTTCTTCTTCGTGTATATTAGTCGCCACTGTTCAAACTCACGATGCAAAGAGTTGTTGTATTTGGCGCCAGCAAAGATTTGTTTTTCAGAGTCCTCTTTCAAATGGCTGGTGTGCAGGGTAGATATTTTTGTCCAAACGATCCTCTTTCTTCAATCGTGACACCATAATTTGTGTCAAAGTGCATTAATTAATTATCTGTGACAAAGTGCAGTGCCCAGCTCAGAGGCGATTACGCAGTACATGTAGTACATTTGGTCTCCGATGAACCTTGCATGTTCCATAGTCACTGCTAATACGTGACGGACACCTCGACATTGTCGACTTGGATGGAGCTCGTTCAGCTTGGAAGTCGACCGCAGCAGCTCTTCGGTCCGGATGATGACGAGGATTATGCAGAGACTGTTGCTGGCGTAGCGCGGGAGCCGAAGCGAGGACACCAGGAAGCGATGCACGTGCTCGGCTTAGAGCACTCATTGGAGTACAAAGGAACATTTGCCGCCGGCATTGGCGTGATGCGAAAGTCGTACGTGAGCGGACGTGGACGCGCGTGAGGCGTTGTCGTCCTCGGGGAAGGACAGAGGGCGTCTCGTTAATTTGGGGACAGGACTCGTCGCAGTTTGACGATTATTCTGAAGCGGATGATATGAAGCACTAATGGGACGTATTATGCCTTGGGCAACGACTCGTAGAACTGTAGCCCCTGGTAATTTAACTACATAAATTTGATTTTAATAGTTACAATTTCTTTGGGGAAAATATCTTGATATAAGTACATATTTGTTAAATGACATCTTTTAGACATATTTAATCCGCCGGAGCCCCTGGATCCCTGATCGGAATTTATGGGATGGTCCCTTTCTTGCTTCTTGAGAGTAAAGTACTTTATTGCCCCCATGTGATCATACCCAGTTTGTAATTTCATTTTTTTTGGCAGTAAATTTATTTATTTAATTATTTATCCCGGTACCTTTATAGTATGTAATACGTTAAATCATGACTTCTGTTTTTGTTGTTCGAAAGGTACTTTGACGTGGATGTAAAATGCAACAACAATAAGTAAAAATAGAAAACGGTAATAAATTATTACCTGGCGGTACGTTAAATATAAAATCATAATAAATACTGCTGTTACCCTCGTCTTTTATTGCTTTCAGTAGACTAAACTCCAAGTATAACATAAATTGTGTCTTTATTTTACGAAAGATACATTGGTGCTACACGTAAATTATTATTCAAGAAAGTCTTATCCTGGTATTTTGAATATACACGAGTGTTTAAATTATTGGTTAAATAAACTGACACTCTTATAAGTACCCAATTAGAACAAGTGGAAAATGCATAATTAGAATAAAAGTCTTAAATATTCTGTGTTCACTGAATATTGTTCATACGAGATTTTAACACATTGAGACACAAGACGGAATAGAAAAAGCAAAAAAAAACCTTCTTGTAGAAAAAACATTTTCGTTAGTTGTTGTTCAAATTGTCTCATATTATTGTACATCTGTAACTTCTTGTACATATGTACGGTCACTTGATACTCAGAATATTATGTCTTGTATTTACATTTTGTCACGTGACTTGCATATCATAAATCATAAAATACTTGGTTCCATCTGTTTCCAAATTACGCCTCACTTTCGCACGTTAATAGGCGCTGATATACACACATTTTATTTTAGTCTACTACGCAGAGCGTGTACATGGAGATTTAGGACATTAAGTACATGTGGTGCTAATTTACGATCTTTCTGCAATTAGACATTTGTCTCTGGGAGAAGTGGTAAAAGGAGACTTTAGAGTAAGGAAATGAGAAACCCTTTCAGCATATGAAGACAGCTGTATACCTAACAAGTCCTTTCGCGGTGGAAGTTATATGTTACTTTTTGCAACTCGCTCATGTGATTTGTTATTGCAATTTGGAACAGAGTCAGCCTTCGGTTTTATATAAATTCAGATTTCCATGTCTAATTATGATGGTTCAAATTCAGTAGCGTTGTTTCGTGATCTGTTCCCAATTTAAGTGACAGCACTGACGCATTTGGTGTTCGGGACGATACGAGAAATTATTGTTCTTCAGTCCGTGAACTGAATGAAATGCATACCTGCCCCTATTCTGTAATGCCGGGCAATTCGTTTTCTAGTCCGTCCCTCCAACCTGAGGTGTGAATTTGAAGAGTTCTAGTCTCACTCTTCCGTAAGGCGAAGCAGGTACCTCACGTAAGAGGGAAGTGAAGGAGGTGTGGAGTAGGGGGAGGAACCGCACTTTTCGCCGCACGCCACTGCACGTCGACACGCGGGTGACCGCGCACACATGCATACGTAATAGGCACAGCCCGACAGAGCACCTCGCTGCATTAGCATATAGAGGGCGCCTTAATAGCCCCCCGCAGCGTCCAAGAGACGCCAGACCGCGCGCGAGAGAGACGGTCCGTGGAGCGAGTAGCGTCGTTAGAGGGTGGTTGCGGAGGCGCGGCAGGTAGCAAGGGTGGGTGGCACGGCTGGGGAGGATAGAGTCCAAGGAGGTGACGGAGGGGCGTGGATTGCAGTGTTATAGGGATTAACGCTGCAGGTGGCTGCGTCACCACTATACCACTTTACCGACTGCGGTGGACTAGCGGGAGCGTCTTCGCTTCTTCTATACCGCTGAGCGGTAGAGCGTGGATTCAAACCCTGCTCGGCCGAACTGGATGAGGTTTTCTACTGGGATGTCCCTCATCTACTCCAGACTAATATCAGTTCAGTACCATAAGTTCCCCGGCAGCTCAACTTCTTCCCTAAGTCACGGTTAGGTGGAAGAGCAGTTCTCATGGCCTGAACCTCGCCATAAGACAGAAAATAATTAAATTCATAAATAAACACCTCTATGGGTTGAGGGTGTGAATCCTACCATGTATGGAAATTTATTAATAATATTCATGTAAGGAATGTGTATCATGAAAAAGTTGTTATTTAATATTTATTCCTGTAATTCAAAATTTATTTTTCCTGTTTTCTCAAGTCCCGCATACCCCAACTGGAAGTCTCCATTCGCCCTTGCTAGGGGTGGAGAGGTGATATGACGTTAGGGTCGCTGGTAATTGCGTCTAATAGCAGAAAAGAATGGGGAAATCTGAAAGATGGCATTTGGGTGGGTGTGCGCGTTAGCGGTGACACGTGAGTTGACCTACGAGAGGAGTTCTATGAGGGCGCTGAGAAATATGTGACGTAATGGGTTCACCGCATGGTAGAACGTGTAATGGGTTCACCGCATGGTAGAACGTGGCGCGTAACCCTCACTTCATCAAAGAGTGGTGGAGAAACGTTGTAAAGATGTTTCTGAAATAAAGATGTCGAGTAGATGAAGTCTCAATAAATGTGATAGGAAAGAGCCGAGTGAAGGTGCAGAGACGTCTGGGAAGAATGTCATGACTTCTCAACCGGAACAAAGAGTTACGATCAGAATATCAAATTATCAAAGAATGGATGATAAAATAATAAAATACTGGTATTCGTAATCAGTATTGAATTTTTTTTCACGAATATGAAACTTGATTTTCAAACAAACCCATGATAGCTAGTTGGGATGTTTATTATTGGCAATTTAACCCCTAGTTGCTTGGAGAATGGTAGTAATGAAATATAATATGTCAAAGTATTCCCACCTCAGGCCTTAATGAACCTATGCGGTTTTTGGAGAGTAGTGATCCTCGATTTCTTGGTCTGAGCACACAAAAGAGACGATGTGGTAAGCATCTTTGACACGGGTAAAATCCGTAAAAAATTTGCAACAGACTTATTTCTGGGAGTCAATATGGACGACAGGGTGTTAGTAGAACAGATAACCTCAGAGAAATTAGTAAAACCAACCGTTTATTAAATAGTCCAGTGCTCTATCCAGCTTAGTTACGCTGAGAGAACGGATCACCAAAAAATCGAAATTCTCTCGGAATTAATTCCCATCCTCTGATGTATTTCCCACAATCCTTTACCTGCATGACCGTCGTTCTGGGAACAGCTACGTAGTATCTGATATTTGCCGTCCACTGCAGTTCGCAGTTTCCAGATCAATGTTCCCAGGAGAAGTACAGATGCGTCTCCTCTCGGACGAACACCCTTTTGTGGCTGACGCTCTCCTGAATACAGCTTCGGAACCGAAACACCGTTCGCCGCAGCTGACGTGTTTACCACGCAGTCGCCGTTATCTGAATGGGCACTGCCATCTCCACGTGTATTGCTCTGTGTGGGTAACTTAGTACGTTAACAAGGGACGGCGATAAGCGCCAACACGCTACCAGACACTTGTCTCTCACTGAGAACGCCTCTGCGGCACGTTTTCCATTTCTCGCGTGCGCAGCCGTCGTCTATAGAAAGAACATTGCTGCAGTATGACGTCATTTGGAAATACTTTGTTGAAATTCGTAGAGAGGAATTAGTTGGTAGAATTAGCCCAACGACGTAATTATCCGGATTTGGTTCTCTTCTACTGAAAAGCTGCTGAATTTTTTCGTGGGTCCAAACGGGATCTGAAAAAGAAGAAAGTGATGTAGTGTTGCAAATTTTAATTGAAAAATATTGAAATGTTTTAATTTTATGAATATAATACTCCAGTTTATAACTCAATTATTCGTAAATATTTTATTGAATTCATAGATTTATCTAACATATAAAGATGAATGTTTGCATGTTTGGATGTCCAGTGTACAAACCTTTATAGTTTGATGAATATTCATGATACAGAGCGAAATTGTGTGAAACTGCCTAAACGAGACAGAACAATATTTTAATTTTTTACCCGTCACTCGCAAAAAGAAATTTACGCGCTTTGCTTAAAAGCTCTGTGCGGGTAATATCAGTTCGTTCAGTCACCCTGCAAGGGAGATGGGAGGGATGTTTCTATGGAGAGAAATAATATTATTTTATTTGTGATTGAAAGTTTTGTCCATTTATTTATGTGCTGTATCAAACATTGTGAAACTGTGTGGAGAGACCAATTCAAATCCCTGGGGACGCTGGGATTATTCAGCCAGTTCAGTCATAGATGTGACGAAAAAGTGCGATGTCTTATATGTATTAATATGAGGATTTTCAAAAATAGGTATCGTTTGTCTCCGAAAATAACTTTTCCTTGCGTTTCTTCCCTTGCTTCTAGCGCCATTTCCAAATATAAGCGAACAATTCGGAAGAGCGAAAACTCATTTTTTTATAATGACCATATTACATTAGTCGAATGTGCGAGTTTCTAAATTAGAAACTTTTGCCAGGCACGTTACTCTTCCAAACCTATCTAATCCAATGTCCCATCATTTCGAGGTTTTCGAAACCCTCGTGCGTCTCATATTGTTTTTTTCAAATTTTCATCTACTGTGCCTTTGTGTAACTAAAATATATTTTCGGAAGTAAAAATATCACTGGGTGGGTATTCCATGAAAATTGTCTCATCGAAAGAACAGTAACACCTCTGTTTTCGTTGTCATCAGTTATTATCGGTCTCCGGAATCTATTCATTTTTTAATGAATAACTTCTTTTTACTTTCTCGTTTCCTCTCTCAGGCGGCGTTTACTTTATCTCACTATAGTGAAATTGGTGTTTGGTGACGGTTACTCCCACTCTTAAAATTTAAATTGTTAATAACTCATGTATAAGAGGTAAATAAAATTCCTTTTGGTGGTAAAAATGTATACAAGGTTGATTTTTTAAAACTCAAAATCGGTGACTGGCGTCAATGATGTTGATGATCTGCATCTTTAACTTACGTATCCCAAACACTTTTATAAATGGTAATGAAAATTCTTCGTTTTAATAAAATATTGCTAATACAATATTTTAAGGACAAATATCTTAATAGGTATCATCAAATTTTTAGCGAGAAGTATAGGGGACCCTCAAAATATATATCTGGCAATAAGCCTGACAACGAAAGAATTTCGCGTTATGCATAAGGGACCGTTATAAGGGAAAATGATTGATATACTATGATCTTGCTCCTTTTATACCTTTTGTAACATCAGTATTCTTTTTTAAATTTATTTTGAATTATTGCATTATTTTTTCAAAAATATAGCACCGACTACCGATGGGGTCCGTGTGGACCCCGGGAACAAAATGTATTAAATATTTTTCTATTCATGAATAGCATTTAGTTTTGCGTTTGAACTGCTTTGCTGTTACTTTACACGACATTTTCTTTGATGTTAGCTTATTGTAGACCATTCTTCGACACTTTTACGTCGTGTAAAGTAACATAAGAAAACTTTTGACTCATCTGCGTGATATGTTTTAGAACTGCAGTTTTTCGAAACTACAATCTCCAGCTTGTGGGGCAGTAATTCATTCTTCCTGGTTGACTGAGAGCCCGGTTGTGTGAAAGATTCCTGTCTTCGCAGAATTACTTGTGAAGTTGGAGTTGATGATAACGGAACCGACATAGGTTTCCCACTTTATATCTTCAATTTTAGGCGCATAAGGAAACTTACG
Organism: Laupala kohalensis; assembly: GCA_002313205.1. Taxonomy (NCBI): domain Eukaryota; kingdom Metazoa; phylum Arthropoda; class Insecta; order Orthoptera; family Trigonidiidae; genus Laupala; species Laupala kohalensis. The sequence continues at coordinate 606,657 of NNCF01125906.1, read as the reverse complement.
CTTTATTATTGGATGGGAGTTTGACTTTATTATTATTCCGTCGTTTTATTATTCGGAAAAGTGACGTATATGGTGGGATGTTCAAGTTTTGCTTCATACTACCTTCACAATGCCAATTGATTTATCACGAGTGAGTTGAAATTCCCATGAATCAAATAATGAGAGGGAAAACACTGAAATAAGTGAAAAGAGGAATTTCGAAAATGAAATGATTTGACATTTCGAACTAATGGTTCAGTCGTATGGACAACTAGTAGGATGTGATGTTTTGCGTCTGCAGTCTGGTCAATCTCCTAGGAGCTCGGATTTCACAGATCGTAACGTTAATTCGTTTGTTTCATCCTAAATGATTTTGATGCAAAGAAGTGTGTAAAATACAACAGAAACATGGACACCGAAAATAATAGACATAGTTGATAGAAATCTTCTACCGTAAGCTAGTGTATTATCCTTTACTAAGAAAGTAAGGTGGTAGTTGTACGTTCGTGGTCCTGTTATACTCATCCTAAAATTGTCAATATCAGAGCGTACAAAAGCACACGATGTTAGATTTACAGCAGTAGTGCAGGTGGCGTAGACACCCACGATCAGGCGATTGGATGCTACAGTGCCCATTGAGTGAGCAGGATACGGCCATCAGTTATTTTCTAGTGTTAGATATTCATTCAACGACATCCGGAAGTTGAAATTGGCCTCCGGCATATTTACATCTGTTCACAAAGTTTTATTTATAGTAAATAATTGATTATGATTTTTAAATAATTCATACAGAATAAAAAAATACACATGTATTTGCAAGGAAATCACAGATAATAATCAAATTTTTCTTGAGTTCTTAAAAAAATCAATAACAAATTGAATATTTTTTTTTATATCTCGTCGAAAACATCCCTCCGCTATCCCACTTCGCAATGTTCTTGTTCAACCAACAGCTATTACCCGCACAGAGCTATCGCATATTACACGAATTTGCGTTCGCGCGAGTGATAGTAAAATCTTTAAATAGTGTACTGTCTCGTCGAGACCGCTTCACACAATTTCACCAAGTTTGGTAAATATTCAAATTGCAAGAGAACAGAACAAAGAAATTAAGCAAATTTATTGTCAGGTGCGTTCATGGCAAGATACGTACATTGATACACAAATTTATATTTTCTGATTTATCGCGTGAAAACAGAAAATACAACTTGCAAGTATATCATGTCCAGCTAGTTCCAGCTTCTCGGCATACAACAATCAACGCCAATAATGAGATCACCACGTCACCATTCTCCTTAAATTGTCGCTGTTGATATATTCCAAGAATAAATTTTGTCTTCCTTTAGGCAACAACCATTCTCGGAAAACAACAACAGTAGGATGACGTGGGATACGATGACGTGGTGATCTTAAAACACAATGCTGGAACTAGCTTGACATGGTGTACTTGCAAGTTGTATTTTCTATGTTTTCATGCGATAAATCAGAACATATAAATTTGTGTATCAATGTACGTATCTTACAAGAAAAACACCTGTCAACACAAAATTTGCTCCACTAGACAAAAATCGGAATATTCCCATGCGTGTTTCTCCCAATACACGACAACTGATTCCTTTCATTACCTTACTTTTACTCTTTCTCCCACTTGCGGTCCTTCTACCGACAGAGATCGCCAGCAGTCCTTTGACACGAGGCGCGCCAATTGAAACCGTGACACGCTCTTGGAGAGGGAATCCGATTTTCGCTCCACACGGCTCATTTGAGAGTATCTTTTAGGCCTCAAAATCCAACAATAAGGGCGTACGAGATGAAACCTACATTACTCGGATCTACAACTATTATAAGGAAGAAATATTCTACTGTTAAACTACGAAGCCAATAACATACCACATCCATTTAATCGGATCTCGAGCGACCAAGGAGGTTATGCTATCCCCGTATTTGGATGGGTGACCGCCAGCGAGACCATCTAGGTTAAGCGACGCTTGCATTTGGATGGGTAACCACTTGCAATCTCCTGCTGTGTGACACGGTGAAATGGAAGAAACAATTTTAGAATATAATTTTATGTATTTTGTTATTAATTTGTTCGAAATAAACGCCATTTCGGTTTTCCTGACATTTTACGAGTATGGCCAGCAAGGTAACGATTTAACTTTTAAGCAAGGAAGGTGACCGGCAAGGTTTGACTAATGGGCACAAACAATTAGGAGCGAAGTAAATATATCTCGTCATCTCTACGTGAAGTGCGCGGAAATATTACGCTAGATATTTTTCATATAGCGTGGAGTGCAGACAGAAATTTGACAAAATGGTGGAATGGCGGTGACATCGCCACGCATACTTCTTTTTCAAATATATGTAACACAAATGGAGAAAATGTATGTTAGATTTAAACGTCAGTGTTTAGACAGGATGTATGACGAACGCCCGGGAAATTTGAGTGGAATTCGCCATGTATTCCTTTGCTTTTTTAATTTTTGAATGTTATATTGAGGGAAGCAGGCTCCCGCTCCCCCTTGTATGTAGGATGGTGGTAAACGTAAATGGGGGGACTCTCCCTCACTCCGATCAGTGAGTGTTTCCCGCGACAGGTTAATCGCGAAGATGACGCAAGAAGTGGGTGACCGACCAGAGAAACTCACTCTCGGACAAGTGGCCGGCAGCGGAAGAGAGGGGCGGAAGTAAACGTCGACAGGAGAAGCGACAGTCGTGGTTGACCCGAAGAGTGTGAGGCAATGGAGAAGGATTTTTTTTTTTTCGAGTTCCGTCGGACACCGGGACAGGGCTTTGAAATATTGCATTATCTCGGGATGCTCCGGGAGCCACTGACAGGCCGAATCACGACTGCCTGTTAAAATGGGGAATAAAGCGCTTAAAAAATGAAGTTATGTTTCCTGCGTGGTTATTATTTTTATGATTTGCTTTCGTCGGAGTTCTCAAACCTCAACGCTTCAGAAACAGAGTGACGCTAATATTAAAATTAGAAACATTTATTCACCGGGTTTCACTTAAATTCAACATTTTTAGGAAGAGATTCGAAGTTATAAATCGTTGTAAAGAATGCTTCCAAAAGGGTAATTGGAAAGAGATATTCGGTGCAAAGTGTAATTTATAAATAAAGTGGTATCGATGATTTAAATACATTTCCTTTGACGACTTTTCTCCAGAATAATTATGGTCAGCCTTGAAACAGATATTCCTTTTGCTATAAGACGAAAGAGAAATGCATGGTAATCACATAAGTAGATGAAGAATGGTCTTGAATCGAAACATTGCAAATAATAATATGTGAAGATCAGAAAACATTCATTAAGACCTCTATTGACACTTCATTATTAAATGTTAAATTGTTTTTGGAGAAATTGTTCTGATGTAAACGTACACGTAGTTTTTATTATCTGCAGATACTGACTTCATACTCTTGACGATTTTTCTTATCAGTGCATTTCAACGAACACGTTAAAAAGTATTGGAGATTATATCGTCAAATGGTTCTGTATCTTTTGCAACAGAAGTTATTTTTCGTAGCTCGTGTACCGTGACAACGTATGTTTTCATCTTTATTTGATACATAGAGGTACAGAGTTACTGAATTTCAGCTTTGAATCTGAGTAACGCTGTTCGTCCAGGTAGAGATAAGACAATGCTTTACATGATGCTGAATATTACTAAACAAACTCGCCGAGTATCCCTTAACACGTTAGGTTTTTCAAAAGAACGATAAAACGAAGAAAAATACCTAGGTATTGCTTTACGTGGGAATGCCGTGTTACATAAAATAAGTCACGAAGTAGATACTGTGGTAAGGGCAAAGAACATTTTCATGGTGTTCCCGTGAACTGACTTGAAGATTAAACTTATCGAAAAAAATTTCGTTTTGTAAGGGGACATTTGAACGTTTTCATAAACCAATGTATACTTCGAGCGAGAAGTTATTACGGCCTTTTCATTCCCTGCTCCATAGATATCGCTCACTGGTGGGTCGGGGAGGGATACTTCATCGATAATATCAATTAACTGAATGATATTTGTATATTTGTTTTCTTTCGGGATTGATTTTAGTTCCCTGTTAAAATTCCCCTACTTCTTAGTGGTTATAACATTTTTACTTCAATTATGATAGAAAAAATAACTGTGCAAATACAATCCTTTATTTGCTATTTACTTTACAATATTATTTCAATCTGCCTAATGTGACCCTTTTTTACCTGTCACTAAATTTTTAATCTAAAAAAATCACAGAAGAAACAAATGTACACGAATGTGATTCTATGCTTTCCATAATAAACTTACCAACATACAAAATCCATAGTACTAATTAGAAGAAATCCCCTTAATGTGAATGGCAAACAAACAAACAAACAAACAAACCCTAAAAACAATTCTTAATACTAAGTATAATTAAAACGTCAACTGTTTCCTTCAGTCTACGGATCTTATATGTACGGGTAGCCTTCGCCCCTAGATAGTCCACACCTGCACGGCTCAGCCTCACTGACCCTGACGCAGAACTGCGCGCACACGTTGTCAGTGGAGCCTGACACGACTCCCCACCCCTGACGCGATGTTTCGCGCAGCAGACTCATCCACCTCGTCCACCTCGGACAGTTCTCCTCTGATCCTGATACAGAATGCAATGTTCATAACTCAGTGAGCAATTCTGGCAACATTAATATTGTACTCTATTTATTTATCGGTCACTCAATTTACAAGCACAAGAAATCGCAAAAGAAAATAATGTACATGGACACTTCAGCGTTCAAAACCAAACTGTCGGTCCACATCCTCCTCTTTCTCCTCCTACTACTACTATTATCGTATCTATTGTACCAATATACACGAATAAAAAAAAAAGAATTTAAAAATAAATCGTTTTATTGTTACACTATGATTTAAAAAATCATCAATTTAAGCGTGCGAAATTGTTCATCCCGAACTTATGTGAAATATACTCGTATACTATATTAGTAAAATTAGCAATGAAATTAGTCCTATTTAAGATTAATTAATTAATTAAGACTTACCAATTTTTTGAGTCCTATTTTAACTATTTTATTTGGAATATAATTTACTTCCTGTAGCAAGCATTTTTCTTGACGTCTTTTTGCAGCTCAATTTTCTTCCTCAGCTGAACCTATATTTTTAAGTAAAGTAACTCTGGGTGCCTGTAGCATTATGCCGCGCGCATGACGCCCCCACAGAGAGAACTATTTCAGTGCAGCTTCTGTACCTCGTCCCGAGAACGCTGAAGACAGGATGTCAACGCTAGTCCAAGCTGCTCCACGACGCCGCAGGCGTTCCAATTCTGTGACAGGAACGAGATCGTATTATGAACGCGCGTCCCGGCGAATGTGTCAACTTATTTGTCTCCCCTGCCTCATCTATTTTCGCTTATTCTTTTTTTCTCTATTTCGGAAGTACTCTCCTTTTACGGTTCCCGTCTGCTCCTTCCCGCGAGCAATAAAAGTTTTTATTTTTTATGATTACTACTTTACCTCTGTTTTTTGTTATAGTTTATTGAATGTGATGAACAAGCGACTGATTCTTATAACTTTTTAATTCCAGACAGATTACCTCAAAATTTATTTACAATAAATGAAATGATTTGTACACCTCTTTTTTTTAATTTATGAATATTTTGATGAAATCATTAACGAATAATTACACATATTATGCAGTAAGAGTCACCCGATATTATTATTGAAACTTTTTTTAAATAGTCATGTGATAAATAGAGAATCGTCGAATTCAATAATATAATTAGTCCGCTCATACGAGGATGATTGGATTTTAGATTATTACATTTTGTGATAAAAATAAATTAAAATTGTCGGTGAAGATATTCCATACCGCAAGGATTAGTGATTTCATAAATGACATAATATGGCTCCACCCTTTCGTTTGAGGCATATTAAAATATATGTTATATTTTATCGGGTTTAATTTTATTGCTATTTATTGTTTCCTGCTTCATCATTTTACAGACCTTGAAAATGTGCTCTACAACTTGAAAATGTATTGGTGACGGAATTTTTTTTTGTAATACAATTACTGCATATTGTAACTTTTATTAATAATTGTCATAATGTTAATTTTTTTACATTTCTAGAAAAACTATTCGACGTCTGATCGCAGGCCAGAATCCTCATTCTTTCGAAATTCCTCTGTTCTTCGCAGTAGACTTATCTAAATTATATGAAATTCAGATTCAGTTGTAAGAGAAATGGAAATGCACATAGTCAGTAAAATTATCTAAACAATACGTAGCTTTCATTCTTTTATTTTATAAAAAGTTATTAGAGTTAAAATGGTAAAATAAGGAGATACCATATTTGGACTCGAGATAATTTCATGAACAACCTAAGGTTTCGCTTCGTTTTCGGAATAAGTGCAGGAGTGTCACAACCCTCGAAGAAATTTCCAGTCGTAACGACGTCGTTGCATTGTCAAAGTCGTCCCGACGTCAAAAAATTACGTCTTGACGACTTCGCCAACCCACACGCACGTAACGTCGATTCAACCTCGCAAGAAGAGTTTTCTCGGTGTCATCAACTAATCTGTGGGACTTTCTTGGCGATGTTGAACTATCGTTTTTATTACAAGTTTTGCGGATATTATCAAACGTCTTATATTATTTAATCATATTCTACACGCGTATAGCACACTTTCCTCTTAGGACGCTCTTCTTCAACGTCCGTCGTTAGGTATCCAACAGTGACGTAGTTTTTTGCCGCGCGAGGGCGATACCACTGAGGACAGCGATTTAAGCTAAATTTTTATTCTCTGTGGTGCGCTGTCGTAGTATTCATCCTAGGTTGTTGACCTGTTGCTAGGGGATCTTGTACGCATGTAAATAAGTTCTGTGAATACTAGTGATTTCAGTGACAAATAGAGAATATGTTGTACGCAAATTGTTAAAATCGATGGCGAATAGACTGTGGAATGAACGTGTGTAATATTGTTGTGTATGAATAAATCTAGACTATAGAAGACTTCTATGGCTTCATACAGGAATTAATAATTGGATTCAAGGCGGTAACAGCTCGCAGAGATCTAACAGTGAGTTAGAATCAACCCATATAGTTACGTGATTGCTATGCAAGTACTTCAATCCTTTCTTTTTCTCGAGAAGAACTGTGAATTGATCAGTGAAATAATGTCTTGTGGATTATGGACATGAAAATAGAAAAAAAATTCAATCAATAAATTTACCCGCCATTATGTGTGTTAATATTTACAAGGATGAGCTAAAAAAATGTACATGATCTTTCGGTAACGAGACGATATATCCATGAGATCATATCTCACATTTGTGATAAATAATAAGGAAAAGTAGGCAGGGGAATGTGCTAAATTTATATGGAACAATGTACATAGGTATGACACATTTACAATAAGACAAAAACACCACCAAAGTCAGTGTTTAAATTGAGAAATTAAAATACTTAAAATATGCGTATATTATAGTGATGGAGGTGGTAGCCATATTAGTACTGAAACCGTTGCTGTTAAATTTGCTCATGACCGTTCGGAATATATCGATAAGAGAATGGACGAATAAGAGCTTAGGAAAGATAATTGTGTTGCAGTGATCAGAGTCTATGAACGTATAACGGCTGAACTATATTCGTGTTAGTGTGTGATACGCAATTTGCATATGACCATTATTTAGAACAATCGATTGCAGCTCCGTCAAGTTGTTGGGTACGAGCAAATAGACTAAGTGTAATGTATTTGAGGTAAGTGCTGGGGAAATTGCACATGAACATAATATTATACAATCGATATTGTGTGACATTGTATTGCTGGACATCTAATATAGAAGCCGCTAACCAGACGCCCTATTTTTGTGTTTCATTTTGCGTACTTGTAATAGACCAGAGAAATACATGTTAGATAGTAATTAGATGTAATGTATTAGTTAATAAGATTTTTCTTAGATATAAGTATTAAGTAAAAGCTGAGAAGAAGTGAAGAAGAGGGGAATAACATAAAAAATAGAGAAGATATTCTGGGTATAAGAATACGTTGAATAAAGATGTTATTACATTTATGCCCTTGGATATTAAAAGTTGTCCGAAGGGGACAAAACTTAAATGCATGAGATAAGGCAATAGTTAAAATGTAATTACCAGAGGGCGCTAAGATATTAATAATAAGAAAGAATCCTCCCCCGATACATTGACCCCTAACCCTACTTTTGCATTTTCTGCTATATATCAGAATAGAAAGTAGATAGAGGGTTGTGGTAAGGAGGAAATAGTTCCGGGAAACAAGACACAATATATGGTGCATAGATTAAGTGACATTAAAGTTGGGAAGGATATAAAACAATAAGTCCATCAGCAGAAGAACAACTATTGAAGTACAATTTTGGAATACGGTGAAAAAGACGAACCTAGAACTTACATAAGGAACATTACTAGTAGGAAAACAGATAATCACGACAATGGAGAAAAAGGAGATAATTTAGAAGTTAAGTGGTACACATCATGGCAGCAGTAGTAGTGACTATAGCACTACAAAAGATGAGGAGGATACGATAACAACACGTACACGGATATAGACGAAAACTGGCCGTGGGGATAAGAAGATTGCTAGACTAATATACCATGGTTTACAGTTAATATTTGAAGATGATATGTTCAAAAGGTTATCAGGGAAATTCCAATAGACGATACGGGATCGCATATAGTATTTATGGAGGGTTAGTGAGCAGATACGGAAGGAGAATGAGCAATTTAAAATACAGATGAAATAAATTATGACTTACAGGGAGCTAAGATCCAAATTCTTCTGTTAGGAAAGAAGTTAGATATGGAAAATCTAAGTTTAATATACACACAGTCATTAACAGCAATGGAGGAAAGGTTAATGGCAGTAATAGATGAGTGATGGAATATGTATCAGGAGAAAGAACGAATTAGGAAGGATGAGATGGATAAAAAGATAATTGGTAGCTTTGAAAATATAGGAACTTCAGCGGACGAGTCAAAACAAGTGATGGTACATCAATAGAAAAAACGAGAATTACAGGGGAAAATGTCACCTACTGCAGATGAGATTTGACACATGGTAAAGGAGTGCAGAAGTACACCATGTGCTTCTCCAGGTAATAGAAATCCACAACTATGTAACTCATAGAGGCTTACAACACAGTTACATATTTCGGAAAGATGCTAGATACGATAATTGCAGATTGTCTCCAAATGCCATTAAGGGGGAAGATGCAAAGGAATCAATATGGTTTTACAGCAGGGAAAAGAACAGAGGATGCCGTTATCCATTTGTTAGAAACAATTAGAGAGAGCAAGAAGTAGTATGCGCTATTCCATATATAGATTTTCAAGGCGCATTTGATAGTGTACAGTATCCTATCATCCGTACAGAATTAGCAAGAAAAGGTGTACCTCACAAGTTACAAGGATCTATCAACTCTTATTTAGAAGATTGAAATATTCTATTGGAAATAAAAAATGAACAAATAATTAGTTGAGTAAAACATTAAATTTTCGTTGTCTCGACATCTTATATCTTAGTCGCCTCGACTTCAAGTTTCGAGCGATATGACGTTGGAACGGCATCGTTTATTCGACGTCAATCTTCGATTCGATCTCGACGTCGAAACGCGTCACGACGATCGTCAAGTCGGCTGAACGTAGGCGATGTGTGCATGGGAGATTGGACCTTGAGTTGTCTTCTCATTTTTTTGACTTATTTGGTGAACGTGGATGATTCGTATGGCCCGGTAAACAAAAAAAATGGAAAACGAATTTTAATGTAACTAAAACGTCTATTGGAAATGACATTTTTTAAATACCTTTAATTTTGGTAGGCTGTTTCAAATGTCGAAGATTGCTTTCGGGTTTGAGTCGCTTAAGAATGTGTGATCCTTTCCCTCAGTGGGTGTTGGAGTATTACCGCGAGAAGCCCCTCCCCACCTCAATCTTCACTCTGACGTCCCGGCACGCGTACTGCTCTTTATGGGCCTTCCATGCCCCCAACCTCTCCACGGTGGCGCGAGCCCCTTGTCGCCTCGGGTCGGGTTTTCTAATATATTGCGGCGACGCGCCAGGCGAGGAATCTCATAATCCCAGTCGTCATGGTGACGCCGCTAAACATTTTTGGGAGTTGTGAGATGGGACGAGGCATGGCGTTGGGAAGCAGGGAAGGAGAGGGTTGGCTGATATATCGACGTCGCTGGTCACTCCTCTCCCCCGACGCCATCCCAGCGCTGGATGCGCGGCCATGCTCTCGGCTCTCCGTCTTGGTCACGGAGCTCGCGTCTTGAATACAACGATGAGAAGAGATGTCTTAAGCTCACATACTTAACTGCAATATTACTGCTAGTCTTCGCCCTTGTTCTCCCCCTGTTCCACAAGGCGAACATTTCAATTACTCTGTTTAACATTCTTCTTCTTGGGTAAGTGGTTCGATTAGGCTGTCTTAAGGAAAATATATTATCATCCGTGGTTTTTAGAATTCCAGTGAAATGGAATGTTCGTTGGTAAATTATCGGACTGACTATCTTAAACGTATTTTTTTAACATTTATTTTCTTACTTTCTTTTGGATATTTCTGATGGAACTTTATATAGTCATTTTCTCTACATCGCATTTCTTCCCAGAAACACATTCGTCAACGGGAAGAATAATGATTCCCAAAATAGTCGCCTGAAATGTTTTTTGATAGAACTTAAAATATCGTCCTCGTTAATCCTTTATTCTTCGTTCCGACGACCAGCTTTTAGGAACTAATGCTTTACGCTTTAAAATAATTCTCTCAATAAATGCATTTTTTGCACCCCCCCCCCCCCCNCCCCCCCCCCCGAAAGCACCTCATTACAGACATAGAGGTTTCCTGCTGACTTTTGACCCGTGAGGGCTCTAAACCGATAAACCGCACGATAATTAAGTATACAGAGGTGCTTTAATTGTATGTGTGTATTGTGGTGGCAGAGATGTCGAGTTCTTTTCTCGGAGTCTGGTGGGAACGAGATCTGTGGCGCACTCATGCTCAGCCAGAAGCGCATTCACGCTGCTGTCCTTTCGCAGTCTAATTCAAATTCACAAAGGGCAAGCGCCGGTACACACCGTGCCCGAGACAAAGATTATGAGGCGTGAGTGAGGGCATGTAAGCGGGTGAAAAGACCGGACGGGGTGAGACAGGGAGTGCAAATGTAGCACCTAGTAGTTCTACGAAGTGCGAAGCCATTCCGTACTTATTCTTTGAGGGAACGGAGTACTATTGTAGGGGTATTGGTTTACAAAATTTGGTAATACTCTCTGAATGCGATACATGCGCATCTTCTTCTAAATAATTTGAGTGAATTTTTGACTTATGTAATATTTAATTTAACTTTGATTAAAAAATGAATAAATATATTAAGCTAACATCAGTTGGAACTAAATTTTTTAATGAATTAAAGAATCTGTTCATTTGTGAAATATAAGATTAATCAAAACAAAAACACTCTAAGAATTGAATAATATATTTCTTAATTCCTGAAATCTCCGTTTCTTATAATCACTTCTGTTCAAAAAGTCCGTTAACTGCATGTAGTGTCTTAAGTTTTGGGGCCAAATAGGACGCGTTAGCACAATTTAAGTTGATAATGAAGAAAAACAACAAACTATGACTCATATTCAAAAACGTAACAAGTTTTGATAGGTATTGTATGTTTGAGAAGTTTCACATCGAGCTTTGGGACATAACCTAGTAATGACGATTTGGTAATTCTGACACTTTTTTATTAAACTAATTGTGAAAGTTTTAACAGATACACCTTAAGCGAGGTTTCAATTAAATTTTCGGTAGGCTTTAATGTGTTTCAATAAAAATAGGGAAAATTGGTAAGTACTTAAAATTATAAAAAATTGCAGAGTTGTGAATTAACGTAGTGTGTCGTTGGTTGTGTGAATGGCTTCACCATGAACACTTTAGAATTTCTGAAGGAACGTAACCTGAATTCGAGTGCGTAGCCATTCAAGACGACTTCTCTGTCTGGCTGGGAAATGGCAGTTCGGCATCCGGGTGTAGATCGACACATGAGGTACACGAGGGCTTCAGGAAGGGTAGGAAATGACGGAGAAGGTTGCGCTTATGTCGGAAGCTTCTCTTTAACAGCTGTCGACGCTATGAAAAATCGACGCGCTCTCTCTGAGGCGTTGGTGGAGGCTGGAGCTGCACGTTGAACGTTGGAGGGGACGTCCCAGGTCCCACCACTACGTTATACATGCAAGCGCTCGCCAAACATTCCGATTATTGGTGTAAAAATATATCCCAAATCGTGTGCTTATGATTCAGATAATAGTTTTAGAATCCGGGGACATTACGAAGTTACTAGCTTTCTTTGAAGAGCAGACCTCTTCTACGACGTGTTTTCAAAAGTTTCGAAAGTTATAGAAACCGCTTTCTTCTGGGGGAGCATAATGATTGCGTATCGGATGTCATACAATTATTTAATATGCACTTTTGCAGCAAGCACACATATAGTAAAATTTTGTCGGAAATTTCTGTGAGTTCACAAGCGATATTTTATTCCTAAACTGCAAAAAATTAGTGGATTTGCGAGTGATATGTGCACATTCTTCCTATGTTCTCAAGCAGTCAGAACTAGCGCCACCAAGTTGGTCATATTAAACTTATTGCAATTCAATGTTAATTATAAAAGAAATAATAGAAAATAATACGTATATAAAATGTAAGATTACAATACAGTCCTTGTGCATATGCGATGATGGTGACGAAGATGAAAGTCATGTACTCTGGGAATGACTAGTCCACGGAGAAAGGAGGAATTTTTTGAAGAGAGTAAAAAATGCGGGACTATTTAATTTAAAAGAGAAAGGCAAATTAATGGAAAACAAGTTAGTATATGAGATGTTTTCACAATACGTGACAGAAATAGGGATAATTAGAGACACATACAATTGAGATTGATATACTGACAGGAAATTCTGAGCGCTTACCTTCTCGAGGAAGAGATGTGAAATTATAAGATGCACTGTATAGGGGGAAAATAACTAGTAAAGAAATTTAATAAAAATATAAGCCTTGTAATGACACTGGTTAATAAAGCGATTTAGATAAACTAGAATTGTATTGTGATGGACAATTTTAATGTGAAAATTCCTAAACAAATAAATAATATAGTGCTCTTCCCGGAGATATTCTTAGTAATGATACCTTTCTCTGTCGTGTGAGTCAATAGGACAGGAGAGAAAAAAATATTTAAAATGTAAACATTTGGAAATATGAGAGAGGGATTATTCTCCTCGCATTTATATTTGAACCTCATCCGGTAATGAAATCGAAACCCTTCGCTTCAGAGAGATCTCTATCTCGTCTATATGAGCCCCACAGCCAAATTCAAAACGTAGTTAATTACATATTTGCGGTCATTATCATTTTTCCCATCCAGGACTCACTGATTACTTTTAATAAGCGCATAAAAGACATTTCTAGTTCATTTATTATATAAAGAACTCGAATTATATTTAAAGATAAATTAACGTAAACTAAATACTCGGTTGTCAGAGACCGACCACGTCTCAGTAGACAGAACTTGCAGCGTTTGGGTCGGTCGGTTTTCCTCAGAGCAATGTCAGAATCAAACAAACTGTCGTACTCCGGCCACCGAAGCTTATTGCATAAATTATTATTATGATTGTTATAATTAAGGGAATGTTCATTTCCTGACTTTCATTATAATATTTAATAACTACGTGATGTCACGAAAATGAAATTCACGAAAATGGTGACGTTTCTCGAACAATAATTATTTTACAGGGAAACTTGCATCCTCTAAAGGGATAGGAATATTTCTCTCACGAGGCTTATAAACTTGGTTAAAACCGTTTGAATTTTCATGGGTTTAATTCAGTATGTATTCACATTCTTAGATGTCGTAGTGGAACCAAAAATACACTTTTAGTTTGAAATGAAACGCTCAGTCGTTATCGTACTTTTTACCGAGGTAAATATAAAGTTTTGGCTGGAAAATACATACATTACCCATGACTGGCAATTTGGCGGTGTTGCTAAACCATACTTCCACTATCATGACACAAATCATGCAAAACGTTTTGCCAGATATAATTGCAGTTTCTATTAACAAACATCTCACCCCATCCTGTAGTCATTATTTTTTCCTCTAATAAATATCAGTGATAGCTTAAGATGCTGCTTGTATTTATTCAGTGTTGCTCTTAAAGTTCAAGATCGAAATCTGCGCATTGATCAGATCAGTAAAAATTGTAATATCGTCCTAACTGTTCCTCCAATCACGATGAAATGTGCACAATTACGCCTCTCAACGTACAGTATTGTGATGTAGGATGGTGGGAAATGTTTTTGTAACAAAACAATACGACTTTTAATTTTGGAAAGAGGAATAATAATCTTCTACCAAGAAACTTTCCTTTCCAATTGTTTTCGTGGCATTATCTACGATCTGGATAAGACCAACACGAGTCTCGTAACTTACTTCTATTAGAGAATGGGAATCGTCGTCACCTTTACATATCCCTCACATTGATAATGTTTTACGAATATATGAAATATTTTCCATCAAACGAAACCTTAATTTTCATGTATTTCATTTTCTTGTAAGCATATGGGTTGAATTTCAAAACAATTCATTATTCGTGATTTTTAATTCATAAACCAATTCTTGAAATTAACTATTGCAATTATTAGACTTTTGAAAGAGAAGTGCTAAAAATGAGTAAAGAATATTTGTCACGCAATTTGTCATAAATTTCTGTGTGTTTAGATGGTTTCATATCCATTAAGAATAATTGAAAACGATGAGAAGTACTACGAAAAATTGAAACTGAACTATAGCAATATCAAGTCTCAAGATGAGTAATGATTTTTGAGGGTCGTTACATCCAGTAGGTGCTCTAAAACACATCGAACAAGCTGTTATATTTAATTAAAAATGTGTACTGCCTACAATTGGCACTCAATTGCGCATGAGGAGAATTGAACTGTGCAACAATTGTTACGACACGGTTTTCTGGTACAGCAGTCGCGAAACGACGAAGCGTGCATATCCGGGAGTTATCAACGACAGCATCATTTCGAGCGTCACAGCGAGTGAAAAATCACAATAGGTAGATGGGATTCGATCCCACCCCGGGTAATCGCTCGCTGCTGCCCCTCGCGCGTCGGAAATGTATGCGAATATTCCAGGAGGGTATGAGTGGTGTACGTCGCGCGTGGGAGGAGGCACCAGCAGCATGGGTTCTGGCTGCAGCATCTGCTTCGCATCGTTTGCCCCAATAGGCCGTGCGACGCAATTCCTCCCTATGCGCCGCTTCTCCCTTTGTCATGCGTATGAAAAATGCATGTCGAATGTCGGACAAACACGCGCGTTCCTCAAAAATGCGCATAAAATGCAGGCGCGGCGTGAGATAAAGCGAGCGGAGGAGCGCGGCTCGTGTGGCGGATGCATTGACGGACGGCGAAGCGGCGAATCGGCCACCGATGGCAACTCATCGCGACTCGGTAAATCACGGAGCCGTTAACCTCTTCATTAGGTGTTTGACTCTTCTCCGCTGTGTCGGGCTCTACGATCCTATCCTGGTTCGGGTTTTCTCCGGCTTTCTTTCGGGTAGAGGCGGATTTTATATAAGCGCTCTCTATACGCCTTGGGATGGAAGTCTCATTATCGCTATTGCTATTATTAATCTCGAATTTTTAATTGTTTAAGTAGGTACAATGAATTAACAATATTTCTGGAATATTTTAAAGATATGATAATTACTTGTTCAATAACTGTTTTGTATTCTATTATTTATATCGTAACAATGGCGACTTGTTGACATTATAAAAAGTAGGTAATTATTTTTATTCTTATCTTACGGGGCTGCATGAAATTTCGCCTTGGGATGCAGATGTGATATTTGTGATTACGGTCCTTGATTGGAATGGATGGGTTGATCCTTTGCTTGCGTCCGGCCCTCCACGTGGTCATGCGCAGTTAATATCTGCT
Organism: Laupala kohalensis; assembly: GCA_002313205.1. Lineage (NCBI taxonomy): Eukaryota > Metazoa > Arthropoda > Insecta > Orthoptera > Trigonidiidae > Laupala > Laupala kohalensis. The sequence goes on along the minus strand of NNCF01125906.1, from coordinate 590,672 downwards.
TTTTTGACAATAAATTTGTTTATAAAAATATTCCCGAGACTTTTGTTGCGAGGTGGGATTGTGTATAGCAACATCATGATAACCAGAACCGCTCTGGAGAGGTTAACCAACGCGGTTGTCAGGAAGCACACACCGCCTGCGCTGCGTGGCGAAACCTTTATTTTTATTTATTATTTCATATCTTGTTTCTTGCGAAGGTTCAGGCCAACGACACCTAGCCTTCCATCCAACCACGTGTAGGAGGAAGGCTATTTGAGAAGCGGAGATGTTGTGTTGACGGACTCTGTTCAATAGAATGGGGGGGGAGGGGAGAACTCGTGCTTTCTCGCTCTGCAGTGCGTAGGGAGTTAAGATCCTATACCTACGCTACCATCATCAGTTATTAGGCATTTTTCCGAAAGGTCGAGGAACAACGTAAACATGCAGAATCTCACCATTTCTCTCAAATTTACCAACTTAGTGGTACTTCCGAGTGCTTTGCTCACGAAGTCGCAGTGCTCTACCAACGAACGTTATTCCTCGATATGTACTTCAGTTGGAATGCCCTTCTTCAGTGAAACTGTTTGGAAGTCATTATGAACACTGGTTATCAGCAAGAATAACTTTCAAATATACGAAGCCATATTGAAAACAAGTCTTCTACGATACGGTTTTTGTTTTCAATAATATTATCTTAAAATATTCTAAATACCACATATTAAAGAACTACCTCTTTCATTTATTAAAATAAAACAGAAGTAACTGTGCATATTTATTTCTCGGTTAAAACTCATTCGTTATCCAAACGTAAAAAGTACGCCTAAACGTTAGAAATCATTATTTTATTCATCACTGATAAAACTGTTATAGAGTACTATTTGATATGTCTGAATTCTTAAAATACCTTTTTTTCTCGAATGGATCGAAATAAAAACTTTCTTTTAATGCATTGCGTTTATTTATTTTTTTTTTTTTTGCATTTTGTGTTCAGAATGTTGTCGTAATTTGAAGTTTTCTTTGACAAAATATTAATGAATAGAATTCGGTGAGATGTCATGGAAAGTAAGAATAAAAGAAATTGTTGAATTAAACATGATGTAGATGATGGATGACACCATCTGATAATGGAGCATCATCTGATGATCGATCAAAATGATGATGGAGCACCCTTGGAAGGATCACGTTATAGGACATGTGCAATTGGATTAGTTGCTAGTGAAAACTAATCAACCTTGCATAAGGTTCAATTGGTCTTGGGAGAAAATTAAATTATTCCTCAGGGAAAAAAAGGTGCAATAACAAATAAAATCACTAAGCTTCTGAACAACTTAGTGCGAATACTCTCATCAACATGAGGTAAGAGGTATTTTGATGCTGGGTTTGTGAGGACAGTTTTAGCAAACAATTTGCAATTATTGTAATTTTTTGTATGATATATATTTTGTATTTCATGTCACAGAAATACAAAATTTCCTCGTTTTATTTTCTCTTAGTACGCGAGATTAGATAAAATTTGTTTATGTGGTACTTTAAGTATGAAATAAAGTTTCTTTTGCGTTTGTAATGGTCTCCCCGTGTTGTATTATTCCTCGTCTCTATAAAGATTGGAAATCCCAACGTTGATAATTTACATATTTTAAAACCGCTCTGACACTGCAATTTTTTTGTATTGATGAAGCGCAAGTTTATAAGTGTAAAAATTGTATTCAGAGAAGTCTGAATATACTTACATCATTTCTTTTTATTTTCCAGGTAAGCACAGCTGATACCTCCTATCCCTGGACTTTTGATAGCTTCTCTTCCGGTGAGTTATAAACATGTGACATCAAAAAGCAGCAACGCGAGCAAAAGCAGTGTATGAAATCGTGGTCCTTCATTGCGAGTGATGAAACTCTTGGAGCCTCGCTACGCTAACCGCAGTAACCGGCGATAGCAAGACGCTTCCAACGTCTTCTTTACGCGCGCCCCTGCCGTGTTCCGCTGCACTACACTTCATTCCCTCCATGGCCGTTCCTCGGTGGCACGGGAGCTTTCTTAGATTTTTACGATGCGGGTTCATAGCGTGCGGGGGCGGCCACCGCGCCGGCGTGGCGAGCAAGGTCCGTGCAGGGGGATTAAAATGCGTCTTGCCCTCCGCCTTGTGCGCTGGCGTGCCGCCGTGCATCTTGTGCCCCACGCGAAGGGCGAAGCGCGTTTCCTCGCAGTGGTCGGGATCAAATGGTTCCTCTGCAACAAAGTGCGAAGAAAACATTTTGGTTATTGAAGTCATTATTAGTTTACCAAAGCGAGGTTCAGACCATGACACCTGCACCTCCACCTAACCGTGACTTGTGAAAGGGAATTTGGTAGGAGAGATTGCCGGCGAGCTCGTGGTACCTAACCGACATTTGTGTGGAGTAGGTGAGGGAGACCCCAGCTGTAAACCTCGCCTAGTTCGGCCGAACAGGGTTTGAACCCACTATCTACCACTTAGTGATATCATGGAGGCGAAAACGCTACCACTAGGCCACCGTTGTCAGTTATTAAATTGTATATATTATTTTATACCGGAGTATATAGTATTTTTTACCGGAGAAAGGATACGAATGAAATGGTTTGAAGTGTGTTTTCTTCGACTTTATTTTGTTACCATTGGAAGTATTTACTTATAATTTACAATGAAATCTCGCTTTTATATAAGAGTATCAACGTACTTCGTAAAGTGTTATAATGAATCTTTCATTATTTAAAAATCGTAACAAAAGTTTGTGTTCAATGTGGAGAGAACAAATTTATCTGGTACTATTACCAGAGATATACCGGTAATTTTTCCTCCGTATCCGTGTCCGCGGGTCAAAGTACTAGTAAGCTTTGAGTAACAAGCACACGTTTGCCTCACTGTGCGAGGTCCCTTCGCCTTTCACGCCCTTGCTCTCCCTTCTCTTGCGAGTAATCGCCCCCTTCTCCAAAACCCGTAGCTCTTCGTTTCCGTAGCTCTTCGTTTGCGTGCCACGCGCTTGCTACTCTTCTCCCACATGGCCCATTGCTGTCGCCTTTCTTTTGCTCAGTTCCGCTACACCAACCCCTTGTTACTTGCGTTCTGTCGCTTCATTTATCCGCCCCGTCTCTTTGGTCCCGGATCCGTTTCGGATTCTCCGTCAATTCATCATCTCATTTCTAGTGTCTCTTCCACCTGGGAGTACATCTCCGTTTCTGATGGTTCCGTCACCCTGCTTTGCCTCCTCCCCGTTCCGCCTCTGCCCACACCTTTCCCCAGTATTCTCCGTCCCACTCCGATCCGTGTGCTTCTCCACTGCCACGAATACAGATGTCGGCTCCCTCGGGAGAATTACGGCGCGCGGCGGCAGGCGGCGCGGCGGCGCGATTCTTGGATTTAAAGCCGAGGAAGTGTACGCTATGTCCCGGTAATGGCCTTTCGTCAAAGAGCGGGGATCCGAAGATCTCTCCGCTCCCTCCACGCACACCCGACGTTCTGCGCCGGCGGTCATATTTTTGCCGGAGGCACGAGAGCTCCCCGGCAGATAAGGCTGGGGGTGCGTGCGTCGCCGCTGGAGGGAGCCGGACAGGGCTTGAGATGGAACGACGACCAGCGGAGATTGTGATGAGAGGGGTGCGAAGACGTCCTACCAAAGAGGGCGAAGGATTTGTTTCACTTTGTTTTCGTGCGTCAAACATTTTTCTTCGTCGAGACACCTCAACAAAAAGATGAGTTGAATGTGAAAAAGTCGTTTTTGACGAGATTAATTGACATTCGAAAAATTGTACAGTCTGAAAAATAATCCACCGATGAAGACATGAAACACTCAAATCACGATTGTTGTTTTATTTACACATTTGTTAGCCAAATATTAAATGTCATCGTTGCTGACTGTTTGCCTTTGTCACGGAAATTAAGATCTGAAATAGGCAATTTCCTCCGAAGTTTTTCATTCATTTTTTCAAACTCTATCTGGTAGATGTGGTACACCAAAACCACGGGTCACATTACTCCTACCTTATTTTGTATCTTGGTAGTACTATGTAACACCTGGAAGAATTCATGCAATGGTAAAGACATTCAAGCTACCCTAGGGCGGTCTCACTGCTGTCAGTAGTCTTTGGCACGAACCAACAATTCTGTAGCAGCTTAAACAACCTATATCGATACTTTCACTTTCTTTAAATGTTAAGATGGTGACCCATTCTAGTTATTGTTTCCTGAAAAGTGCAAAGTATTCATTTTTACATAAAGTAAATACATTGGAAATGAGGATTTTTTATTAACTGGAAAGTGTTTGTTTTTAATTTTAATATTCAATATATTACGTTTTTTCCTTTTTTTTCTTCAAAAATATTTTTAATTCGTAAACAATAGTTCATGAAGTAGACGAGATGACCTTATACCACAGTTAAGCTACTGCTCCTTTTCTCTAATGTACAAACATATTTACAAAAACAGTAAGTTCATGAGATTTACGGAATATTGGAATGGACTAGACGACAATAAATGTCTTTCAAACTTGTAAAACTCTTAAAGTTATTGAAACTTTTAAAACTGTGACAAGCAATTTTTTTAATGAAAATGGGAAATGAAAAGTGCAATGCTCATCTCCTTCATTGGGTGTCCATTTCACAAGACAGTATCAGAGCGTTCATATACGTGCAAGAGATCTGCTTGGTTGTCGACCCACGACTTGTGTCAAAATCCCACCTCTGTTGATATAACCTTTTGAATAACTGAATCGAAGGAAGCAATGTTCCCGCTGGACCACCGTGTTAGTTTGTGCGGATCAATTGGGTATGGGTAATGAGGGATCACAGTACGCATTTCGCCTTGATCACTTTTTCGTCTCCCTCATTAGTGGATGGAACAGTGATTTGATGCTCTTTACCGGTTCGATCTATTTTCTTCAAAGGCAACTCATCTATTTCAGTCAGAAAATGTTTCTTATTGATAGAAAAAAGTTGTATATTTTTGTTTTGAATTTTACGTTTCACCTACGTTTCTTTCTAGTTACTACTTGTCACTTAAGAACACGGAGTTTCTTTGTATATAAATCTTTCCTTCTTTGCCTTTGGTAAATTGTTCCAGTAAAAAGAATTAACTATATATGTTACCATAAATCTGTCACGCCATTATTATTGTCTTCACTCTTGTAGAATTTTTGGCGATGTTTTTTCGAGTCGCAAACAGTTCTAGTGCTATTTTATACACATTCTCTTCCGTGATCCTCGACATTTCAATGTTTATGTCATCAGAAACGAGAAAAGGAACTTCATTAGAGCAGATCACTGTTTCAACATGTATCCTGAATAACCATCGTCGAATTTTAGGCAAAGATCGCCCTGTGCAATAAAGGCGAGTTCTGACAATTGCTCAAGAAACATCGCGTCAAAAAACCAATAAGATCGTTCTCCCCCCTTTTCCCTTTTCTTCCCAACATAGTTGTACTTGACGTTCGTAAACTCTTCCATAGGCAGCGATACCTCGTCGCCTCATGCGTGTGCTGCGCCCTACCGCCACGCGCCCTCCTTCCCTCCCCTCCTCCCCCCCTCGACCGTCGACGTGCGTGACGGGCGAGGGCCGAGATAGCGATGCGATAAAGAGGGGAGAGCCGCGTGCCAGCTCGCCTGCAAAGACGGACGATATTGATTAACCTCCAGCGCCCCGCGACGCGTCGCGTCCGGGGAGACTGCTCGGCGTTATCCTGCGGCCAAGGGCTGGACTTTGGAGGTGCCTTCGGCTGCTTCTAATCCGCCCCGGGCGTTTTAAAGCCACCTTTCCATCGCTGTCCTCCTCCACCGCGACTCACCCCCACTCTCTACTCTCCACTTCCCCGCCTCCCGTGTCGCAATCTCTGGCCTTCCGTTCTCGCCGAACATTCTGCAAGACGGACTCGACGGCTTCTCCACTTCCCACTGTCCACTCTTTGCCAATTTCAATACGGCGCTTTATTTACAAAAAATATTATTTATGTACAAATGTGTGGCGAGGTTTTTTTGCCTGTACGCCTTTAAAATGCCCCTTAAGTAGAGCCGTGGGCTGTGCATACAATGCCCTGGTATTCACTCTCATTGAATGGATAGTTGCAGTTTTAATTTTTGGAAATCTTTGTTTTGAACTTAAAATGATTGTAATTTTATTTACTTGTGATTTGTATTTTAATAGTATTTTTAGCATCCTTTAGTGCTTCTTTAATATTCTTTTATTTAGTTGCGCAGTGGCAATATCGTAATTTCGTGCCATGGTGATGGAGTTTCCGTCATGGTGAAGAGGGACGGAGAACACGTGCGCAGACTTCACGAAGGTAACATTGAAGTAGGAGGATAGTGCGATTCCCGACTTAGAAGTTAAAGGTGAACGTGACTACGTAAAATTCTCTTGACCTCCTCTGAATGCGTTTTTATTCTTACGAGGTTTTAAATCGAATTAAGAGACTCGTCTATGAAATGGATGAGTAGGTGGTGAAATGTTCTTTAGCACATACATTTTTTTTAAAATGTGGAACAAGATTGAATTATTAAGATACGATTATGTTGAGAATATTCGTTCCTTCTAGATAAATTAATTGTTATATATCTGGATATATAGATACCTGTTACTATCTGAGTTATTATCATCTCTCGAAATTTATTATGATATTTGTATGAAAACTTTCTAATTAGGTACCTTATCACATAATGCGACTAACATAATTATTCAAAATATATTCTGTAATCAAATGATATAAATAATACAAGATTTACAACCTTTAACGGACGAACAGTTTATATTTTGTGATTTGAAGCTCACGTCGTTCCGACTTTATGTTGAAGTCGTCGCCAGGGGGTACGATTTGATTTTATAAATGTTAATTATGTTAATTGTAGTAGTATATTCTGTAATTTAGATGTCTCGGAGTATTTTTAACAGAAATGGATGTTCGTAGTTCTACGAATTCCAATGGAGTAGTTAATATCATCTATGAGGTCATAGCAGTATTGACTATAAAATACTAATCAACTCTACTGACGACGTAGAGTAACATGGAGGGCAAACTAATAAAATGTTTCAGTTCAATTAAAAGATGAAAGATAGCAGTTATTTCTACCAATATTCGTTGTGAGGAATATTGGTAGAACGTATACGAAGTCAAGGAACGTATGTTTAACTCGCCACAATTTGGCACGGATAACAGGAGTATTGAAATTTCTTCACTCTTTAAACCATTTCGTAATTTATTCCATCGATGACAGCTCTCGATCACATGCATGGTTCCGGAGCATTGAAAATTGAGGCAGGGATGTAAAACAAATATATAAGGAATTCTTTCACGGAAATATTCCTGCAAGAAAAGGAATTTTTTTCAAGGTTACCGCTGATACTTTTTGTTGCTGAGAAGCATTCACATAGTGGAACGGAGCTCGATCCTGTAGTAGAATATGTGCTACGCTGTAATTAGACTTCTGGAAGTTATCACAAGATATAACCTGAACCATACGTGTACACGATCATCTATAAACTTTTACTTTGACATTATTTCATTCCATTGTTAAGTCCCAACAAACGGCTGGAGTTCCGTAGCACGTAGAGCAACTCGCGGGATAAGGCAGTCTCCTGCGAGTGAAGTCAAGGCAACACTTCAGCTTCGGAGCAGTGACTAAAGGTCACACACAGAAGCATGAAAGGTCTATCACGAATGACCCTGAAAGCAGTGCAAACGAAACCAGCGGCGGAAAAAAATTGCGGTTTACGAATAGTCACTGTTTTGAACATATCTGTAAAAGAAAATAATGAAGTGCAAAGAATATTAAACTTGAGCTTTTTTAATGATAAAGGAACTTTTTTCAAATAAATGCAAACAAAATATATACACAAGATACATATCCAATATTATTATTGGCTATTACACCAACTCAAACTAGTTCGATTTAATTTCTAGATAGATTTACAATGTCTGACCTATTTAAACAGTATCAAAATAAACCCCTTCAGTTACTCCAATCCCACATTAATTCGTGTCTTTCAGTTAACAATAAAGTGACTTTTTTTGCAAATCACCAAGATCTGATGAATTAATTTACTTCTAAAAAATAAATTCACCAATAGAAAATTTAAAATTAAAGTTTTACCAAAAATAGTTATTGTCCTTGGGGAGACTATTACAGTATTTGCATAATATGGATTGGAAAATTTTGAGACATCCCATAATCAGTACGGGGGTACAGGTTTGCCGAGAAATTTTAAATATTACAAAAAGAAAGTTAATTTTACTGTAGTGCGTCTTTTATAAAGTGAGTCCATAAAAAAAAATTTAGAATCTGGTAGTTTATCGTGAATAATGGTTGTATCAACTACCGTTGGTTCTTTCTTTTCTACGAGGCGCAAATGAAGTCTCGGCATGTAAGAATCGCTGATACCAAGATGCAGTCCCTAACCTTGGAAAAGGGGACATGAAGTCCGTTCTATCAATTACTTGTGTGGAAATTAAAATCCGTTTGCATTACGTCGACGCACACATAGTTTTCAGATTAGTGAGTATTTCCTCTCTTTACTTTTCTTAACTCGAAACATAACATATCATTCAGAAATAAATCATCAAAAAAGGCATAAATGAACACGAACGGTACGAAATGCGAATGTTTTATAAATAAAGAAACTCAATATAGCTAGTTCAGAATTTTCATATGATACTTCAGAAGTCAAAATACAAACAAGATAATCTCATATTTCGAATTCCGCACCGAAGAGTTGTAGTAATTGCTAACATTAAAGTAATATGTTACGGATGTAATCATAGCGTTTATGCATTTCATGAGCGAAGAGAATATCTCCATAATATCAGAATCTCGTGAATGTCGGCATTAATTTCACGTTCCTATACATCATGAAGTCATAAAAAGGAACTCAAAACTTTAAAAAATCCTGTGAAAATAATTTTTTCTTTCTTATATATCTTTTTTCGTATCGTTTGATTTTCCCATCTGTACAGTAAGTGCGCTGTTGTATGGTAATTCATTGACAATTTTTGTTAAGAAAGTGAACACATGACGATGCCAACGTGATCGGATGAATTATGGCAATGCCTGCTTCATAAATGTATTATACAACCAAAAATTACTTCTAGACAAATTTAAGAAATGACTGAAGGACGTGAAAGAAAGATGCTACACTCGCCACTTAGGATGGAATCGCGCTGGCTCTATGGCTCGTACCCTTGCTACTTTAAGTCGTCAGTAATTATCACTATGATCCAGTATACTTAATTTTCAAGTTTTAGTAGAAAATAGATATTTTCCATTCGTTCAAGGTGGGATTAGCGCTCCAAGTTTGTCAATTCACTGAGAAGCATAACTGTTTTCTTTATTTGTATTATAATTGTTTTATCTTACGACATTATGAATTAAAACCAAGACAAAAACGTGATTAATTTATATCCGTCAGTTAAGAGAACAGTATAAACAATACTAAGAAACTTACATGCCTCGTTTGAAATAGGTCTACACAAGGGTTTGTGTATGTGTGGCGGTCGAGTCCAACAGTTTTGTGATTTACGTTTCACATCTCGAAATATGAAAAATATATTTTTGAAAGTTCTGTTGACATGTTGATTTAAGTGACGTTCTACGGGAAATTTTATACCAAGTAATCTAAACTTTTGATATATTTGTACGTAAAAGTCAGTCCATTTTTGAAAATAATTATTTTCTCCGTAGTACGTAATGTACCTAACAATCAATAATTATTACACTCTCTTAAATTTTTAAATGGTCTGTGAAGTATGTTTTTTTAAAGTTGAAATCAAAACAAATACATGTAATTCCATTTATTTAAGCCAATGTCAGATATATAATTCTACTTACTTAAGGAAGGAGAGATGGCATGTAGGCGTTGTTAACTGCGGACAGTAGATCACAGCTAGGATAGATCATGATCTCTCGGCGCAGAGTGATCTTATTTAATCCAACGTAATATGAGTTCCTTAAAATCATTCTGAGAAATTTCCTCAATAAAAGCTATTAGCTAATTAAACGGTCTTACTTAGGGTATCTCAAGAACATAAATCTTCTGAATTGGAAATTAAATACTAACTACCTGTAGCAATTTTGTATTTATCTTACCAATGAGAAATAATCACGCAATTGCGGGAGTTTTAATAAGAGCAGGTATAAGGAAATCACTTTGCATTTATCTTAATATTAAGCCATCGAAATGATGTAGTGGGCGTTGTAACTTTCCGTCTACGAGAATCATCTTCCTATTTAATCTGTGATCTATATAAACAAGTGATTAATGCTTTATTTATTTATTACTACTCGATCGGCCTCATGACCTTACAGAGGTTTGAAATATTTACATAAGAACTTACTCCTCTACTAAGCAGGTGCAACAATTTAATACTGCTTCAAATTTGCTGTAATTAGAATACCTTAATCTCAAAACGACTGAATTTTCTCTAGATAGGTTTTTAATATATACTTGATGATGTTTAAATGTCCGCTGGTTTTAATGGATACAAATTAAGATGTTTGTGTTCTCTCATACTTCAGACAGAACGGAAGAATATAGCAGGAGAGTAAAACTTCCCTAATGATCAGTTATATTTACTATCTCGTATTTGGTTTTCAGACCAAGGTTGGTTTGCACCTTCTTCAGGTGGGTCTGGGTGCCTGTTAATATGATTTTATGCAGAAATCAAGGGCAATAGTGTTATCTTAAATGTAACGTTTATCCGCGCAGTCTTTAGATACAAGACAAGATTTAAAAAATCTACTCCGAAACCAGGATTCCGACTAGAAAGTTTTACTCTAGGGGAGACGTACGCACTAACCTCTCATCTGACAAGACTTCTCAGCAGAACAAATTCAACAAGGCAAGGACAGGTATGTCACCTAATGGTATTCTTTGTTTTCCTCTGTATAATTTATCCTTCGCTTTAGTTTTATGAATTTTGTTGGAAAGAGGCCAAAAAAGCAAGAAAATGGTAGTTGTCGTGTATAATAAACTTTATTGTCACAAAAGCAGATACAAACTGTGTATGGCCATGTGGAGGATGATAATCTAATTTACTCTCCGGAAGCACGCAAGGGACCATCCCATCAATTCTGATCAAAAGCAGAGGCGGATTTAACATTTCAACATATTCCTAACGATAAAAATAGTTCGGCACGTGTTATAGTATTAACATAATACCAACAAATATTGTATTTAATAAAGCACAAAAAACGTCATTTCACAAGTACGTATTATTATCAAACTATAAACCATCGCAAAGTACTGTTGATAAATCGTAATTATTAAATAACACTAAATTCGGTAATAATTATTGAATATATGATACCGCCTTGACGTTTGAGGGTTAAATTGACGTTACTACGTCTATTTTGTTTTCCACCTCATCCACCATGAGTACAATATTCTTGTACGCCTCCTTCGAAGAAAAGCCTCTTTTGCTAATGGGGCTCTCGCATCGATATCGCTTCGTCTCATCGGAAGCGGCTGTAATAGATGTCTGGCGAATTTCCTATCCAGTCTCTTTTCCCGCTAACCGGTCGTGCCACTCACCCCGTAAATCAGCGAGTGTCTGTTCCGAGACATAGCAGGTCAGCTAGCGCTCGTGGCGGGGACCTTGCAGCGTAATCCGGAAGCGGTGAAGCACGGCGCAGGCGGGGAGTGGATTGCGGCGGTCGCGGCCTTGGTCCAATCCGCCCCACCCCGCTGTCCCCCCAGGTCCCGTAAGACACTGCCGCGAGGAAAGCACTACTCTTTTCTTGGCTGAAACGTCACTTGTTCTGGACCATCAATTTGTTAAAACTAAGAGACAGTGTGAAGTATTCTAATACTTTTTTAAGTTATGGGTTATAAATATTGTTTGTCCATGGGATGGATAATATGTCTTTATCCAGAATACCAATCCATTCATTATCCATTCAAATTCGAACGCCAACACATGGATAAATAAAACGCAAAACAATGAACAGAAGTTCGATAGAACCAAATAGAAAATAGCACACAGGCCGTTCAATTACGAATATCGATCTCATGCTCGCACTTCACTGCTACCATGGTTTCATCTCAATTAACGAAACTTTGAAAATTCTCGTCACTGTTGAGCATACCTTCACACCGTTCCTATTCATTCTCTCACTTTGCGTGGCCATGGTTGGAATTGTGAACATTTCTCGAAAACTGAACCGGTTGAGTTGTGGTGCTTTTTCCATGATTGCTCGGACACAGCATTCCATTCCTTATTGTTTCATTTAAAACAGTGTGTTTCCCTGGTCTTCCGTTTCGAAGCTCAACTTTTAACAATGATTCGTTCATCCAAGCTCATTTTTTTCGATACTTACATTTTCGGAAAAAAGTGAACATAGAGTTATGTTTTCCCTTAAATTAACAGAATGCACGTTCATTAAACGATGTTTTCGTCAGCTATTCAGTGAGTCAAAGTAAAGGAGTATAATATTTGAAAACAACTAAACAACTGCCTCGTGATTAACTTCAATAATACTTTTTTAAATAATAAGAATATAAAAATATTGATTTATTTATATGAAAGAACTTGAGGCACTGGGTATTTTAAGGGGTGTGTGAATGAATGTGGAAAGTGGAAGTTCAGCAAAAATCTGAGTAAGCTGCATAGATGAGGTTGTAAGTGATGTTCCATTTTGGAACTCAGTTTTCTCCCTTTGTTAAACTTGTTAATTCTTTAATTAAGGAATCTAAATACACTGTCAGAAGTCTCAAAATACTTGTAAAATAACTGTTTCTCTTTTAAATCAGCCAAAAGAAATACGACATATAAACTCTTAGTCCTTTAAACAAGTAAACAAAAACTTTCGAAATGGTACCCAAAGCTTTCATACGTTCTACCCTTCCAATTCTCGTGATGTGGAATTAACATTGTTTATTGAAGCTCCTGTAAGAAAAAAGAAATGAAATGTCGAATATAGTAGATGGAATACATCCAATTTCATTCAGCATGTTGCCTCTTTATTCCAGTGTCCCAAAACACGATCGTGGACGGTGATTGTTCTGTAGTGTTGTCGCTGCTTGAGATTCAGTGGATGCTACGACGAATCGATGTTAGGGCGGATTTGTGTTGCTTTGAACGGAGACCATGTCGTTTGTTTTTTTCACAGTGAATGCCGTTGTCGCATCACAATTCAAGAGTCCTTGACTATTCACTCCTGAACTCTGAGTACCACATAGAAATCTGGAGTGTGAAAAGTATAGTAATAAGTAATTCTAGTGATATTACATCAGTCAAACTTCTCTTGTCTGAGAAAGGTTTTGGGGCTTGGGGGCAGAGTTGAATTTGTGTCCCTCTCACCTCTCCTCACGCTTTTTCAAACGATTACATTCCTCACCCCTATCAGTTGGTTTATGTAGAAATGAACGTAATAAAATATTTCAATACTCTTTCAATATAAGTACTTAATAGCGCTTATGACAGAGATTACGATACTTTAAAAATAAGTGAATAAGAGAATGTTTCAATAATGTCTGTTTTGTATAAAACGCAAACAAATCTTAACTTTCTTGAGATACTGTAACTGAACAATTACAGACAATGACTTATTGACGATTAATTATCAACAATAATTTATCCTCGTATGGTCCTTCCTCTGAACCGAAATCATCAGAAATGTTATGATTTTCCGGTGACAGACAATAATCAAAAGACTTATTTTTTTGATGTGGGATAAATCTCATCAGTCATTGGAGGTCCCTCTAACTAAAGACACATCTGCGTTTTGGACACGGAGAGCTTCTTCCGACCTGTATTACCTTATGGGCAAAGACACATCGAGCGGGCGCGAAGCGGAGATCTCCGCTGCTCCCTGCGCGACCTCGCCGCTTACTAAGATCACAAGTGTTAATAGATGGGTATATTGAGAGAAGCGAGGAAGACGGCGGGTGATTTCTTTCACGGATCTTCCCTTGAATTTAATTTCCTTCAATTTCTACGGACGGATTATTAATAATATCAAAGTTCATATTAATTATTGCAACACTGAGTTCTAGTGCTTCTTTACTTCTTCATAAAAAACTTTTCGCATCCTTTTTAGTGGAGTTCGTTTTTGTGAAGCTATCTAATTTTCGTGTTTTACTATTTTTGACTTCTTCGTGTATTCTTCTGTTTGTATTTTTGTCTTTTAGAGATTTTCGTTATGTAATTATCAAAAATTTTGGCGTTGTTTTAGTTAAAAAGAAAGAAATGCGCATTTTCACATTACATTTTAAAGCTTTACATTTCAATTATTTGTAATATTTGTTCCTTAATTGCTGTTCTATGTCGTACTCTTTTTGTGAAGTCATTGTGAATCTTTGTGTCATATTGTTAATTTGCATTGTGTTGTGTTTTTGATTGTCCTTGTATTTGAAACGAACTAAACACTACTTCCTAAAAATCTAATAGAAACTTCTCGAGCAGGGAAGTTTTCAAATATTGGGTAATTTTGTATGTACAGTTCCCTTTCTTAATTATCAAAATTATATTAACACTTTTTGAACATAGATGAAAGATTGTCCTACAGTTCGCCTTATTTAAAGCATTATTATATTAAATTTAAAAAAAAATTTACTACTTAAAATTTTAAAACAAAAAAAAAATTGAGTCAATTATGTTTTGAAAGGTAGTTATCTATGAATAATTATTGATAAATTACATGGTAAGAGTACATTTTGAAAGGGAANCATTATATATATATATATATATATATATATATATATATATATATATATATATATATATATATATATATAATGTGTGTGTGATAAATAATTTACAACTTACGTCATTTTTACGAACGATTACAATACATATTGTTCTTATTAAAATGCACAATGTGATTTGAGTCGCCGTTTGGTGGTAACACATTGTAACAAATACATGAATGTAGCAACATATTTTAGTAAGCACAATATATATCGTAATCGTCCGTAAAAAGATCCTACGATGTTATTTATTTCTTATGTAAGTATATTTCACTATTACTGTTATATTGTCATCTGTGTATAGTAGGTTTATTTCTATTATTTAAAAAATACAAAAATAGTCACCGTTGTGTTCATTGCACAGTAAACAATAAATATTACTTTAAACTTTTTCATAAAATATAGCTACGTGTTTTAAAATAAAAGCGTTGTGTAGTTAGCGGGTAGTTGCGTGGATGCTCTGTACAAGATCTGCGCGAAGCAAGTCTGTTATCGTCCTGAAGTGACCTTGTTCCTTCCACCCCTACTCGCGTTGCCGTACTCCTGCCCGCTGTTGAAGAATATGGTCCAAACTAGACTTGACAAGAAATATGAAAAATAATGAAAGAATATTTTTCGGAACATAGATCTAATGCTTCACCAAAGCTGGGAGGAGTAAATGGTCGTAAAGAGAGGTTTTCGACTGTCTGTTTCTCTCACCACTCTCCGCCACCCTGACCCCCAACGGAGCAGAACAACGGGAGGCCGTCATTGCCTTCGCCGGCGCTTTCGCCTCCGCCGCGGTGCCACCTCCGCAATTCTTTTGTTCTTTTCGCGAGGCGATCGCAATCGAGCGCCCGCCCTTTCCAAGACCTGACCCCGCGCACGGGACCTCTCGCACTCTTCCCCGCTGCGCCTTCTTGCGGCCCGCATCGTCCCAACCCGCCCTACCGCACCTTCACTCACCCTGTGTCGTATTCGCTCTTGCTTTGGACGCACCTGCTGCTCTGCGAGGCACTTTTTCATTCTCGGTCGACAGCGAACTTTGCCGTTTTCAAGTTTCTTCCCGTGTATCAATTCCATTGCAATACAAAGTTAGATATAAAAGAAAAAATGGGATGAAAGTAGATAGGTGAGTTAGTGGACCCAGTATTTTATTTCATAAAGTGTTATTTGAAATAAATAACTATAGTCTAGGAAATGATTTGAGGCGTGGGACACAATCAGAAATATCTTCATCCACTGTTTGTTCTATCTTGTGAAGACAATGAATTTTTATCCTCCTGTAGAATTAACATTGAACTGATAACGACTATTGATGAAGGGTTATGGAAATAAAATTCTGATTTATATTCCTAAAAATGGCGTATGTCTGGACCCATTTTTTGCGGAGTCCAATATTTCTTGAGAGGGGTCTACAGCCGAAGAGTTCAGCACCTTTTACTTAATTTCCTTTTTCTCGAGACCGTCTTACTTTCTTTCGATTCAGACTATACTTGTTTGGACAAAGTAATGTCACCTCTTTTGATAGCTTGGATATTTGTTAATTGCGATTACTTATGTTTATGACTTCTTTTATGCACTTATTTTTGTATTTTCAATAAATAATTTCATGAAAAATATTACGAATAAGAAGACCTTTTGGAGAGGGGTCGGTTTTTCTGTGCCCCTCCTCTTAATATGTGCCTAAACAAGTATCCCTCGCTTCATTTCAGTTTACATATTTCTATAGGTGTATGAGTCATCAAATATTTCTTTTATTCCTCGGGAACATAAGAGTTTATATGGATGATTATTTATTTATTATTTATTTCATATCTTATTTTCGGTTGTGAGGGGGTTCAGACTATCAGGTCTGCTCTTATACCTAATTACATGATTTGGGCGAAGCTATAGGGAAGAATAAATGTCGATATTTTGCCGGGGAACCTGACGTACCGATCCGACATTGGTCTTGAGAAGGAGAACTTATAACCCGCCAAGTTCGGTCGAGCGGGAATCGAACCCATGTTTTGCTGCTCAGTAGTGCTTCGGGGGTGAAGACACTACCATTACTCCGAGGTTGTCCATTAGTTCAGTCGAGAGAAATCATTGAATCACAGGTTACGTTTTAATTACACGAAGGTATACATCTTTGTCACAAAGGTATGATTAATGGTAGACTAGTCAAGTAAATACGTCGCTGTGCATAAACTTAGAATTATTGTGGAAAAATTAGTACTAATCTATTGATTGATAATTTTTACTTTGGTGTCGAGAACTCGGAAGTTTTGACCGAAAAATTATAGCACCTCCCTTCCATGATTGTAATGTTTTTAGATAAAAACAATTTACGCGTCTGTATTTCATCGCCTAAAATCATACAAGACCTACATAACTTAATTGTCATTTGTAATTTGTGCTTTTTTTTCGTGAAATATCGGCGTGCGCCTTACAGATAAAATTTCTTATCGGTAAAAAGTGTTTGCATAATTCACAATTACAATGCAGCGCGAAGTGGCATAATCAAGTTATGATCTACTGAGAACAGTATTTCAGCACTAAAGGGGGTTTCACGTAACTTTCACCAAACGGAGGGTTCCCACCACGAGGTTACCTGGCTCTGGGATACTTGTCTTATCCTCGGGATGGCATCTGTACAATGGGACGGCGGCTAATTTCGATTACCTTCGATTACGACCTTGTGCTTATTACGACTTAGTGCCTATCTACACGAAATGACGATTATAAAAACAGTTCTTTCTCGTTCGACTCCATCTTGTGATGTTCATTCATATGAGGAGTTCGGGAGTAAAATATGTTAACCCCTCACAGAACAACATCTGAGATAATGACGAAATATGTTTTCTTATTTCGAGTTTTAGAAAAAAATTAATACATTTTACAAGAGTATAATTTTAATGATGCAAACAAAATATTAACTTAAAATTTCTCAGACACAAAAGAGACATTAAAAGAAATGAAAGTAAACTAAGGTGCTGAAATATTTTAGAATTAACATATTTTACATGAAAAGATTGAAAGTATCATACAAACTCGTTTGTCCAGGACAAACCGCGTCTTAATAGACAGAACTACCAACGTTTCGGTCATCCAGCTGCGGCCTTTTTCAGGGCAATTTCAGTCGAGGAGACGTAAGTTGCGGTTATACGACGACTCTGAGTGTACGACAGCGACTTAGGTATGAATCTGATATTGCCCTGAAGAAAGTCACAGCAAAATGGCCGAAACGTCGGTAGTTATGTGTATTGAGACGCGGTTTGTCCGTAACAAATAAGCTTATATTGACTTCGGCCGCAGAAGCCTTCGTTTATATGAAAATTTGTACTAAAGAAAACTAAGACTTTGACTCAACGAGTAGCCATTTTCTAGATAGTTAAAATGTTTCACTCGAAATGGAGTGAGTTACATAAATATGTTTAAGCACGAACGTCATGTACAAACACAATTATTTCTTTAATTCATTAGTTTCACAACAGTAGATGAATTCTTCTTGAATATTATTCTTTTTTCTCTCAATTTTTGATAATTTCCAGCCGAAACCTTCATGTAATGCCTTCGAAGTTTAATATACTGTGAAATTTTATAACATACTCTCTCGTATCATTCTCGCCAAATCGTGATAAATTTATCACGGTTCTCTGAACTGTATATTGGGATCCGAGGGTTCTTAAGCTTCTTTTTTTATCGCTCTGATCATTAAATTCGTGATTGTAATCACTGACTTCATTAAACAGATATGCAGCATACTGTTTCACGCTCATTATTAGAAGACATTACTCCGTAATGAATTGGAGTTCTTTTTTGGCCTGGAACACCAGTTGGTTTTCCCCTGCGATGAGGATAATGATACTAAGAATGAATAGTCAAGGACAGTGGTAATATCTGCGACTAATGTTCAAAATCAATCGTTTATTTGTGAAACACTTGGTTCACATTCACTATCTGTGCAATTTGTGAATCAATTATTCAAACACAGCAAAACAAGAAAATCGAAACAAAAAAAAAATGTTACTTTTCCTGCCAGACTGTCTGGTCTTCGGCAGCAGGTTTGGAATACATTATAATATTAAAAACTGTGTGATAAGTAAATTACAATGTTTTACTGATGAAATTGAAAGAGCATAAGTCATGCATGATTTTAATATTTTAATTCTACGGGGAATTAAAAAAAGTCTGGAGAGCTTTCTTTTGATGCGTTGTCTATACAAAAATATTTCCCAGGCTCGAAATTTTGAGAGGAGGGAATGAAAGTTCTGTGTATAATTGGAATTTCAAGATAAACTAAGGTGCTTGATCTATTTTACGGATATATATTTATGGATATATTTTCTAACCGTAGTACCAGCTCAATATTTCTGCCGAATATCTTGCGGAAGAAGGTTGATATCACTACCGCGATTTTGCGAAGAACTAAGAATTATTTATTCTACTGTATTTAATTACTGTATATAACTTCTATATTTTGAGAATAGACATATTAAAGAATGACATAATTTTCAAAAATATTAAAATATAATATTGGTAATACATTTATTAGAGTTCCTTTAAATCATTGCAACATCGAGCCATAGATCATTTATTACAAAAATCTCTTTCCGTAAATACAAACTAACAGTTATTAAAATGTTTAAAGGTCATAAAAAAAGAGAATGAGAAAAAATACGACGCAACGAAACGTTTAATTGCTGGAATTCTCTCTCTATTATCATTGCCATGTTTTAAAATATCGAGGAGACCTTCCTGGAACCAATGCATTGGAAACTGTATTGTGTCAGGGACGTAGCTCAGCGTAGCGTGTTTATTGTATTTTGTGCTTGTTGTTTCTACTGTATGTACTTAGTTCTGATGATCAATATGATTAGTCTGTATCTAAATGACAAGTTTTTTCGTGTGTAGGTTGATGTACTTAATTAGGATATTATCTACAAAGACAAACACAATTGTTTCAACTGGAACTCTTCCTTTGAAATACTCCGTTACCTAAGCCAAACATTCAATTCATGAACTTAATGGATTACTCGAAAAATTAATGTTCCGGGAAGGTTTTTCCTTTCTTGGAATGAAATTTGCTATTTCTGGTAAAGCGTCTACGGAGGACGCACTAGAATGAAACTTTAGTTTGACATTTCATTCCTGGTAACATACCCTAAATTCAAATTACACACGATATAGAAATTATGAAGCGTGATACATATATTATTGAATATAGAAAATAAATAATAGATAAAAAAAGCAGTATTGGTACTTTTACATCTATATCATTGTATTGTTTTCTTCTTCTTTATTGTCTATTATTTGCTTTGTCAATAGTATATGTCTCATTCTTCTATTCATAAATCTTGATGGCTGATATTCTGTCGAAAGAGCTCTTCACCAAGTAAGTAAATAAACCGAAACGAAATGTCAAAACAAAGTGTTCATTATTGGAATTAAAATGCATCCTCTTAATTACACAAACTTTAATCAAAAGATATATCTTATTACTTGTGTGTCCTTTTTTAGTTTGAACAAACTAGAATAAAATGCAGTGTTTTAAGCCAACTAAGATTTCCTGTTGTTCATGCTTACCAAGCGTTCTCCCAATGACTTATATCAAGATGAGAAATGTTTAGACATTTTTAATGTACCTATTTTGTGTTATAAAAAAATTAAAACTCATGATTAATTTACGTTTCTCAATATATCCAATGTATTTGAAAAGATATTTATTTCAGTTAAAAGAACGATAATTTAATTTGGAGTTCGTCTTTGTTCCAAAAACTGTTGACCTTTAATTATGGACTGAACTCCAAATTCGTCATCTTAAATCATTTCTACTTTCTATTATATTCGCTTAGTTGGTCATGAGGGATGGTACTCGTGAGTTTATTGACCGAGATATGAGAAATAAGATACTTAACTGTCAGCCTCCTCACGTTATTAGTTCATTATTCTCATCACATTTCTGGCGCTGGTAGTCCGTGCTTTCATATTTTCCTTCTTTCGTACTAGTTAAATGAACAATGACATACTAAGTTTTCTTCTTATGTTTGTGCCTTTTCTTGTGGCACCTCTTCATAGAACGCTATTTTAGGAACATTTTCATAAGTGAAGATATTCATTTAATCCCTGAAAAAAAGTGAGGTGAATGAGCAAAAGGGAAAACTCTGTATCTCTTGTAATAGTTTATGTCATCAAGTCGTGTTCGCGACTTACACTCCGACGTCATATCTTGGAGCTACCGAACTCTTTAAGTTTTGCTATAAAGAGCCCAGAAAGTCGTATAATTCCGAGCAGAGAAGTTGCAAGTGAGAAAACAGTAAAACCTCGGGCTGCGCTGTGGTTGGAAGAACACGGAGACTGGCGTGGAATACGGCGAGGGGAGACTGAGTTTGTTATTGGTTCCTCAACGGCGACCGAAACCTTTTAATACGAACACTCTCCCTCTCCTGAATGATATTATGACTTGAAACACGAATAATAGAGTTATTTTGGAAGGTTATATTTAGAACCTTGAATAGCTTACTACAGAACCAAATAGATGCTGAAATGGGAAAGCAATTTGTCGTGAAGTGTGCTACATAGGTCAAGGGTTCTTCTCTTTTTCTTTTCTTGTTCAGCTCATATTTCACATTTTAGTGACATATAAGAATTTACTTTCATTACGTGACATTTTATGGGTGCACACCTGAAATATTTTCCGATAAATAACTGTGAAGTTGTGGGTGACACCATGTCTAATAAATAAGCACTCCGAAGTGAGAGAAATATTGGGTGTTAATGTTAAAATTGCGGCAAAAGAGTGATTAAATATGTGATCATAGATAATGAGGAAATATCTTGATATCTGGTCCTAGGGTATATTTATTGTTGGAGAGTAAGTCTTATAAAAGTTTTGATAACGGATTGTAATGTTACTTTGGTTTTTGTTGAACGGCGTAATGATTCTTAACAAATTTGTGGATCAAAATAATTGTTGTCTGATGGAATACCTATTCACTCATAAAATAATGGACACTCTATCTTCCTCACCATTTCCCATTGTTGCATGGGGTCAACTATGTGTGGTACACTATTACACACAGAAGGATGCACAAAATTCTGATTGGTTGATCAAAGTTGGGAAAACTAAAGGTTTTTGTTTTAGTATTAGTTCTTGAATTACTAATAGTTACTTTTAGATATGAATATTGTGCATTATGTCGTTTTTATATCATAAATATTTTACACCAAATTGTCATCTTAACCGAAATGGGTAGGCCTATCCGTTCTTTGTGGACATGATTGAAGTTTCCTACATATTCCTTTTTAATTTTGCACGTGAACAAAGGATGTGAGCCGTTAAGTTTTTCTTAAAATTGATTAAAAATCAATAAGGCTTTAATGTATTTTATCCAGGACTCTCAGATTGAAAACGAAAATTTTAGAAGAAGAGTATGGATGTCTTGTAAAAGATCTGGTCTTCTGAACAGCTTGTGTTGAATTGAATATCGCACACCTGCACTATCTCATGTCAAAACTGCATCTTCTTAATTTGTTTTTTTGTTTTTTTATCGCTCTCCTTGAAAAGTGGTGCTTGAAAGTTAAGTCTACTTAAAATATTGCCAGATCGGGTGTTTTGTATCATAAAAACAATTTATTTATGAGTAAACGTAGACTTCCGCGTCCGGAGTCAATATGACCTTTTTTGTCCGTGACTAACGCGTCTCGGTAGACAAAATTTCAAACGTTTCGGCCATCCTGTTGTAACCTTGGCAGAGTACGACAACGACTTAGGTCTGTACGACTCTGTGCCGTGAAGAAGGCACAGCAGGATGGCTGAAACGTTGGTAGTTTCGTCTACTGAGACGCAGTTTGTCTCGGACAAACAAGTTTATAAATAATTTTTACTCGGTGTCTTTTTTTATATAATACAAAGAATGGCGAGAATAATAGTAGTTTCACTAGCACCTCAGTGAAGGGCGCGAGAAAAATTGTATCCTCAGCAGGTCTCCCATTCCTTCTGTCCGCATACGCCTTTGTTCCGAACGTGGAACAGCAAACGTTCCGAGGTCGTTAATCGCCCTAGTGAGCCTCGCGAGTTCGGATCTCCGAGCTGCACGCGAGCACGCGGTTCGACGCGTGTTTTGCTTTCCTCTCACCGCCCCCGCAACTGCGCTACGCCGGTCGTAGCGTGCCGTGCAATGAGTTGCTTTGCCTTGCATAATGGCTTGCGTTAGTATACAGATTTGCCAGGAGTGATTAATATGTTAGAGGAGGAAAATGACTCGGCCGGTTGCGTGAGGAGGCGGTGCGTGACCGGAGGTGGAGACATGGCGGGGAATGTGTGGGTGGGTGTCAGGTGAGCGTGGAGATGTGGAAGAGTAACGACTGGAAGCTGCGATATTGAAAGATTGAGTGACGTGGGGGAGGAGAGCGGAAGTCTAAGAGCCGCCAGGGCTTCGTCGTCCTCACCTTTTCGCACTCGCATTCGTCTTGAAGGTAGTACTAGCGTAGGTTGAATTAAATCACAGAAATATCTGAAATCGGCATCAATAAAAAGAGTAACATATATTTATTGTGATTTCAACTTGAAAAACATACTTCACCGGCCATTTAAATGTAATAATTGCGATTATAACTAATGGTGTAATACATTGCGTCTTATGGACGAATCACTTGCTTTCAGAAAAGACCAACTTTTAAATCAGGAAAGTGATAGAAGTTTACTTTGATTTGTAGTAAATTTTCCGTAGTATATTTTAGATCACTATTATCTGTAGGTCACCGGACATTTGAGGAATCTACGAGTATTTAATTTTTTCTAATGTGAGATGCAGAAGTCACGAAACCGTTGTGCTCGGCCTCCG
Source organism: Laupala kohalensis (assembly GCA_002313205.1). Lineage (NCBI taxonomy): Eukaryota > Metazoa > Arthropoda > Insecta > Orthoptera > Trigonidiidae > Laupala > Laupala kohalensis. Next base: position 567,203 of record NNCF01125906.1, on the reverse strand, counting down.
TTGTGTTCCTGAATATTGTTTGTACTATATTATTAAGGCTTAGATACAAATTAAATCATGCTTTTTTCTTCGTTATAATTTATATTATTATGTTTGATAACAAACCAATAGGTAGGTGCCGCTACTGCATTGTGGATTAAAATACCGTCACGTGAGGTTCGATAAAAAATTAAAGGTTCCTAAAATGTTTTTCCTTTTATTCGGAGGTGAACGGGAAGGAACGCTTCTAAAATAATACTTTAATTAGTTTTAAACTGAATTTATCGATACTATTGTCTCATGAATCGACAATTTAAAAAAACTCATCGTGATTAATAATACGCTACTATTTCCCCGTCCAGCGAATGTCAATAAGAAACCATTAGGAACCCATTTTATTTTCATTTATACTTTCATGAGGGGGCATAAAGGTCGAAACAATGACGTTTTGTGAAATGGCACCACTCTGCATGTCAACTTGCCTTCTTTCTCATGAATATGCGAGCCATTTTACTTCAAACTTTCTTTTGCTATACGAAAGGAATATATTTATATCTGGTGAAACGAATTAACAATACCTATTTAAAATGAGTTTGAATTGAAGTAAATGCAAATTTAAGATTGATATAATACTTATATCAAACATCGTACGTATAGTTTTGAAGGTGATCTTTATTCTTGTACATTTTGAAGAACGATATTAAGCCTCATTTTTTATGCTTTATATTTCAACAAATTAATTCACTATGTATTCCCCATGACACGTAATGTTTATGTTGAAAATGCAAAACTGTATGATTTCCGTAACTATTCGGGAGAAAAAATTTTAATATTTTTTTAAAACAGTGGGTACACTTTAGTTGGATATTTAATTATAAATTATTATTAACTACGTAGATTTGTACTGAAAAATTTTGGACGCACCAGGTTTATACATAAAGAGAAGATTATGATTGACAGGTAAAGAACCCTTACGTCTTCTATGCTACTACAACATTCATCTACATTTCTTGAGATGACTGGTTGCAAGATTACGAATCCCACGAGTATTTTTCGAGTCAGATTTGACCTTTTAATGATGAAGATCCACTCCAATCTAAAGAAGACTCCTAGCAAGGTGCAATTCAATAATGTTAACTTCTCTGAACAAAGTGCACTAAACACAACAAGTTGGTAAATTTGAATACTGTAATGGATTTTAATTTAGAGTTCTTCAGCAAAAAGCAATGCCATATTTATCTGAATTAAATTACTTAGTAATGTCAGTCTTAATATTAGAAAATGTCACTCATCAGCATATCCGTTCTTGTCTCTTCTCGTCGTGGCCTTTCCATGGGCAGGCTATGACAGATGATGCGATAATATTGGTTGGCATTATTTTTACGCCCAAATTCCCTTGCTGCTGCTCTGTGGATGATAAATGATACGGATGAAAGAAAAAAATAGGATGACAAGGGGATGAGATGAACGAGACGAAAACTCATATTCACTTATGTGGGGTGAAAACTCATTATATCCTGCTTATGAGCTGGACCCTTGACCTGTGTGCCATGCAAACCCTAGGCAAAATACGATCCATCGAGCAAAAGTGTGACTCTTGAACAGTGGCGGATCTATACTGTAATCAAGGGGGGGGGCTAACCGGGGAGCAGTTTTGTTTAAAAATTATGGTTTTACAACACAAATGTTATAAATATTATCTCTAAATAAAATGCAGGAAACAGTAAGTAACAATTAACAATCTGGTATTAATTAACAATTATTTATTAAGTTATTAACTTGGTATTATTAATTTTATTAATATGGTATTATTCATTTTATTGATATGGTGCTATTAATTTTATTTATCTGGTATTAATAATTTTATAAATCTGGTATTGTTAATAACATTATTTATAACAATTACAATCATAATAGGGTTCTAATGACCTTGCCGTTGACGAACCCTACATTCCCATACACACAAAAAAATACAATCATAATTAATAACAATAATTATTCTGGTGACACTTTCACAAAGTATGCCATTTATCAACTACTATTTTATCTGTCAAGAGTTCAAGTCCAATTGGGGGGACTATAACCCTATTAGTCTTCCCCCCCTCATAGATCCGCCACTGCTTTTGAATATTCTATTTCGTTGTTCTTGAAACGTCATTTAATGTATTCTGAAATAGTTACTTGCTTTCTATGCTTATTATGCTTATTATGCTTTAGATTATTATTCTCTGAAACTCTTATTCCGAAAGTTAATAAGTAAAGGAAAACGAATCCCCAGAAATTAACAAACTGTCGCCGATTGTTGTCACATATTTAAAAAACTCTCATGGATAATGAAGCCATACGTGCAAATTTATTTTCAAAATAAAAAATATAGAACCTCTTGTCACACCTCATTTGTTAACATATTTTCATTAATGTCGTATGTTTTGACCTTGTGACCGTTAATCCATACATCTTGGAACAAATTATTTGAACCTAGGAGTGGAAAAAAATCAATGACAGGGACTAATTGCAATGTCAAGTGCTGTTCAAGGACAAACTCATTTGTGAAGTTTTTAGCCCCCGTTACTAATTGTGATTTGGTACTCTTACAGAGTCTGTGGTGACATTTCTGAGCAGACGGCCGTTTCAGCTTTTATCATTGTGACAGCAGGGTAATATGAGCGGGTTGCCATGCCTGACCACAGAATGTATTTTCGACGAAATGAACTTGGTGTTGCTAGCCATGATCTCCAAGTTAATATCAATGTAAGAAAGTAATTTATTCTGAGACGCTCGATGGGCTGTTTCGTGGTCACACAGTTTGTCTTAATTGTATTCCCCAATCAGTGCCGCAGTGACGTAATTTCACTTGCATGCACGCAAGCAGCGACCTGGTAGACGGATGGCTGCCTACAACACGCATTTGCCATTTGCTCCCTTTATCTTGTATCCAGGTGTGCTGTTACCATAAGCTGGTATTTGTGATGGTGGGGACGTAGTGAATGCTTACAACTACTGAAACCTATATGTCGCCTAAGCACTTGTGCGACTTTCTCCAGATGGTACCTTCTAGAGTGAGAAGATATTCTGGAAAACTACGTATCTAATTGAATTGTGGCACGGCAAAAGGACACCCGTGCAGAAAGAGTAAAAATGATAGTCATAATAACTATTTAGTTCATCCAAACATTTCTAACAGTTCGTCTCTCATTGATGACTAGGGTGGTTCATACACTTTACCTCTATTAATACCAGGATATATTTCTGGAAACTTATACTACAATTTAAAACAATAACACATTTCAAGATGGAAAATGATGCGCTCATGGAACTGAAATATTACTGGCAATAATTGAAGCAGAATAAAATAATTATGTTTGTTTTTAGTCACGAATTATTTCTCTAAAGTTTTTCAAGCAATTCCTTCTTATATCTTGAGTAACAATGTACTTCCTGCTGATTAGTTTTCACATTGTTAGACCATCTCCTTCGATTGCTTTCCTCTCCCTTCCTCTCTTATTCTCTCCATTTTCCTTTGACAACCTGCGCCAACCGTATATTTCTGTTTTTTCCTGAAGATCAGGTTGTGCCAACGTACGTGAACTTTGGTAATAAACACTAAATGGTGAAATGAAGTTTAGCATTTAAAATGTAACATTTTTCAGGTAGAACACACTATTTGTATAACGTGCTTCCTTACGTATGAAACACTATACCAGATTCTTGAATACGGAAATTTTAAGTAGCATTGTTCAAAGAAAATGAACGATGAAATGTCAATTTAAGACTTTGTTTCGCAACAAGTCTACTAATGCAGCAGCATTTAACATGTTCATTTACTTCATTTAAATTTTTAAACTAATTTTTGTAAGTTTTGTGGAAAGTCTTAAAATTCATATCTCCTTTTAAAGCACTGCAAATCACAGGCTTTCTTTGTGAAAAAGACAGAAACGAGTCAAATTTGTGAATTGGTCATCTGTAATTTTAAGAATTAAAAAAAGATGATTAATCAAACTACCATATATTTGTGTTGAAAATTAATAATATAACCGAATGTTTAATAATACAGCCGAATTAATAGAATCCAATATTTTGAGTTCAGGTGCGAGATTATTCAAAGTCCATAAAAGGTCGAAAGTTTTTAATTATTAATTTCATAATTAGTCAAGTTGTGATTAATGTGGTTAATTAATTTTATTCAATAACAATTAAATACAATTTTTACCTACGTCGACGCCTCCGTATTCTGAAAAAACGCTGAAAACTGAGAAATCCTCATTTCGTAACATGTCAAGATGTTGCGATCGGTAGTTTGACAAGATAACACCTCATAGTTTTTGCCTTGAAAGTGAAGATCGGATTTCCCTGGACATCAGACAATGATAGCTAATGTAGGACGCTAATGTGACTGGTCTTTTCATTCAAAAAACCCATTGAATTTCAATTAAACCTTCGGAACTACATCCTACATTAGGTTAATATACAAATAACGTAGCAACTTAAATACTGAAATCTAATTTGCTTGTAAAACAACTAATAATTTTAAACAAGTTACGGTTCCCACGTTAATGTCGCAGCAATGCAATGTAATGTATGTGTTTAGATCTGCTAATTTCATTAATGCAGACCAACTCACTGCTAACCAGATGTCGCTGTGAAGTAAGCGTGTAAGTGGGGCGTATTACCACTCAACCGCAAGGTTCGTGATGATCCACGATATAACTGAACGCTTCTGAAACAACATTCATCTTAGAAGGTGGGGAAGAACGTGTAATGTTCCAAATAATGCTGAGATATGTTCGAACTATTATATGGATCGTTCATCGAATTTCGTGGATCATATTCAAGAAACTCTTCCAGAGTGTGATTAGAATCTAGTAGGTCTGTCAGACGAGACGAGAATCTCATTATAGTTTACCATGTGGGTGAGAAATTTATAGGGACATTTTGTTGGTAACATACTATCCATGACATTCCTATTTCAAACCACGTGATAGGTAGTTGAGGAAATAAGACGAACAAGTTAATGTAACTATAGTGGAAAATTGATTTCCTAAGGCAGGATCTAATCTAATAGAGTATTTTTGTATTTTTATAAAAATGAATTATCATTCGTTGGGATTTAAAATAATATTGGGTGTATAGATAACAATAGGTGTAGAGTTAATGTGTAAAAAATTGAGATTACCATTAAAAAGCGAAGTTAGTATTAGAAGAGACTTAAATTTAGAACTTCAATTCAGAGAAAAATCTGTTGCGTACTAAATCATTTCCCGTATAAGTACGTATTTCCATATAATTTTCTGATTATCATGTATATATGGTAATGTTTCCTTAAATATATTTATATGTTACATAATTAAAAAAAAAAAAATTGCTACATCATGCTACGAGAGAGTTAAATAATATAACACAACCATTTCAAGGATTGAAAAACTCTTACTAAAATAATTTACAAAAACTATGAACAGATACAGTAACGGGTATTTTGGTTTCCGGTTTGGGATCGTACATTGTGTAGAATTGTAATTATTATGAACAAATCATAGAATTATAATTGCTAAATTGTATACATAAAGTAATTTTAATTATATTTCTTCAGAGAAAATAAAATATTAATGACACAATGAATTTTTTAATACTCATCATAGAGTATTGGCAATTCTATTTGCACCATAATACATTTAATCTTATTTTAGGATACATTTTGTCGAATGTCAAATATTTCAACAACTATGAAACTTATGTGTATCTTCCATTAAATAAAGTGGTTTCAAGCGTGGACCCGACCATAAAGGTCAGAATGCTGATCCCTCGGGATAAGCTTTTGTGACACCTCTTTTCAATATTTTCGTAGTAAGTGTGTAAACATAGAAAGACAAAGCAGATAAATTGAAGAATTTGTATTGGAAAATATCGATAAACCATAAATTTTGGAAGAGTTTATGAATTGAATGAGAGTCAGCCAAAATATATTCTTAACATTTTTTACAATGAATTTTTAAATGTTGGAGCTTAAATTTTTTTAGCGGTATAGTAAGTCTAATGTACGCACAGGGGACTGTAGGCTGAAAGATGAAGTCCAATTTACCGAACTCGAGAAGACATCTCTTGGCAGTTGTTGTGATATCCAAGTTGAGGATGAGCTATCCATCCAATCGAGATAAATGCACAATATTATTTCAAACGGCGTCGCAGTAGGTGGATCAAGACGTCTTTGATCAGGGTACAACGAGTCGCTTGGTGTCAGTCGAGACGACTTTGTCGTTGGAGTGGCGTGGAAGTGCAGTGACGGAGGCCGGAACGAAATGCGCGCAGCTGAGCGTGGGTGGAGCATAGCTCTATAGAAATGCTAATTGCTGGAACGGGAAAGAAACGTCGATTGGAAACGTTCTTGTGGTGTTACGACGAGAAGCTCCGGGAAGAGCATCCTCTGCGTCGCATATCTACAACAGCGCACGTGGAAGTTCTTGGTAAGAGAAAGCACAGGTGGTATGTGCGGAGATACGTGGTTTTGCTACAACAACTTCCGTGTGTCTGCGCACCAACACTTGCGGTCGCGCCGATATGAGAAGGGGGTAGCCTCTATTATTAAAATAGAATGATTTATATCATTAAAATAGAATGATTTTACAGTTTCATGACCCAGTTGCGTGAGGTGGAGGGCTATTCTGAGACAATGTATTGGTTTTGAATTCCGAGTAAGATGAGTGTTTTCATGCTTTGTTTCCGTCGAAGGCGAAGAGGAACGCTAACGGATGCAGTTAGGATTATGGTCAATATTTCCGTGTCTCGCGGTAAATATTACCATCTCAACAGGTGAATCTTGGGAACTCATCCGATGATGATTCCAACCTGCCTCCCCACTAGAACCAAATAATCACTAAATTCACTGAACACATTTTGAACCATACTTAGTGGTGTGTGCTTTTATTAAAAAAGTTGTTGAACAAATGTCGAAGTATTTGCCGTCCGGACAATCTTAATACTGGAATGCTATTGAATCTGTTTTTTCACGCGAGAAAAATGTATTGGTAAACTTTCCCTTGATTGGGGACAAAGTTTCAATGTGATAAATATTTATTATTGCTTCTAGATTTATTTTAGCAGAATGTTATAGGAAAATGCTTCATAAATCATGGAAAACATTTTTGGGATAAGTGATGATGAGTCATTGATGTTAATTACGTTATATTGAATTATTTCTATGAGAGATTAAGAGATTTCTGTGAGTCATTGACGTGTTTATCGTGATTTACCAAGACCTGAATGCGATCGGCTTAGTCCCTAAATTCCAGTCGAGTTTTTATGTTACTCCCTAATTTTATAGCTTAAGTTTCTTGCTATCACATCGTAACTTGTAGCAAATTTGAGTCCCACCCCTGAGAAGGTTTAATTTCAGATGAGAATTTTACATTGAAAGACAATAAAGGTATTTATAGATTTGTGACTTACGTAGATGAGTAACTACTTTCTTCTCGTATGATGTCCTCGTGTCGTTGGGACTAAGTGCGCTCTCGAAACGACAAGATTCACCAATCGAGTCCTATAATCGGGTGTTTGTATTGAGATTTACCAACAAGGCTGATGATTTTTTCGGCTATTTTTGTAATATTTCCTATGAAATTTAGGTAATTCTTATCAATAATTCATTTCATCCCGACGTCGTTCGCTCAGATTTCTTGGTCAAGATTCCCACTGTATTCCTCTCGGTGTTCGTAAAGGAAATTGTTCCAACAATCACATTTGCACTGTGAATGTACCTGGCTGACTCAGTCTCATATGGAGCAAATACTGTTCTTTTTACAATTTGGAAAATGTATCAATTGGTTAAAGATTGAAAGCATAATGTGTCGGATTTTACTTGCAAGAATGGAAGTCGGAAAGACGACCACCTACATATAGAAACAGCTTCATATTCATGGGAGCGATGTAATTCTGAATTCCACAGATAGTTCTCCATACCTCTTTTAACTTGGCTAGCTTATTGGTTATTTTTATGGTTCAGTTTCTAGGAACCCTTGATCACCTTTGTCACATATACATGTTCCGATTATTTATTGGAATTTTTCGCCGAGAACTAATGAAAATCTTATCTGTTGGACGTAGACGAGATCTTCGATTGATATTTGAGAGCTCGTTTCGTTTCGATTAGTGATTGGGCTTGAACGGAAAAGAAAGGAACGATAGCTGAGTAACAGAAGAGTCACTGGGACATCCGGGAATGATAATTGCACGATGGGGCAGAAGCTGTTATAATAGTTGTGCGGTGACATGGTCACGACTCGGGGATGAGACAAGAAGCGGAGCCACAGTGTAGACGGAGCTACGCGTTCGGCATTAGTATGCCTCGTCGGTTCCTCATTGTAATGGCAGCGGCGACAATCCCCCCGCGTGCTACAACGCCGCCCAAGACAAAGGGCGCAACTTTCCGCGTGGCGCGGGGACACTCTCGGGGAAGGACTGGGATTTGGGGAAACGGCGGGGAGTGGTAGGTAGGTGACGTAGAATAAAAGGTGCTTTACACAGAAGTTAGTCACGCCTGAATGTCTCAAAATGTGCTCCTCGTGGGGCCGCGTGGGTTTTAACTACGGGAGTTTTAATACCTAAGCTCTCAGTATTTGCGCCACGTCCACGCACCGGCGACTTCGTCCGACATCCGTTTGGCGCGTGAAAATAGGGAAAGAAACTGAATCCGAGTGACGAGCCACATCGAGCCTCATCAGATGGAACAGAAGCTGCTTCGTTAGTTTCAAGTCTTGTAATCTGTGTTTATTTTATGATTCAACGCTTTATTTACAAGCTCTTTTCTTGCATACAGCCTTAACCTGAATTATCTAGTTACATAAGTTCCTTGATTATTTGAACAAGTTTCAATTAACGAGGTGATTTGGATAATGGCGTTTCTTCCACAAGCGGAGTCCTCTGTTCTACCTGTTAAATATCTGAAACGCCTTTCAATGTCCGACTCATTACTTGTAATGGTAGTCAGTTCTCGTTCCAACATCCAGTAAACCTGGAACCGGTAGTAATATGAATCACAACTGTCAAACGTCGAACATGAAACAGGAATTATGAGAGAACATAGAACATAAGAGAAGGACTTCGGAGCCAATTAGTTTGTGGAACACAACACGTTCCCTAATGACTGCGTTACTCAACAACCTTGTTAGAATGTTAATCTTGAGTTTCCTAATACTACAATATAATTTCACAAGTATTTAGAAATATATTCCCGAAGATGTCTTGTGCTTTGAATCTATTACAAATTAGTAAGATTTCGTCGTATCAGGTTTTACATACAACTATCAGTCACGAATAAAACTTCTATTCAAAAGTAGCCAGCGTGCGTTTAAGAATCACCATGGTTTCGGCAATCTCTCTACATTAAGTTTCCCCCTTAATTCTATTAATTCGAAACCATGTTATTTTGTGTTTCTGTTCGATAGAGTTTAATAGTGATCTGATTATGTCTAAGACCTGGCTATAAATGGTTACAATACTACTACTATTAACGTCCATTATATAATCTAATTAAATAAATAAATTAAAACTTACGTCCTTTTATGGACGTTTATGGACGAATAATATTTTTTATTTTTTGTGAAGAGCTCACTGCGTTTCGACGTGGATTTACGCCGTCGTCAGGTGATCAAGTAATTACAAATTATAACAATAAACATTGCAACATGACAAATGAAATATTATAACAACGTGAACAATATTATTCGTCCATAAAAGGTCCTAAGTTTTTAATTACGTATAAATTGTTATGCCCAACAATTGTGCTGCCCCAATTAAGTCTTAACTTATCTCACTGTCACTCATTACATTTGAAGGAAAGTATTAGTTTGGTCTTATATGTATAGATACGATAATTTGATTTTAATCCTTCAACTTCGGAGAAAGATAAAAAGAAACATTAAATTCTGCAAAACTTAAAAATGTCTACGAATTTGTGTTGGAAAACAATTACGAATTTATTCTCTGAGGAATTTATTTGTTGGGAAACTGATAAAAAATCGTCGGTTTTTCATGAGGGTATTTTATCTAGTATTTACGAGAGAACCCTTCACGAATTTACATGAAATATTTGTTAATGGAATAGATGAATCCGCTTTCCCGGGGACCGTATTGATATTTCATGTTTACTGAATAAAAGAGTAATGTTGCAAAATGAGCGACCTTTAAATATGTTGGATTTCAAGTCAAAACATTTGCCATGTAATACAAGACGAATATGGAAAGGTAAATATATATTATGAACAACGTAAATATAATAAACAACGGAAAACAACTCTCTGAACTTCAAATTTGTAGTAAATTGGCAGAAACTTCAGTTTTCTTCTTCAGAATAATCATCAATTTGTAAAGAAACTAAATTAATCTTGATTTACAACAAAGAATACTTACGGAGAAAACTATAAATGTTGCATCATAGTACTACACTTGAAAACCAGTGCCAGTGACAACTGTGTGTATCGACGTCAAGAATCAACATCATCATTGGTAGAGAAATTCAGTGAGTCGTTCAATGTGCACATTCATGTGAAAGAATGTACGTACAAAAGTTTGAATTCAGAAATTTCAATGTCTATATCGTGTATCTTATTTGTAAAAGGTGACTTTTAGTAGTTACACATTTCCTCCCGTCGTTCTTTACTAATGACCACAAAGATTGTGTTCTGCACACGGACGGGATAGAAACCTTATATTATAATTGTAAACTATTTCTTTTCTAGTTTGGTTGGATAAAAAAATTGAATTGGAATGGTTGTTATTTGAAAACCGCCTCCCAGGTGGCGTTACTAACGATCCTCTTCTATGAAGAGCACAGAATTTGAATTGCAAGTCCATAAATTTTATCTCAGATGACGCTACTCATGACTTTTATTGCTACTCTCATGTTCATGCTACTCATGTCATGCACCAGCCTAATAGAATAAATTTAATTCTTGCTCCGTTGCATTTTCATCTGATGTTTTGTATGTTTATTACTATGAATATTGTGGCGGAAATATATAATTTGAACCATTTTGTGAGTTTTCTCGTCTTTAAAAATTACTTTCCTTCTTTGCCTTGAGTAAGGTTCACCTTTATTGAAAGTTTATCCTGGAGTTGAAGCAATTTTTTAATGCCAATAAGAATAAGTAGTTTTCATTCTTCTTATAATTTTATATCTAGTGAGTAATTTTATCAAATTTAGTACAAAAAATTAATTGAGCAATATTTCAGGATTTTTAATACTCTGATGCCGAATTCTTGTGAATGCATTTTCTTTTCACATCACATCTTACTTACGATATGACAATGAAGCATAAAGAAACGTATAGTATAAGTAAGTAAGGCAAAATAATAAATATTTTTTATGGACGTCCATCAGAATTAGACATAAATTATGTTTGACATTTATGTTTTGAGATATTTAAGTTCCAAAAAATTGCAATTTTTTCTTGAATTTTTTAATATTCCGCCAAAAGAAGAATTCGACCAAAACAATTATAAGCATATCCCGATTTACCACAACATTTCTAATGAGATAATCATATTTGGAAATATTTTTAAAGAGAAATTCGCATTTTATAGGTGATGAAAGATATAAGACAATAACTGCTTGTTTAACTATAAATTTATTATTTTGAAGATTTTTTCTTTAAAAGTAATAAAAAGGAAAGTTGGTCGTGGAAATTCACAGATCGCATCATGAGGGCTTAAAATTTGTTCGAGTACTTACTTTTAGACTTATAATCCAACGAAATTATTTTGAACTTGTTTTTACCACTAGTACATACCACTCGGACCCATTTACTGTGTAATTACCCACATGTAATTATTAAAAAATTCGCCGAATGTTACCTTCATATCTTATATGTTTTGTAAAGAGACGCATGGACTGTCACAACAATTTTGTAACGTACATCCAATGGCGAATGTGTCAGTTGATGAAATTAAATTTCTTCTCCAATTTGTGGCTTACTTAAAGGCAAAAATAATAGTGGAGGAATTCATGAATAAGATTCATGGAAACAGGTCATCGTACCGTGCATCCATGTTCAGCTACCGAAGCGCTGACGTAAGCGAAGCATCCGGTTCATGAAAGTGCAGATTACTTACTTTTCATTGGGGAATTTATTTTCTCATTATTTTGTTATATTGTTACATAATAACAAAATATCCCGTTCAAAACTAATGAAACAAGGTCATTATTGTAAAGATGTCTTTTAGTCGAACTGTCGGCGACATTTTTATATAAACACTATCGAGTAGAAGGAAATGGGTGTTTTTTTATATTCCAAGGAATAGTTATTTATGACTTCTTTCTTTAAGATTATATGTTCGGAAATCTTGAAAAGAAGAAACACTTTCGGCTTTCACTTTCGTTTGCGGCTGACTATAACGAAAACCGAAACTGTTTGTTACGCTCTGCGAGTGACTCTTGTGTGTTCTGGTTTTTTATTATCTTGAAAACTACAGATTATATCTGTCGTCCCTACACAAAACAAACTGAAACATACGAGATGATTTAATTTGTTGATACGCCAGAAGCGGATTTCAGCACAGGCTGCATAGGCGCGCGCCTAGGGGCCACAAAAATTCTAACAATTAGCACATTAATAAAACTATTGCAAATTTAGAAGAAACGACAAACATAGAGCAGACGATCGAAGTCTCGCATCGTTTCGTTTTCACATCATACTCGTTTTCATCGTACTTTGCAGTTGTTTTTTCCTTTTTATGTTGTGGGTTTATTAAGAAACTGAATCGTTTGTTTAAAATTACAATTTGTTGTGATAAAATTGGAATAGCTAATTTTGCGTGTTTTAAAATAAAAACATGTACTGGTAATTTGGTGTGCTTTTCTAAATATATTTCTAAAATCGACGTCAATAAATTGTTTTGAAAACTTTAATGTTTTCTAATATTATTATTTGTTACTCAATTCTTCTATTACTATATAATACAATTTTTTGTTGTAAAAAATTGGGAACTTTTATATGTGTATCTTAAGGATTTTAACCAAATAAGTGCTTTAAAACGCGATTTTCAAGGTTGTTGTTTTAAAAAAGTCCTGGGGCCCCTCTCTCGACCCCCAGCGACCTTATTCCATACCATTGAGCAATATTCCATACCCCCCCTCCCGAAGGTCCAGCACCACTGGTTGAGCCTAGGGCCTACAGATCCCATGTCTGACCCTGCGATATACTATACTTCCAACGAGAATCTCATCAAAAAATATTCTTCTCGGAAATGAGGCTGACCGAGTTATTTAAATAAATGCTACAAATGGCATTTCAACCTCGCACTTCTCGAGGAGGAAGGTACGAATACCATAGGTGTTGACGCATTGTACGTCTGGAAAGTAATCTCTCTCGTCGCTCTCCCGCGCCACCTCGCACTAGCTGTTCCACCGCGAAGACTACCGCTTCTCCTGCAGACCTGTTACGTAAGGTGCCTCGCCTTGGGCATTTAGGCTTGCGCTCGCCTCGTGCAGCGGAGAGTTCACCTGAGAGCATATCTCTCTCTCTCTTGACTCCCGTATGTGAAGTTCATTTTAGAGCGGGAGCTATAAATTGAATTTAGATTGCACCGTACTTAGATCCTATAGTCCGAATACACCTGGAATAGGATTGAGGCTTCGAAGTAGTGGGGCGGCGTTGTTGCCAGATCTTGAGGTAAGTTAGCCACCGTCAGAGTTCCCTAATGGCGTTTTCCATTTACTGCTCAGAAAGTTCACACATAGTGAACAAATGGTGTTCCGTTTGAAGGAGAAGTTGCTCCATTGCGGGGATATGGTTCATCCATGTCTATCAATGTGCACTCGCGACGCACTAAGAGCAACCCGACTTGCTTTGAGATTTTACTCAATGGAGGAGCTGCACTGGCTGTTGTTGAGATTGGGTTGACCAGTGGATAACGCATTCTTGGTGGTAGCTATTCATCTCTTTGCAAATATAACTTTTTGGGCGCATCACAACGCACAGAGTTAAACACGTGACAACACTGAAAAAAGCCACATACGTTTATTTTTCTTTGAATCATAGCCACCGTGGTGGCCATACCCGAATTGTGCAGGAAACATGACACTACTACTCTGGTACTCAATGGTACACTACCCCGGTGGAGTGGGGAACTCGCGAGGACCAATGACGTTTTTGTTCGGTTCTAGTGCGTATCCAATGGAGTAAATGGAAAATGCCATATCGCTGTCGCTGGCCACGCTGGAGGCTAGATATGACTATGGCTCGCTTCTTATTCGCCCAGACAGTAACGAAACCTCTAACCCCACACATTTTTTCAGAAATTTACACGTATTTGAAGAACTTGTCCGGTAAACTATATCACTGAATTTTCTTCAAAGGTATTAAAGTGTGGTGTTTAACCGGTTACCTCTCTCTTCATGTCCGTGTCTTTTTAAAGCAAAATTTATTCTAAAACATTTTAACCCCACTAACGTCATTTGTATTATCTATTCGCCGCCACGACTTACTTCTGCAACTTTCTTAATTAGCTTTGTATACCTTTCATAAAAACTGAACACTCACAAAACAATGAATGTTACATGATAATTTATTCACAAGAGTTCTGCCTGTTGGTCAACAAAATCTCATAACGTCTTATTTGTTTACAAAAGAGTTAGTTCCTTCAAGAATTAACTAATATGGTGTTTTAACTAATTAATTAACTTTTAAATTTTCGTGCATTGTTATATGAAATTATTTCGTGAATTGTTATATGCACCTTCAGCAGGTCATATCTAAGTTAATGAAATCAGCAGGTCATATCTAATTTGAAGTTTTAGTGGTAGTTGGTGAATGTATCACACATCAGTACTCTGAGTTATTTACATCTGATTGAGGAAGTATGTTAACTTTTTCTCGTGCAGTGAATCAGCAATGTTTGTCCATCCTTACGTAAATAATATCTGACAGTTTTTCCGGATCCTGAAATAACCGGAATTTTCTTCATCTAGTAACGATAAAAAAATTTATCACACAAAATATATTGAAGTCCCTGAAAACGTATAGTGGGATGTCAGCTTTCTAAAGAAAGTATACCAACTCATAGAATGTAGTTTATCCCTAGTTATGGAAAAAATGAACATAACGTACATACTAGAAGACCTAGTCCATGGCCATTAGCTCTCCGTTCCTCGGAATCTATAGTTCATTCAATAGATTAGCCACATTAATTCCGACCAAGGGTCCAAGGATAGTGGCGGATTTAATACTTATAATTAGAAATAAACTATAATAAACAGGAAGGATGATAAACAACATACACGAATAACATAATTTAATCAGAATCTGAAGAACTATAACAATGGCGTGATAAAGTACAAGACGAATTAACATCACCATCATCCGAATTTGTATGGAAAACAATATTTATTGGGAGATTGAAACTCTCATTAATTTCGTTTATTAAAATCAGCAAATTCTTTAGTACTACGGAAACAATAGTACGTTAGAAAGCTTTAAACCGCGGATTTTTTATCGCGAAATATCTTTTATATTTTTTGGAATGGAATTGTACAAAATTACTCCTGGATGATATGAGCCTTTTTGGTAAAGAGTAGTTGACACGCCAGGACGATGAATATTAGGCTAATTACGAGTGTTGTGTTCGAGAACTAGAACTACACCCTTCTGAAGGTATTTTCAGAATTTTTTCTAAAAAAACGCGACTACTTCATAAATGTATACGCTAGGAAGAATATTTAATTATCTAAATAAAGGTTTATATGAATTTCGAGGGTGAGATTTACACATAATTCGATATATCCTCTTTAGGATTCTAAAAGTTTGAGTGCTCTGAGCGGATTGGTCCCCAAATGATAGAGCGGTATCGTAAATGAGAATAAACATTTGCAAAATACACGCAGCGAGAAACGTGTTGACTTACAACGTTCACTAAAACTCTGAATGCATAGCACAATTTACTTAGTCCTGAATATGGAACACTAAATATTTGGTAAGTTGACAGTTTTTATTTGGGTTCCGTTTATCGAAACTGTTGTAGGAGGAAGATAATTGAATTTAGAATTAGAATTAAATTAGAAACAATACTATGACTGGATACTGTTTTATTAGTATTAAGAATGAAACAATTGGAATAAAACCAAGACGACAGGTTAGATAGAACTTTTTTTCTTAAAGGACAATAATTATGTGAATATTATTATGGACAATCAATTTTTAAAGTAATACTTTATTAGTATTCACTAATACATGCAACGTTTCGATGCTAGATTGGCATCATCTTCAGGTCTGCTGCAATATTTTTTGAAGTGTTCCAATTATCCAAAAATTAATACCCATAAAATTGTTATTTTAAAACCATTAAAAACATTTAAAAACATCACATATTGTAAGAATAAAGTAGTGAAGCAAGTTCACCATTGTCTAGAACCTTCCTTCCTGGAGCGTTGCTTCACTATTTTATTCTTAAAACAAGTGTTTTTTTAATGGTTTTAAAAAGACAATTTTATGGGTATTAATTTTTGGATAATTGGAACATTTCAAAAAATATAGCAGCGGCCCTGAAGATGATGCCAAACCAGCATCGAAACATTGGCCATGTATTATAAATTTATAAATTTATTGTCAAAAAACAGTACAGACTGCGTATGACCACGTGGAGGACAATAAACTAATTTACTCTCCAGAAGCAATCAAGGGACCATCANATCCCATCAATTCCGATCAAGGGCCCTAAGGCAGAGGCGGATTCAAAAATTTCAGCAAAAGTTCCTAGATAAGATAAAAAGTTAGCTGCGAGTTATAATACATATATATTGTCAATATGTTTGTATTTTAACGCAAATATGTTTGTAAATTTACATGTACAAGTTATTATCGAACTATAGATTATTCTGAGTATAGAGAATAAAAATCATAAGAGTTGAAAAAACACTAAATTCACGATTTATTGTTACAATAAACACGCCCCTAGACAAACCCTAGAGAACCTGTATAAGAAATCCGCCTCTACCCGAAGGAAAAATGGAGAAAAACCTGGGCCAGGATGGNGGAGAAAAACCCGGGCCAGGATGGGGCTACAGAATTAATGTACACAACCGTGCCAAAGTTGAGTACACATAAAACTAAATTAATATGAGCCATACGGCAACACAACCATGCAAGAAATTAGTTTTTGAAATTGTTATAAGTTATTTTAAAAGTGCTACAGCAATGGCGTGATAACGTACAAGACGAATTTAACATTTATTAAAATCAATAAATTCTTTTACAGTGTAGAAGCACTGGTGCAGGATGTAGTTTTTAACCGCGGATTTGAAGATATTCAATTTCATAATGTCTTTTATATTCTTGGGCAGGGAATTATATAGAACGATTCCCGAATGATGCGGTCCTTTTTGGCAAAGAGTGGTTGACACTCTAGGCCGATGAATATTATTACTATTGCGAGTATTGTGTTC